>ML661883.1:2942730-3246835 GCA_007570785.1 Antilocapra americana | reverse complement strand
CAGATGTATAGAACAGACTCGTGGACTCTGTGGATAAGGGCAAGGGTGGGATGATATGGGAGAATGGCATTGAAACATGTTAAGTATCATATGTGAAATCAATCGCCAGCCCAGGATTGATGCTCGGGGCTGGTGCACCGAGATGTCCCAGGGGGAGGGAATCGGGAGGGAGGAGGGAGGGGGGTTCTGGAGGGGGAGCATATGTAAATCCATGGCATTTCATGTCATTGTATGGCAAAACCAATAAAAAAAAGAAAAGAAAATTAAATCTAGCACTTCTTTGTTGTAAGTATATTGTGTTTAACTTGCTCTTTTTCTTTTTTTTAAATGAGCTACACACACCATTTCTGGGATACAACGGTAAAGAAAATAACACCCTTGCCACTGAGGAGGTTATAGTCTAGAAAAGAATTGAGTCATATAAATCAAAAAGGACTGTAATGAAGATAACATACACAGCATAAGAGACTATATAGAGAGAAAAAAACAAAAAACAGACTTGAATGTCTAGAAAAGGCTAGAAGTGAGGTTTTAGCTGAAACTTGAAATATATGCAGACCCGTTTTATACATATACCCAGAGGCAGGGCCCGCTAATAATTTGCAAGGACTGGTTCAAAATGCAAGTGAAGATCCCCTTGTTCAAAAAGTTGTCTGTCTTCAGTGGTTTCTCTCTCAACATGTGCTTTTATTTGCTATTTGATATCATTATGTATAGAGAAAAACTAAAGTTCTAAATTACTAATATGAATGTCCTCATTCACCTTTATATTGTCCAATACCGGGCTTCGTTGCAGATATAAAAGCACTAACCTGACATGTAAAATCACTAAAATTAACTGTGTGATTTGTACATGCTTAGGTATTTCATTTTTACCAGAGCAATGGAAATGCTGCAGGAAACTAACTCACAGTTTATATTTCACTTTGTGAAACAGAAACCATCTACCAATGATCGCAGTCTTCACTTTACTGATGAGTAAAGAGACCAAGGGCCTCGCTGGTGGCTCAGAGGGTAAAGAATCTGTCTGCAGTGAAGGAGACCCGAGTTGGATCCCTGGCTCAGGAAGACCCCCTGGAGAAGGAAATGGCAACCCACTCCAGTATTCTCCCCTGGGAAATCTCATGAATAGAGGAGCCTGTAGGGCTACAGTCCACGGGGTCACAAAGAGTCAGGCACGACTGAGCAACTTTCACTTCAAGGCCTCAGAGGAAGAGAAATTGCAGATGACCTTATCTTCTCCTTTCCTTCTGTGGCATCATTTTCAACCTCTCTGGGCTGTCAGTTGTCTTACCCCCAAGCTCAGTCATAAGCACACTTACCTTGTACACTTTTTGAGTCTTACTGAGCTGGAAACTCACTTTGCCTTTCAGCAGCAGCAGTAGAGGCCGTGGGGCTACTATACAGGTCGGACATGCACAAAGTCAGCCCTGATAAGAGGCAAGAGAGAGCAGAGTCATTAGGGACATGTTCTTCGTTAAGGGTGGCTGGATCACATATGCGAGGAAAGTTATTGAGGTAGAAGAAGAAGAGCACCTCACGTACCAACAACCAGGTGGCTTCTGTGATGTGAAAGTGGACATGTTCAACTTTTCTTATGCTTACAATTTCAGAAGCTTTGGAAAGCTGTGGTAGTTTCTGCTTGGAAATATTTGCTCCAGGGCCATGGGTTCCTGGTTTCCATCTCGACCTCCTGGCAGGATTTTCTGGCCCATCTTCTTCCTCTCTCTCTTCTTAGATATCCTCAGGCTCTGTCCTTTTTATGTTCTCTGCAGGCAATCTTATTCTCTCACAAGATTTCTGTTATGATCAAAACACAGGATCTAGCCCAGACTTCACACTGAAGCACCAAGACAATGTATCAGACATCCCCCTAGACATCACCCACAAGTACCTCAGATTTTTCATCTCTCCTTGGCCATCTCTTTCAAGGAAGCCCTTTCTCACAATTCCATTCTTCACTCTACATAAGAATCACTTTAATTCTACTGTATTGAATTGCTAATCCTTTACAAAATCCTTAAATGTCTACATATGGCCATCCCCATTTCTAACACCTCAGTTTAAGCCTAAGTCATACAGTCTCTTATTTCTATCTGTGAACCCTCTTTTCCTCTTCAATTCATGCTTTACAAAATGGTAAGAGGGTCATTGGAGCAAAATCTAAGTGTCCTTCACCTGCTAAAGCTTCTTCAATGCCTTGCAAACTTTGAAGATGAAATCCAAACTTTGTGAGATGATTAAAAGACCAGCATCTTCCAGACCCTAACAACACTTTTTGTCTCCCCTTTCCTGACCTTGATGGGTTGGACTCCAGCCTTTCTTGCTGTGTGATCTCAGCTGGTCACTTCATCTGTGCTGCAGTTCCTCTGTCTGTAAAAATGCAGGTAAAAACATATTCTTCACAGTGTTGTTGGAAGGACATATGTCAAGCTCTTAAATGTTAAGCACTACATCATTATAAGCTATTGAATTAGTCGGCTATCTCTGGGTAACACACAGACACACAGTCACAGTGGCAAACAATCTCAGTAGACATTTCTTTTTTTCTCGCAGGTATGAAGGTTGGCAGGTGACTTGATTCAAAGGTAGGCCACCTGGGCTTGGATCCAGACTGCAGGACCACCATGTGACCACCGTGGGACCCTGGCTGAAGCTGAAATTGTTATCTGATCATGTTCTCATGGCAAAAGTAGGAAGCATCCAGAGAGACAGGTGGGAGTATAAAATGCCTCTAAGTACTTGTTGAATCATCCCATTGACCAATGGAGGTGAAAGGCCAGGGCATGGATGGAAAGATGCTCAAGGGAGACTATGGGAAATGATGGAGTTAATATTTCCTGCATTCTAATCTAATTTGTCTCTGTCCTTGTTCCATGTAGTTCCCAGCCCTTGTGTTCCAGTCACATTCTACTTATGCAATTTATGCCATTTGTTAAAATGTTCCTGGTTAACTTTGCATGTGAAACTTCCCACATACTGCCTGGAGAATGCTCTCCACTTGCCCAAGTTGGCAGGCTTCTTTTTCTCTCCCAAACTAAAGGTCTGCATTGTTCTCTTGTCAGGATCAATTTACCCTTCTCTCACTGGACTGTGTATTTCTTCCATCATATCAAACATCTTGCTCATGGAATTGGATACAAGATACCTCTATACAAATAACATAGGTCTAGAACAGTGCCTACCCAACACAGAGTATGAGATATTGGTAGAATGAATGATTCATGTCTGTCAATATTCATTCAGGACATTTATAGTCAGTGAGTAACAGAGAGCTGACACAACGTGAAGCCAGTCCTCCTGAGGTTGTAGCTGAGTGACCATTGAATGACCCCAGTGCAGGGGATAAATTATTAGCAGAAAATGAAGGATATTTCAGAGCCTCAGTCCAGTGGTTGATATTTAAGTCATGCCTTAGATAGAATCAGATGTGTTTCTAGGTTTCATTTTTAAGATTGATACTAACCAAAATGGGATAAGCCTACACGGAACTCTGCAAAGGGGTGAAAGATATTGGGAGTCAAACCAGTTCAGGACAGACTTTTATCATGGTGGGCAGAGAGGCTGAATGTAAGTTAAAATTGTAGCCAAAAAATGTTTCAAGAATTCAAACCCCAAACTGGTGGCGGTGAGGTGATGAAAACTAAATAAATAAATAAGAAACAAGACTTATACTGAAGCTGAAGCTCCAATACTTTGGCCACCTGATGTGAAGAGCCAACTCACTGGAAAAGACCCTGATGCTGGGAAAGATTGAAGGCAAAAGGAGAAGGGACTGCAGGGGATGAGATGGTTAGATAGCATCATCTACTCAATGAACATAAATTTGAGCAAACTCTGGGAGACAGTGATGGACAGGGAAGCCTGGCATGCTGCAGTTCACAGGGTCAAAAAGAGTTGGAAATGACTTAGTGACTGAACAACAACAGCAAGGGAAAGGAAATTCACAGGCAATGATGTCAATGTAATCATCAGTGCATGAGTGAAGTCTAGGTGTTCGAACAGGGAGAGCATGCTGGAGGCCAGGTCCTTCCTTCCCACCAAGATGAAATACTCCAGAATGACTCTGGCCTAGAAAAGAGCCTGAAAGCTTACCAGCATTGAGTACATATAGGAAAGGATGAGAACAGAGCCTTCATGATATCGCTGTTGTCTGTGGTATGTTGATGTGCCAGGCAATGACCGAAGAGCTTTGTATGTGTTATGTTGCATTAACCTCATCATAGCTCCCATCACGGAGAAGACAATGGGACCCCGCTCCAGTGCTCTTGCCTGGAAAACCCCATGGATGGAGGAGCCTGGTGGGCTGCAGCCCATGGGTTGTACAGAGTCAGACACGACTGAGTGACTTTACTTTCACTTTTCACTTTCATGCATTGGAGATGGAAATGACAACCCACTCCAATGTTCCTGCCTGGAGAATCCCAGGGACCAGGGAGCCTGGTGGGCTGCCATCTCTGGGGTCACACAGAGTCGGACACGACTGAAGTGACTTAGCAGCAGCAGCAGCTCCCATCAAGTACATGGTCTTTGTTCTCACTATTCTATGAATGAGAAGCCCTAAATGTCAGGGGACTTCAGAAATTCCTACTAGTGTGCAGTTGGGTGTAAACAAATGCCAGGGTCCTGCTTGTAGCAGCCGGGTCATATGTACCCCAAGAATGCATTCAGTTAGCAGGGTCAGGGCAGGGACCCAGATCTTGATGGACATGCATCTATCCAGTGCCTATCCACCCACAGACCTACCAGTAGGATGATTACATTAATTCTAGACTCACCTGCTTTGAATCTGATATCTATTCCCATACTTTCTATTCTGTCTTCAAGAAAGGTGTCCTGAACTCATTGCCTGAAAATACCTAGAGACCATAGTTGAAAGACACTGAGCAAAATAATTTCTAACTTATGATAAAAGACTTCTTCCCTAATGGTAAATGATAAGTTCAACCCCATGAGTGTTAACTAAACAATGCTTGTCACTGGAAGTGACCAGAGAGGAATTTGAAACAAACACATCTTTGATTTCATAATAGATTGTGTGAGTTGGCTGTTGTGCCCCTGAAAACAAACCCCCAAGAGAAGAGAAACTGCTTACCAGCTAGTGACCTCGTGTGTGCATGCATGCTCAGTCACCAAGCCATGTCCAATTCTATGTGACCCCAATTCTTGTGGACGGTAACTCACCAGGCTCTTCTGTCCATGGGATTTCCCAGGCAAGAATACTGGGGTGGGTTGCCATTTCCTCCTTCAGAGGATTTCCCCGACCCATGGACTGAACCCACATCCCTGTGTCTCCTTACATGGACAGGCAGGTTCTTTATCTGGGAAGCCAATGACCTGGTAGTGTTCTCCTAATGTGATTTCAGGATAATTGGTTTGTGTTTATCACATGACTACATCCTATTATGAAACATTGATTTTGTTGGGCTTTTAAACTGCAAAAGGTTAAAGATATAAATTGTAAATCATCTATCAAAGACAAAAAGCTAAGTGATGGTATAATTAAGGAATACTGAGTCTAAGTATCTTAGAATCTTTTATTTATTTTCTCCTTCAGACAGCTCTGCTTTACCAACATTAAGAAGTTGATAACAGAACATCCCTGGTGGTCCAGAGGTTAAGAATACACCTGCCAATGCAAAGGACACAGGTTTGACCCCCAGTCTGGGAAGATTCCACATGCCTCAGTGTAACTAACCCTGTGCACCACAAATACTGAAGTCTGCTCACCCAGAGTCTGTGCTGTGCAACAAGAGAAGCCACCACAATGAGAAGCCCTGGAACCACAACTAAAGAGTAGCCCTCACTCTCTGCAACTAGAGAAAGCCTGTGAGCATCAGTGAAGATCCAGTGTAGTCAAGACAAAACAAAAGCAAAAAAAAGTTTAAAAAATAAAACATGGAATTCGTTTTTTAAGTTGAATAATAATAATATAATTGAAAGGTCAACATGTGATTGAAAAAGATCTGACACAGACTATTATCTGAAATTGACCAGGGGTTCTAAACAATTTGCTGTTGACATGGGAAATTCAGCCTCCGCACTAATGACCGGCAGTCTGATCCTGGAGAGTGTAATATCTGTGGTTTCTGTTACAGATTGTTGTCATTATTGTTGTTTAGTCACTAGTCATGTCTGACTCTCTGTGACCCCCTTGACTGTAGCCCACCAGGCTCCTCTGCCTGTGGGATTTCCCAGCAAGAATACTGGAGTAGGCTCTGGGGGATCTTCCCAACCCAGGGATCGAACCAGCATCTCCTGCATTGGCAGATGATTTCTTTATGAGCCATCAGAGAAGCCCATTCGTGTTATCAATTGGGCCACCTCTATTTTCCAACAGATAGTGGACAAGAAAGCATAGCCTCTATATTTTCCCGGAGCTGCAGAGAAGATGAATTCCTCTCCCTTCACAAATGTCTCAATCAGAAAGGAAGCAGGCCCTTAACCCTGTATCTGCCATTGCTGTCTAACATGTTACGGAGGGTTTTGTTTATCTCTGTGGTTTATTCCAGTCTCTAGATTATATGAGCATGAAAAGGCTCTTCTTTCAGTCTCCAAGTTTGAATCATACCCACTCTTTGCAACCCTATGGACTGTAGCCTGCCAGTCTCCTCTCTCCGTGGGGATTCTCTAGGCAAGAATACTGGAGTGGATTTCCATTACCTCCTCCTGGGGATCTTCCTGACCCAGGGATCAAACCATCGTATCGAATGTCTCCTGCACTGGCAGGCAGGCTCATTACCACTGGCACCACCTCTTTGCCATTGCTGTGTACTATGCCACTGAAGTTTTGTCTATTTCTGGGGTTTATTACAGCTTCTAGACTACATTGGCATGAAGAAGTTCCTCTTTTGATTTCCAAGTTTGCATATAATCTTGAGAAATTAGCTCAAAGTCATCATTTTTATTTTTCTTGACACCTTCCATAATAAGACAAGTTGTAAATGACCCCTGTTTTCTCTCAGGACTTTTTGCAACAATTATTTATGTATCAGACAGGGTTCAGTGAGAAGAGCAAAACCAGTAGGATGTTCAAAATGTGATTTGTTAGATGTACTTGGTCCTCACGATTATGGAGCTAGTTAACCAAGTGCTATAGGGTCTGTGTCTCCAAGTCTGAGGTTGGAGATTGGAGTCTGTGGGGCAAGAAGGTGGGGCAATACCAGGAGCTGGCTGGAACCTCAGAAGCATGAGTTAGAATCCCACGAAGATGGACTGAAGCCCACCTGCTCTTGTTTCTGACCCTGGTGATAAGGACACCTAACAAGTGAGGACTTCTTGTCACAGAGCTCAACACCTCACATCTGATGCAGGAACCTTAGAAAACTGAAGGAGAATTCAGGGAATATAAAGTAATTCCCAGCCCAGAAGCTGCTTCATGCTAATGAGGTGAGTCTGTAGATTGATAACAATGTATATCAGCTATAAAACCACTAATGTCTTACGTCTGCCATCCAGATCTTTCAAGACTCTCCCTTGTGGCCCATCCCACCAGGAAACACACAGGAAAGAGAATTCTGGAAAATGTAGTTCAATCTAGCTAGGTCAACACAATAATTAGCCACCCAATTGTACAGAAAAAGCCTTCCAAAAATAGAGGCTTAAAATATAGAAATGATAATAAAAGTTAAAACTATTGTATGGCTTTGCTTTATGGGGGCATTTGGCACATCTTCCGGTTTGGGCTGGAGCTGGATCATCTAGGATGTTCTTATTCCCATGGCCTGGATCTAAGCAGGGCTCATTTATTATATTCATTTTCAGTCCATGGCAATGCATATTTCAGCATTGCTGATGGTGCTTTGAGTAAGATTATGAATGTAGAAATTTCACAGGATATTAGACATATAAAATAGTATTTATTAGACCACAAGCATTAGTTTAAGAAAGTATCAGTGAAGTATTAGTCCATGAATAAGCCTCACAGTAACCTCAGAACCTAGCAGCGATGAATACAGAGCAGCAACAAGCACTGGCTTTCCAGGTGGCTCCTGTATCCCCACTGCAGTATAGGAGACATGAGACACGTGGGTTCGGTCCCTGGGTCAGGAAGATCCCCTGGAGGAGGAAATGGCAACTCATTCCAGTATCCTTGCCTGGAGAATCCCATGGACAAGGGAGCCCAGGGAGCTACAGTCCATAAGGTCGCAAAGAGTCAGACACAACTGAGAGACTGAGCATACAACACAGTAAAAAGTAGGTTACACTATTGTTCATCCATTCATCCTCTCTCTCTCTCTCTTTGCTTCTTCCTTTCTTTTTAATTTATTGATGTTTATAGGCATTTCTCAATTGCAACACAACAAAACGCACACCATTGGAAAATATTGATCTGAGAACATACACAGACAGTTCTTTCTTTTTCTTTTTCATGTATGGCAATTTCTTCTTGGGCATTGTAAACACATTGCAAGGGAAGTTTCTGCTGATCTCAGGCTTTACACACAGGCAAGGTGGCAGTCTCATGCAGCCACCCAGAAGGCGTTGCTTGCCAGAGATGATAGATGAACCCATATGGAACCTTCCAACCTTCCATTCTCCTTTCAAAGAGTCAAGCATTTCTATTTCCTGTTTTTTTTCTTTGATGAATGTTTGTTCCTGGTAAGGAAGTGCAGTGGTAGAAGATTTCTTGATTTATCATGTGCTTTCTTTTGCAATTTCTCTATTTCTGACAAGCGCTTGTGGTGCATAAATATGTATTGTCATGTAGGTATCAATATTTGAAATTTTCAGAATCAACAATATGTCAGCAGCTAGGGAACAAGCAATTAGAGGGGGAAAAGATGTCTTTATTGTGCTTCAATATTTCAATAATAAGGGAGAGAATGAAAAAATTGAGTTCAATCTATTCCCCTCCAGTGGGATGATATAAAATTGTGTTTCAGGGGAACACATTGCAATCACAATTACTGAGTTGTTAAAAAATATGGGATGATATGGGAGAATGGCATTGAAACATGTTTTTTTTAATTTTATTTATTTTTTTTATTAGTTTTGCCAAACAATGACATGATATCACCATGGGTTCACATATGCTCCCCCTCCAGAACCCCCCTCCCTCCTCCCTCCCCCCGGGAAATCTCGTTGCACCAGTCCCAAGCATCAATCCTGGGCCGGCTATTGCTGAGACATATGATAATTAACATGTTTCAATGCCATTCTCCCATATCATCCCACCCTTTCCCTCATCCATAGAGGCCCTGAGTCTATTCTATACATCTGCGTTCCTTTTGCTGTCTCGCATGCTGGGTTCTCGTTACCATCTTCCTAAATTCCATATATATGCGTTAATATACTGTATTGTTGTTTTTGCTTCTGGCTTACTTCACTCTGGATAATGAGCTCCAGTTTCATCCATCTGAGTAAAACTGATTCAAATGAATTTTTCCTTAATGCTGAGTAATATTCCATTGTGTATATGTACCACAGCTTTCTTATCCATTCATCAGTTGATGGGCATCTAGGTTGGTTCCATGTCCTGGCTATTGTAAACAATGCAGCGATGAACATTGGGGTACATGTGGCTCTTTCAATTCTGATTTCCTCGGTATATATGCCCAACAGTGGGATTGCTGGGTCATATGGCAGGACTATTTGCCGTTTTTTAAGGAACCTCCACACTGTTTTCCATAGAGGCTGTACTAGTTTGCAATCCCACCAACAGTGTAAGAGACTTCCCTTTTCTCCACATCCTATCCAGCATTTATTACTTGTGGATTTTTGGACTGCAGCCATTCTGAGTGGTGTAAAGTGATATCTCATTGTGGTTTTGATTTGCATTTCTCTGATAATGAGTGATGTTGAGCATCTTTTCATGTGTTTGTTAGCCATTTTTATGTCTTCTTTGGAAAAACGTCTGTTCAATTCTTTGGCCCACTTTTTGATTGGGTTGTTTATTTTCCTAGAATGGAGCTGCAGGAGTTGCTTGTATATTTTTGAGATTAATTGTTTGTCCGTTGCTTCACTGGCTATTATTTTCTCCCATTCTGAAGGCTGTCTTTTCACCTTGCTTATAGTTTCCTTTGCAGTGCAGAAGCTTTTAATTTTAATTAGGTCCCATTTGTTTATTCGTGCTTTTATTTCCAATATTCTGGGAGGTGGGTCATGTAGGATCCTGCTTTGGTTGATGTCAGAGAGTGTTTTCCCAATGTTATCCTCTAGGAGTTTTATAGTTTCTGCTCTTATGCTTAGATCTTTGATCCATTTTGAATTTATCTTTGTATATGGTGTTAGAAAATGTTCTAGTTTCATTCTTTTACAAGTGGCTATCCAGTTTTCCCAGCACCACTTGTTAAAGAGGTTGTCTTTTCTCCATTGTATATTCTTGCCTCCTTTGTCAAAGATAAGGTGTCCATAGATGCGTGGATTTATCTCTGGGCTATCTATTTTGTTCCACTGATCTATATTTCTGTCTTTGTGCCAGTACCATACTGTCTTAATGACTGTGGATTTGTAGTATAGCCTAAAGTCAGGTAGGTTGATTCCTCCAGTTCCATTCTTCTTTCTCAAGATTGCTTTGGCTATATGAGGTTTTTTGTATTTCCATACAAATTGTGAAATTATTTGTTCTAATTCTCTAAAAAAGACCTCTGGTAGCTTGATAAGAATTGCATTGAATCTATAGATTGCTTTGGGTAGTATACTCATTTTCACTATATTGATTCTTCCAATCCACGAACACGGCATATTTCTCCATCTGTTTGTGACCTCTTTGATTTCTTTCATCAGTGTTTTATAGTTTTCTATATACAAGTCTTTTGTTTCTTTAGGTAGAAATACTCATAAGTATTTTATTCTTTTTGATTCGATGGTGAATGGAATTGTTTCCATAATTTCTTTTTCTGTTTTTTCATTGTTAGTGTATAGAAATGCCAGGGATTTCTGTGTGTTGATTTTGTATCCTGAAACTTTGCTATATTCACTGATTAGCTCTAGTAATTTTCTCGTAGAGTCTTTAGGGTTTTCAATATAGAGGATCATGTCATCTGCAAACAGAGAGAGTTTTACTTCTTCTTTTCCAATCTGGATTCCTTTGATTTCTTTATCTGCTCTGATTGCTGTGGCCGAGACTTCCAAAACCATGTTGAAAAGTAGTGGTGAGAGTGTTTAATTATCATATGTGAAATCAATCGCCAGCCGAGGACTGATGCTCGGGGCTAGTGCACCGAGATTTTCCAGGGGGAGGGAATTGGGAGGGAGGAGGGAGAGGGGTTCTGGAGCGGGAGCATATGTAAACCCATGGCGGTTTCATGACATTGTATGGCAAAACCAAAAAAAAAAAAAAAAGAAAAGAAAAGAAAATAGGCTTGAAAAAAAATTAATCTTCTTATTGCTAGGACTATTTGTAATGAACAAAGAATCCTTAAACCCAGATGTGCTTTTTGAAAATTTAGCCCAATTTTATAAAAACTGGTCTATACAGGAGCTCTTATGAAAGATGAATCTAGGAGATAAGTACGTTAACTTTAGATTTTAGAAAGAGAGAGATTTCTAAGCTTCCAGTGCGTTTTCCACACATACTCTCGGCAAGATGCATCTTTTATCATAATATTGCAGTTCACATTTTCAGCTGGGCCCTCTTGTCTTCCCATCTGAAGCTAAAGTAACCTTCTGTGACTAAGCTTTACCTAGAGCAGATCATTGGACAGGACTCTTCAGGCCCACCTTCTATTCCCATCAAACCAGTCTCTCTGAGCCCACACTGACATGCCAGCTTGACTCCTATTCATAAAGTTCTTATGTGTAAAGTTGGTTTCATCTGTAATAATAACTGACTTCCCATATTCCAGATACTATGCCCTAAGAGTGGTAATTTTTATAACAACTCTACAAGATAGATGTGATCAGTACCACCTTGTACAGATGAAAAAGTGAGGAAAGGAAGTTAATCTAGCTAATCCATAAAACTCCCACAGAATATGAGGATATACAAAATATGGATTCAAACCCAGGCTGACTGTCATGTAGGAGCCTGTCTTAGCCACTGCTGTCTTCCTTTAGAAAAGCCGTCTGTTGGAAAAAAAAAAAAAAAAGAATCCTAGATTTGTAATTCAAATTCTGATTACGCCATTTAGGAGCTAGTGAGTTAGGACAGTGAGCCACTTTATAAAACTAAGATTGCTATTTATGGAAGAAAATAATGCCTAATCTACTGTACGGTATGACATGAGACTCAGATGAGACAAGCTGTGAGGAAAAATACAGGAAGCAAAAGTACAGGTAACTATAATAGACTTTTTCTTTCCCTCTTAAATTTTCTAAGTCACGTTTAAAGGAGTTAAAAATTACAGCACTGTTAGAGGAAAGAATACTTCCAAACTCATTCTGTGAGGCCACCATCACCCTGATACCAAAACCAGACAAAGACAATATGAAAAAAGAAAACTACAGAGCAATATCACTGATAAACATACATGCAAAAATCCTCAACACAATTTTAGCAAACAGAATTCAGCAACACATCAAAAAGCTTGTACACCATGATCAAGCTGGGTTTTTCCAGGGATACAAGGATTCTTCAATATGCACAAATCAATAAATGTGATACAGCATATTAACAAATTGAAAGATAAAAAACCATATGATAATCTCAATAGATGCAGAAAAAGCCTTTGACAAAATTCAGCACCCATTTATGACTAAAGCTTCACAAAAAAAAAAAAATGGGCATAGAAGGAACCTACCTCAACATAGTAAAGGCCATATATGATAAGCCTATAGCAAACATTATTCTCAATGGTGAAAAACTGAAAGCATTCCCCCTAAGACTAGGAATAAGACAAAGGTGTCCACTTTCACAGCTATTATTCAACACAGTTCTGGAAGTCCTAGCTACAGCAATCAGAGAAGAAAAAGAAATAAAAGGAATCCAGACTGGAAAAGAAGGAATTAAGCTCTCACTGTTTGCAGATGACATGATGCTGTACATAGAACATCCTAAAGATAGTATCAGAAAATTGCTAGAGCTAGTCAGCGAATTTAGCAGAGTGACAGGATACAAAATCAATACACAGAAGTCACATGCATTTCTATATACTAACAATGAAAAAGCAGAAAGAGAAATTAAGGAATCAATCCCATTCACCACTGCAACAAAAATAATTAAATACCTAAGAATAAACTTAGACCTAAGGAGACAAAGAACAAAAGAACTGTATACAGAAAATTATAAGACACTGATGAAAGAAATCAAAGATAACATAAACAGATGGAGAGATATTCCATGTTGCTGGGTAGGAAGAATCAATATTGTGAAAATGACTACACTACCAAATACGATCTACAGATTCAATGCAATCTATATCAAATCACCAATGGCATTTTTCACAGAACTAGAACAAAAATTTTCACAATTCATATGGAAACAAAAAAGACTTTGAATAGCCAAAGCAGCCTTGAGAAAGAAGAATGGAGCTGGAGGAATCAACCTTCCTGACTTCCAATTATACTGCAAAGCTACAGTCATCAAGACACAAAAGCAGAAATATAGACCAATGAAACAAGATAGAAAGCCCAGAAATAAACCCATGCATGTATGGGTACCTTCTTTTTGACAAAGGAGGCAAGAATATACAATGGGGCAAAGACAGCTTCTTCAATAAATGGTGCTGGGAAAACTTGACAGCTACATGTAAAAGAATGAAATTAGAACACTTCCTAACACCATACACAAAGAAAAACTCAAAGTGTATTAAAGACCTAAATGTAAGATCAGAAACTATAAAACTCTTAGAGAAAAACATATGCAGAACACTTGACAAAAATCGAGAGCAAGATCCTCTATGACCCACCTCCTAGAGTAATGGAAATAAAAACAAAAGTAAACAAGTGGGACCTGATTAAACTTAAAAGCTTTAGCACAGCAAAGGAAACTAAGCAAGGTGAACAGACAACCCTCAGAATGGGAGAAAATAATAGCAAATGAAACAACTGACAAAGGATTGAGTTCCAAAATATATAATCAGCTCATATAACTCAATACCAGAAAAACAAACAACCCAATCAAAAAGTGGGAAAAAGATTTAAACAGACATTTTTTCCAAATAAGACATATACACATGAAAAGATGCTCAGCATTGCTCATAATTAGAGAAATGCAAATCAAAACTACAATGAAATATCTCCTTACACTGATCAGAATGGCCATCATCAAAATGTCTGCAACAATAAATGCTGGAAAGGGTGTGGAGAAAAGGGAACACTCTTACACTGTTGGTTGGAATGTAAATTGATACAGTCAATATGGAAGATAGTATAGAGATTCCTTAAAAAACTAGGAATAAAACTACCATATGACCCAGGGATCCCACTCCTAGGCGTATACCCTGAAGAAACCAAAATTGAGAAAGACACATGTATCCCATTGTTCATTGCAGCATTATTTGGGCAGAACATGGAAGCAACCTAGATGTCCATTGACAGATGAATGGATAAAGAAGTTGTGGCACATAAACACAATGGAATATTACTCAGCCATAAAAAGGAATGAATTTGAGTCAGTTCTAATAAAGTGGATGAACCTAGAACCTATGATACAGAGTGAAGTAAGTCAGAAAGAGAAAGAGAAATATCATATTCTAACATATATATACAGAATCTAGAAGAAAGGTACTGAAGAATTTATTTACAGGGCAACAGTGGAGAAACAGACATAGAGAACAGACTTATGGACTTGGGGAGAGGGAAAGAGAAGGTGAGACGTATGGAAAAAGTCACATGAAAACTTACATTGCCATATGTAAAATAGATAGCCAACGGGAATTTGCTGTATGGATCGGGAAACTCAAACAGGGGCTCTGTATCAACCTAGAGGGGTGAGATGGGGAGGGAGATGGGAGGGAGGGCCAGAGGGAGGGGCTATATGTATACCTATGGCTGATTCATGTTGAGGTTTGACAGAAAACAACAAAATTCTGTAAAGCAATTATCCTTCAATAAAAAATAAATTAATTAAAAAAATTACAACACTATTGAAGGGTGTTATAAATGTATATAGAGAAAATATTTTAAATGACTGTATCACAAACAAGGGAGGATAAAAAATATAAAGTTTTGGGGTTCTGCTGGAACTGAAAAAATGTCAAAACCAGTGCATATAGTAAGTTATGTATGTATAAGCTAAAGAACCACTATTTAAAAAGTGATACAAAAAGTTGTACTCTAAAGCACTATAGACAAATCAAAATGAAACCACCTAGACTGTGCAGGAAACCAACAGAAGGCCATAAAAATAAATGACAGAGAAAACAACTTTAAAAATTAATAATATGGCAAACATAATTGAGAGAATTCTACCAAATGTTTAGTGAAGAAATAGCACCAAATCTACAAAAACTTTTCCAGAAAATAGAAAAGAAGGGAAAACTACTTAGTTTATTTTTGAAGCTATATCACTCTGGTATCAAAATCAAATAAATAGCTCAAATCAGATGCTTTGTGATAATCTAGAGGGGTGGGGTGAGGTGGGAGGTGGGAGGAAAGTTCAAGAAGAAAGGAACATATGTATACCTATGGCTGATTCACGTTGATGGATGGCAGAAACCAGTACAATATTGTAAAGCAATTATCCTCCAAGTAAAAATTTTTTAAAAAATCAAATACAGAATGAAAAATTATGGAGCTTAAAAAATACAGAATGAAAAATTCTTTGCTTAAGAATATAAACAGAAAAATCCTTAATAAAGTATTGATACATGGAATCAACATGCAAAAAGAATGATATAACATGAGTAATCGAGTTACATGCATGATGCAAGACTAATATTTAGGAATCAATGAAAGTATCACATAACCACATGAACTGATGTAGAAAAAGCATCTGGTAAAATTCAACACCCATTCTCAGTAACTCTCAGAAAACTAGGAGTAGTGGGAGACTTTCTTAACTTGATAAAAAATGTCTACAAAAGGCCTCCCAAAATCATGGTATTTACAAATGAAGAGGAAAAGTTAATGTTTTCCCTCTAAGGTTTTTTTTTTAATTTTCTTTATTAATTGTGTTGGTTTTGCCATACAATGACATGAAACCGCCATGGGTTTACATATGCTCCCCCTCCAGAACCCCCCTCCCTCCTGCCTCCCAATTCCCTCCCCCTGGGATATCTCGGTGCACCAGCCCCAAGCATCAACCCTGGCTGGCGATTGATTTCACATATGATAATTAACATGTTTCAATGCCATTCTCCCATATCATCCCATCCTTGCCCTCTTCCACAGAGTCCATGAGTCTGTTCTATACATCTGCGTTCCTTTTGCTGTCTCGCATGCAGGGTTCTCGTTACCACCTTTCTAAATTCCATATATATGCATTAGTATACTGTATTGTTGTTTTTCCTTCTGGCTTACTTCACTCTGGATAATAGGCTCCAGTTCCGTCCACCTGAGTAGAACTGATTCAAATGAATTTTTTTTTAATGCTGAGTAATATTCCATTGTGTATATGTACCACAGCTTTCTTATCCATTCATCAGTTGATGCGCATCTAGGTTGCTTCCATGTCCTGGCTATTGTAAACAATGCGGTGATGAACATTGGGGTACACATGTCTCTTTCAATTCTGGTTTCCTCGGTGTGTATGCCAAGCAGTAGGATTTCTGGGTCATATGGCAAAAATAAACTCAAAATGTATCAAAGATCTAATCATAAGACCAGAAACTGTAAAACTCCTAGAGGATAACATAGGCAAAACCCTCTCTGACATAAACCAAAGCAGGATCCTCTATGACCCACCTCCAAGAATATCGGAAATAAAAGCACAAATAAACAAATGGGACCTAATTAAAATTAAAAGCTTCTGCACAACAAAGGAAACTATAAGCAAGGTGAAAAGGCAGCCTTCAGAATGGGAGAAAATAATAGCCAATGAAGCAACGGACAAACAATTAATCTCAAAAATATACAAGCAACTCCTGCAGCTCCATTCGAGAAAAATAAACGACCCAATCAAAAAGTGGGCCAAAGAACTTAACAGACATTTCTCCAAAGAAGCATAAAAATGGCTAACAAACACATGAAAAGATGTTCAACATCACTCATTATCAGAGAAATGCAAATCAAAACCACAATGAGGTACCACTTTACACCAGTCAGAATGGCTGCAATCCAAAAATCTATAAGCAATAAATGCTGGAGAGGATGTGGAGAAGAGGGAACCCTCTTACACTGTTGGTGGGAATGCAAACTAGTACAGCCACTATGGAGAACAGTGTGGGGATTCCTTAAAAAACTGCAAATAGAACCCCCTAAGGTTTTAATCAAAGCAAAGATGTTTGCTTGCTCTTCTGACAATCTATTAATATTATTATTATCATATTCTCTTATGAGGAATTCCCTGTTTAAATAGAGTTAAGTCACACAATGTAGGATGACACAGCTAACAAATGTCAGCACTGAGGCTTATAAGTACATTTAGTTCCAAGATACTAGCTACTAATGAATCACATAACATTAAATCCATCACCACCTCTGGGTGGTAGCCAAAGTGATTTGTAATATTCTACCTGAAAGCTGGTAAGTGTGGCTTGCAAGTGCCCTGACATTTCATGTGAACTTAGGCAAAACTTACAAGCACTTCAGTTCAGTTCAGTTGCTCAGTTGTGTCTGACGCTTTGCAACCCCATGGACTATAGCACGCCAGGCTTCCCTGTCCATCACCAACACCCAGAGCTTACCCAAACTCATGTCCATTGAGTTGGTGATACCATCCAACCATCTTATCCTCTGTCGTCCCCTTCTTCTCCCACCTTTGATCTTTCCCAGCACTAGCGTTGTTTTTTTTTTTTTTTTTCAAATGAGTTTCTTCTTTGCATCAGGCTGCCAAAGTATTGGAGTTTCAGCTTCAACATCAGTCCTTCCAATGAATATTCAGGACTGATTAATTTCCTTTAGGGTTGACTGGTTGGGTCTCCTTGCAGTCCAAGGGACTCTCAAGAGTCTTCTCCAACACCACAAAAGCATCAGTTCTTCAGCACTCAGATTTCTTTATAGTTCAACTCTCACATCCACACATGACGTTAACACATTCAATTGAAATTGGCATGTGTTCTTTAGTGCAAGGTACTCTTGTTAGTGTTAGCCGCTCAGTCATGTCTGACTCTTTGTGACCCCCTGGAGTGTAAGCCAGTTAGGCTACTCTGTCCATAGAATTCTCCAGGCAAGAATATTGGAGTGGGTTGCCATTTCCTTCTCCAGATCTTCCCAATCCAGGGATCAAACCTGCGTCCCACGCATTGTAGGCAGATTCTTCACCATCTGAGTCACCAAGCAAGCAAATGAAATTGTCAGGTCAATGTCCCAGGCTTCTCCTCAGCCAAATTAATTCCTTATTAGGAAATAGTCCCATGATGACAGGACACAGAAATAACAAGAATAAGAAATGAGCTATGGGGCTCCTCTGGTGGTCCAGTGGCTAAGAATCCACCTGCCAATGCAGGGGCACAGGTTTGACCCCTGATCTAGGAACATCCCTCATACTGTGAGGTAACTAAGCTTGTGCACCACAACTATTGAGCCCACATGCTGAAACTACTAAAGCCTGGTGACCCCGACCTCATGCCCTGTGACAAGAGAAGCCACCACAGTGAGAATCCCATGCATAACAACTACACAGTACCCCCGCTTGCCATAAGTAGAGAAAGCCCTCCTGCAGCAACAGAGACCAAATGCATCCAAAAATGAAAGAAAGAAAGAGATTGGCTAAATATCTGTTGCTACAAAGAAAATGATTGTTTCACCTTGCCTTTCTAGAGTTTTTTTAGGCAATTTCATTATGTTACCTCTAACCTTAGCTAATATAAAATGAAGAGAGAATTGTAGCAAAACAGAAGACTGTCACTTTCATGGTCTTTTGTTGCCACAAGATGAGGGAAGATATTTTGCCTCCACAGTCATCAAATAAAAATATTGAGTCTTTGAAATGCAACATGCTTTTCCCCGAATTTATCCTGAGGATGGGTTCCAAAGGCATTGTATCAGCTAGCTGAATTGTCAGTGGACTTGTCATTGTCATTCTCTGTGACAACTGTTGGGTTCATTTGGTTCCATTCCCTCACTCTGTCTCTCTCTTTACTGAAAGAAAAACTGTTCTATTTATGTGGCGCTAAGGATTCTTTCATACCTCCAGGATATGGAAAGAGAAGAAAGCAAGTTCCAGAACAATGTTTCACATTCAGTTTCGTGCACTCAGGGTCCAGCATAGAGCCCTGGATGGAGGAACACCAAACCGTTAAGGATTCTTGTATCTGAGGATAGGAGGGGAAAGCAAGAGCAGAGTTGGATGGGAGAAGAGGCACATTCACGTTTATTTCTGAATGTGTCTGTGTGGTTTGAATCTTTTACGACAATAGCATGAATGTACTTCTAGCTCACCTGTGTTTGCTAAGTCACTACAGCCATGTCCGACTCTTTGTGACCCCATGGACTATAGCCTGCCAGGCTCCTCTATTCATGGGATTACCCAGGCAAGAATACTGGAGTGCGTTGCCATTCCCTTCTCCAGGGATCTTTCAGACTCAGGAATGGAAACCGGGTCTCTTACATCTCCTGCATTGGCAGTCGGGTTTTGTTTTTTGTTTTTTTTTTTGCCACCAGTGCCATCCAGGAAGCCCCTGAGTTGCCCAGCTGGTAAAGAATCCACCTGCAATGTGAGAGACATGGGTTTAATTCCTGGGCTGGGAAGATCCCCTGGAGAAGGGAACGGCTACCCAATCCAGTATTCTGGCCTGGAGAATTCCGTGGACATGGGGTCACTAAGAGTAGGTCACGCCTGAGTGACTTTCACTTTCACTTTTACTTTCTTTAGGTGAACCGTGGGTTAGGGGAGATGGAGAAACTGTGTCACTAGCCGAGACACGGAGTTCACCAAGCTACTCAGATAAGATGATAGTAACTAATGTGGGGTCAACTAGCTGATGTCAAGAGGAGGTATAGGAAGTGAACCAGTAAACCCCAGAGATAAGCACTGAAGCACATCAGGAGAGCAGGTAGTCTCATACGACAGATATTATGTGATCAAGGTATGTTACAGGATACGTTGCAAGAAGTCAGAACAATAGATAAAGATTCTCAGCTTTAGGATGACATGAAGGGGCCAGAAAACTCTCAGTTTCAGGCAAGCTTCAGGTTAGAGTTCAAAGGCAGAGATTCAGGGGCAGAGGGTGAAAACTAGGGGATGAGATATTGCTTTCTTTTAGCACTGCTCTTTACGAAACAAATTAGCATTGCTGTTAATTTGTTTCACAATATGTAGAATAGCTTCAATATACCAGGCACTCTGTTAAGCACAGCGTCTGCAGTTATGATGGTCATACTGCTATCCTCACGAAGTGTTCAGTCTAGTTAGGGTGAAGACTATTAATAGAGAGTTGGTTGGGTACAAACACCTAATACTCAATTTAATCAAATGGATTGTGTGTATTTACTGTGTATCAGGCACATAACCAGATTCTAAACCTGTGGCCAGACCACCCATGACCCCTTAGACCTCCCCTGCAAAGGAAAACCTGAGCAGACCTAGGTAGCCTTGCTCACCCAGGTGAGTATAAGTGACCTCAACAATGAGGACTAGAGGAGAGGTAAGAATAGGATGCTGGGAATATAGTGTTATGCCTTTCCTGCAGGACATTCCCTCTCTATGTCATCTGCTTCTCACCTTTGCTCTCATTTAAAATTGTTCATCACTCTGTGATGAAGATATGCTGGAGTTGGGGGCTGGGATGGGAACTTCATCTAGAGCCTCTTGGTAGCTTGTTTCATATAAATTTGAAAATAAATTAATCTGACATAAAGGAGTCTTTGGCATTTATGTCAAGTTTAGATTTGTATTTTCTGGTGAGTCCAGGTGGAAAATTGTGTAAAATGTTAGGCTTCGTTGAGCAGCCAGATGCTGTGTCCAAACTGAGATTTTGTGGGTCAGTAAATAACCCAGACCCATAACGTATCTGGTGATAATGGGCAAGACTCTAATTTCTTTTAACAGATCAGAAAACAGCTGGTTGGTTTTCCCTTTAAGAAAAAAAAAATCCTTTTGTATTTTTTTCCTGAAAAAGTCAAATATCAACATACCAGCACAGTTGGAATTATGGAGCATATTATTCTTATCAATCAAATGTCAAAACCACAGACCTTTGCCTTTCCAGATCACTGATCTAATGGTGGTGCAGAGTGAGTTAGTTTCTCAGAGGGACATTTGAATCTTCACTGGATCCATGAGTCTAGTGGGAATTTGGGGTTAATGTGAGTGCATTTGAGAGGAATAGCCATCAGAATCTCAGATGGATGGAAGGAGTCTAACAATTTTTTTTCTTGTTTTATAGTGGATTCAGTTCCACCTACTGTTTGCTTTTCCTCAATTCCTACTTAAATTTCTCCAATTCTCCCTCATTACCATTCAGTTTCTAAAGCACTGCCTGGCTAAATCTCCTATATTTGAGTTCATATTGGAACAGGGATATTATATATAAGTAAAGGGCAAATAAGCTTAGTAGTAGTGTAATAGTGAGAAAGCAGTCTTTTAGATAATAATGGGAAGAGGAGGGAACAGGGCGAGGAGGGGAAGGAGGAGAAAAGTGGAAGGGAGAGGAAGGAGGGGAAGGGACAGTTGTAGCAAAATAGAAGAATTGATATCATCTATACAGAGCTTAGATCGAAGCCCAGTATTTCTCGCTTCTAGTCCTTGACTGTCCACAAGATTCTGTGTAATATGGTTCAAATTACATCTCCACTTCTCTCCACTTGCCATCAGCTCTTTCCATCTTCAGAGATACCCAGAGATTTTCATTAAATATAAGAATACCGGGCGGCTTCCCGGGTGGCTCGGCAGTAAAGAATCCACCTGCCAATGAAGGAGAGGCAGGTTTGATCCCTGGGCTAGGTAGATATCCTGGAGAAGGAAATGGCAACTCAATCCAGTATTCTGGCCTCGGAAAACCCATGGATAGAGGACCCTGGTGGGCTATATTATAGCCCAGGGAGTCACAAAGAGTTGGACAAGACTTAGCAGCTGAACAACACCATATAAGCAAACACAGATAGTATAGCAGGTGTGTCTGTTCCAATCCATAATTCCTTGACAACCTTTGAGTTCACCTGCAGCTCCAGTAGATAATTACCAGTAAGACGACCTGTCTTTCCCTGATTTCTTTGTTTGAGGGCTTGCTCTGGACACACGAGTTTGCTCTGTCCCACAAGTAGTGGGGAGCTAATGCTGCCAAAATCAATGTTCAAGAGCTAGGGGATGAGAGTCGGTGACCAAGGACCTGAGCCTCTCCAGCTTTGGGTAGGAAAATGTTAATGCTTCTCAGAGAGACCTCTGGGCTTGAGTACCAGTTGCTCAGACTGCTAAACCTCCTCACCAATGCACTCTTTTTTATTTTCCCCACTCCCCTTTTTGCTTTCCCATTCTCTTTCTTGTACTTCCTAAAATCATCTCCCCAACAAACTGCCTACTTGCAAGCCCTTGTCTCAAAGTCTGCTCTAAGATGGACAGATTAGACGGACTGTATAGTTTTTAATTGGAGGATGGCTGCTTTACCGTGTTGTACTAATTTCTGCTGTACAGGAAAATAAATCAGCCATAAGTGTGCATAAGTGTGCTCTTTTTTGGGTTCCCTTCCCATGTAGGTCATCACAGAGCATCAGATAGAGTTACTTGTGCTATGCAGTGGCTCCTCATCATTCGTCTATCTTATACACAGTATCACTAGTTATACACACATATGTATCAATCCCGACCTGCCAGTTCATCCCTTAACCCTTTGCCGCATTGATGTCCATATGTTTGGTCTCTCTGTCTGTGTCTCTATTTCTGCTTTGCAAATATGTTCATCTGTACACTTCTAGATTCCACACATATGCATTAATATATGATACTTTTTTTCTAATTTACTCACTATGTATGAGTCTTATTTTACTCAATGGTGTGTGTGTATATATATATATATATATATACACATGCACTTACCTTTCCCAGAAAATCAGGCTACTCATAGTAATTAATTGAACAAAAGAC
Source organism: Antilocapra americana (assembly GCA_007570785.1). Classification (NCBI taxonomy): domain Eukaryota; kingdom Metazoa; phylum Chordata; class Mammalia; order Artiodactyla; family Antilocapridae; genus Antilocapra; species Antilocapra americana. Next base: position 3,223,830 of record ML661883.1, on the reverse strand, counting down.
ATTAAACATCAAGAGAAGACAAGAGGCAGATGTTCCAAACCCTTGGGACTAGCAGGAATTAAGAAATTCCTGGATTGGTGTTACAATAAATGAGACCTACATGATGCCACGTGAAGGGTTGCATTAAGCACCAGTTACATCTGCAGGATAACAAAGCTATTGATCAAGAGAGAGTTGCTTAGAGGGAATTCAGCTAGGAAATACACTCTCTTATGAACAGATTTGTTTGTAGGAGTGACTTGGTGGTTCCGGTGGGATTGAAATACAGTATAAACGTCTTATGTGTATGGTACTCGGTGACAGCAGAAATGTAGTTATTTATAGATGCTCATTACTATGAACATGTGCACCTTTGGAAGCCTCCACTAGATTTCTTACACATATCGAATGCCACTAATTATGGGATTCTGGGGCTTACAAGCATACAGAGATAGCTAAACTGATACTATAAAGCATACGGATTTGTAATAATCTCAAGTGGAACACTGGTGACTTCTGTTGGTACACTGAAACAAAACAAAAATAAATGACATACATTCTGTTTCTTTCCTCAACTTAAGTCTTCTGAAAAAGAGAGACAATTTCCTGAAAGATATGCACTGCTACTATTTCATATGTTTAGCGGACGTCTGTCTATTAACATAAGACATCTCTTCCTCTCTATCTAGGACAGTAGAAAGAAGTAGATGCAGGACTTTCCAGGGAAAATAATCATTCTGAGAAAACTAGGAACTGGACCAAAAATAAGGAGACATGATACTCAATGACCACACACTGTATACTGGGAAAAGCAGCAGCTGACATTTTGTGCCAAGATAATGGGTTTTGATAATGGGTTAGCCAAAACTGCCATGAGAACTGACTGCTCAGATGCAGTCTTTTATCTTCTAAAACATGAACCCTGTTTATGAGGTGGATTATAATTGGACAAAATGGTAATATAAGTAACGAGGCAGAAAATCTGGAGACCCAGACCTGAAGGGTACAGAGACAGAGCAGAAGGGAGTAGAGGAAGAGGTTGTGGTGGGGAAGAAAGAGAGAAGAATCCCCTAATAGCTCAGTGGGTAAAGAATCCACAGCAATTCAGGAGATAGAAGTGATGAGGGTTCTACCTCTGGAGCAGGAAGATCCTCAGGAGAAGGAAATGCAACCCAGTCCAGTATTCTTGCCTGGAAAGTCCTGAGGACAGAGGAGCCTGGTGGGCTACGGTCCAAAGCATTACGAAGAGTCAGACACAACTGAGTGGCTAGGGACAGCACAGAGAGAAAACTATTGGTATTTTGTACATTGGATTTCTGCAATTTCTGGCTTTTAAAAGACTTTCTCAAGAGAAAAAGACTCTAATATGTGCGAATCTGGCTTCCTTACTTCTCTGTGTATACTACAGTTTGGTTTGACACAATTTTAACAGAGGGTTGTTTAGATTCAAGAAGGAAAAATGGAGCCACATAGTAATGTCACTCACATGTTTAAAGGGATTGAACTTGGAAAAATAGCTCAACACTTTCTCCCTGGTCCCAAGCAGTAAATCATGCAAAGAGTAAAAGAACATAGGAAGACAGATGCTAACAAGATTTAAGAAAAATAACTTCCTTAGACTATTTTACTATAAAGGTTATATTAGTCTCATAATATAAATTAAAGCATGCCTAGTTTTTCTTCTCTCAAATTATTTTTATGTCACTGAATATTCATAGAATTTACCTGTAAGTTTACCTGTAAAATAATCTGCTGTGCTAAGATTTTTGGCTTGCATATTTTATTTAAGTGAAGAATTTAACTAATAATATCAATTATTTTAATTATAGTAGTATCATTTATATTTTTTACTTCTTTAGAATTTTGGTATATGACTTGATTAGCTATAATTACTACTTATTAAGTTCCCTGAAATTTTCAAATTCATTGGCAGAGTTGTTCATAATATTTCTCTATTTCTGCTGATCTACACTCATGCTAAGTTTTATATTTCCTGTTATGTTTGTTGGTGCTCAATTGCTTCTCCTTGATCAGTCTTAATAGAGATCTATTTCTTTAATCTTTTAAAAATGCAGCTTTTGACTTTGTTCTTTCTTCCTTTTACAGATTAAGCTTATATGGCCTTAATTTCTGTTCTTAGCTTCATTATCTTTTTTCTACTTTGTGTTTTGCTTTGAATTATCTTTCTTACATTTTTAAATTTGAGTGGTTACTCATTAATAATGAGTATTTGCTCTTGATTAATATAGGTATTCCATGTCATACATTTATCTCATATTTCCAATTTAGCTACGTCCCATATTTTCATATGCAATCTTTCCTTACTACTTGTATACTTTTTATAAATGGTTAGTATTTCCATTTCATACATAATTTATTTGCATTCTTAACATGTATATTGATATGTAATAAGTTGTAAAAGCTTGAAATATACAGTGTAATGTTTTGAAATATGTGTATACACACAAATCAATCACCACAATAAGACAATGAGCATGCACCCCACACCCTAAGGCTTCCTTGTGGCCCTTTATAATCCTTCCACCTACTCTCATCACCACCCCCATCACTGTGAGCTATGGACCATCTGCTTTCTGTTATTATAGATTAGTTTCACTTTCTAGATATTTCTATAAATGGAATCTTAAAAGTATGTATGCATTGTTGCCTGGGCTTCTTTGACTCAGCACCATAATTGTGAGAATCAAGCTTATTTTCATTGAGCCACGTATCATACTCTATTCTTCCCATCCAGGGCAGTTCTCAAATCAGATATTTTACTTTTCATCTTTAGTATGTCTTATTTAGGCATGTAATATATTTACAGTGACTCAAGTAGTAAAGAATTCTGCAATGCAGGAGTGAGGGTTCAATCCCTGGATGAGGAAAATCCCTAGAGGAGGAAAAGGCAACCCACTCCAATATTCTTGCCTGGGAAACCCCATGGACTGGAAAACCTGGAGGGCTACAGTCCATAGGTTTGCCAAGAGTTGGACGCGACTGAACATATTTTCCATATCTCTACTTAACATTCTCAGTATACCTTTTACCTTGGGACATGTCAACTACAGTTATAATAATTGTTTTCATGTCTTTATCTACCAATTCTATCATCTTTGTCTTACTGGGTTGGTTTCAATTGATTAATATTTCCACTTACTTATATTTTCCCACTTCTTTGCATAAATGACATTTTATTGGATACTAGACATTGTGAATCATACCTTGTTGTGTGTTGGCTATTTTTGTATATCTTGATATAAATATTCTTGAACTTTGTTCTGGATCTCAGCTACTTTATTACAGATATTTTTGGTATTTGCTTTTAAGCTTCATTAGGTAGATAAGAACATCGTTGAGTCTAGGGCTAATTTGTACCCTAATTTTGTACTAAGACAAAGATTTGAGGTCCTCTTCTTGATATTCCATGGATTAAGAGTTTTTTCAAACTCTTAATTTTGAAATTTGGTAACAGTTACTCTATCTAAGCTGTCTGGGCCTGAGATTTGTTCCTTCCAAACCTTTGGGTGATTCTCACACTGCCGTCTGATAACTGATGCCCACATGTTATTGGTGTTCAGGTGAAGGCTTGGAGGAGAGCTGCAGCTTTGGAGAGCTCTCTTCCTTTCTCTGTTTATTCCTTTTCTCTCTAATACTCAGCCCTGTCTCCTCAAGCAGGAGGACTGCCAAGCTCTTTCTGGGTCACCCCCCCACCCCTGCTATGTTTTCTGAGGTCTGGAAACTCTTCAGGCAATAAACTGGGGCAATAATAGTGCTTACTTTGTTTCCTATCTTCCCATCCTTAAGGTATAACTGTTTTTCATTATCTGATGTTCAATATATTGAATATCAACCCTTTATCTTCCAGGCAATTGAATAAACAGATTTCCTGCTGTATCACCTTGGATGGAAGAAGAAATTGCAAGTTTTTTTCTTAAAGAGATCAAAATCGACATGCCTCCATGACATGACAGACACAACCAGCCACATGATAACAGAAGAAACATGATGAATAAGTCACCCGGATACCTGGTGATGCAGCAGAATCCTTTCTAGAGACCAGCTGTGGCACCAACACCACATCCTGCTTCTTGATTCTTTACATAACCTTCTCCTCCCTCCGATACTATGACACCTTTTGTTATTAATCAAAACCAGTGTGTTCTCAACTTTACGTAAAATTGTACAAAATTATTTAAATATGCAGCACTTTTTTTTATCCCTAACGGGCAACTTGGGTGGAGATACCTGCTTATCCAGACACAGTTTCAGTACAAGTCTCCCTACACTGGTCAATCCAAGTCTATAGCTTACCGCAGAGTGCTGCCTTTAACTCTGTTCACTTAGGGAATCCGAGAGCCGCCTATGTGCTGGTGTCTCTGAGCAACCTTATACTTTATCAGACTCCACTGGGATTAACTCAGGAGCTGGGTGAGGCTGAATCCAATAAGTGCATCACCATGACCAGGGCACCTGAAGCTGGCTTGCAAAGTCAGCAACCTACATCCCAGGAGGATATGTTCACCTTCTGCTCAGTGCAAAAGAGTAAAGTTAGTTCAGTTCATTAGAAGAGAAATAGAACTGTCCAATGAATTCTGCTACTGTTTCAGCGGAAACATCCCTAAGCACTGAGAATGTAGAAATATGAAAAAATATGCTGAATATTTTAGAAATTTTAAAAGACATTTTTTCTTTGCTGGATTTATATAAGAGAAAAGCACATATAGATCAGTCAGCACCAAAACTTGAAGCCATTGCTGGAGAATGGACCCCAGTAACAATGACTATACATCGACAAATGGAGTTTTTATTTTTATTATCAAATTATGCAACCTAAATTATGCATCCCTTCCCAGCTAGCACCACACTTCAAATGACAGATTTTTTATAGCTGTCAAGAAAACATGCAAAGAGAAACCAAATTGGAAATAATCATTGCTTGCTGTTACTTTGTAAGCAGGACAAAAGAAATAACAGATTGAGTAATTGATTGGAGTAATGGATTCTGGTATTTATTTAACCATTAAGGAAAGAAAAAAAGCTTACATGTATAAGAAGAAATGTTAGACTCCTTGGGTTTCAATTGGAAAGATTAAAAATTCATCAACTTATGTGCCATTACTTTTCACCATTTATTATTTTTATAAACTACAGAGGAAATCTGAACCTGAATTTTCCCTATATTGTATAATCTGAGATGGGCCAAAATAATATGAAATATCTAAAAATAAGGGCTTCCCTGGTAGTTCAGATGGTAGAGTCTGCCTACAATACAAGAGACCCACGTTTGATCCCTGGAGAAGGAAGATCCCTTGGAGAAGGAAATGGCAACCCACTCCAGTATTCTTGCCTGGAGAATCACATGGGCTGAGGAGACTGGTGGGCAACACCTTATGGGGTCACATACAGTCAGACACAACTGAGCGACCAATACACACAGTAACACACATCTAAAAATCAGATTTTCAGATCTGCCCAAATATTGAGTGCTCTAGTTGGAGTGAGTTTGGAAGTAGAGTCCGGGTTGCATTTATTCTGTAAATCAAGAGAATAAAGGCTTTGAAGATCCATATCAAGAGGAAAAAAAGAGATGCAAGAAGTCTTTAAAACTTATCTTCACTATGCTTATTAAACAACCAGAGACACAGAGGCAGATGCAGACAGAAGGAGGGGCGATGAGAGGAAGAGAGACGGGGAGGAGGAGTGGAATAACAGGTAGAAAGAGAGAGAGGGAAAAATAACTAACTCAGGGAATGGTATATTTTGAGAAGCACAAGTAACAATATACCCTTTCTTTGATACCTATTTCAAGTTTGATAAAGCCACAGGCATATGACAACAAGGCTAAAATATGGGGCATTTAGAAAAATGTTAAAGCATCTGTAAACTTTAATTTTGTAGAATTTCCTTTAGAAATTATAGTCAAAAGTAATAAACAACCTTTGCTTATTTAAATAGTCACCTAAAATATTTTCAGGTGCATATATAATAGATGACAGGCTTCAAGGTGGCTCAGTGGTAAAGAATCTGCCTGTCAATGCGGGAAACACAGATTCAAGCCCTGCACCCAGAAGATCCTTAGAGAAGTAAATGGCAACCCACTCCAGTACTCTTGCCTAGAGAATCCCATGAAGAGAGAAACCTGGCAGGCTACAGTCCATGGGCTAGCAAAACAGTCAGACACAACTTAGCAAACTAAACACCACCACCACATTTAAGAGAGGTAGATAGAGTGCCCAATAAGAGTGATTTTATTTAAATAGTTAGTTTAAAAAGTCACCTCCCACTTTGCAACATACTTCATAGATCTTCTAGATAATGACCAAACAGTCCGCATACTCACAGTGGTGGTGGTTTAGTCCCTAAGTCATGTCTGACTCTTGAGACCCCGCTGACTGTAGCCCACCAGGCTCTACTGTCCATGGGATTCTCCAGACAAGACTACTGGAGTGGGTTGTCATTTCCTTCTCCAGGGCATCTTCCCAACCCAGGGATCAAACCCACCTCTCCTGTGCTGCAGGCAGATTCTCTACTGATTGAGCCACCCTAACTGTCCCTAACTGTCTTATACACCTAAGAAAATGAACTAACCTATGACACATTAAGAGAAGTCGTCTCATTGCAAATGAGGAAGGTTTATTTGTATTTTATGAAAATGTTTATCCTTGGTGGCATTACAGTACCTACGAAGTGAAACATCTCATCCAACCACTGAACACGACCAGTGAGCAACTATCCAATTGAAAAGAAAGACATAAAGTTTTTCTGGATCATGGCCATCATAAAGAGGTGGTAAAAGGGCAGTCTGGAATAAAAGTAAAATAAAAGTAAGTAAATAATAAAAGTAAGTCTCTCTTCCTCCCCTCAAAATGATACAATTCATCCCTAGCACATGTATTGTACCCATTCACACAAACCCCAGCAGTACCAGTGGATCTCAACAAAATACCCGATCCTCTTTGAAAAAAATATCATAATCCCAAGCAGGCCAGCATGCACTTGAGTGGCACACATTTTTTTTTAATTTTTTTATTTTTTATTTTATTATTTTTTTTTATTATTATTGTTTTTGCCATACATTGTTATGATATCACCATGGGTTTACATATGCTTCCCCTCCGGGTCCCCCCTCCCTCCTCCCTCCCCCCTGGGAAATCTCGCTGCACCAGTCCCGAGCTTCAATCCTGGGCTGGCGATTGATTAGACACATGACAATTAACATGCTTCAATGCCCTTCTCCCATCTCATCCCACCCTTACCCTCATCCACAAAGTCCACAAGTCTATTCTATACATCTGCGTTCCTTTTGTTGTCTCCCATGTTGGGTTCTCATTACTGAGTGGCACACATTTAACTTTAGCCTTGAAAATGTGATCTTGGGGAAAGACTGAACTAAACATCCATATAGGAAGAGCATGCTCATAACAATGTTTCCCATTCCATATCATGAATTATTTATAAACAATGCATATTTTCTGATGAATGTAAATTTTTGTCAAGAACAGAAATCTAGTTCTGTCGAGAGTTGATACCTGTTCCTACCTCACCGCTGCCTAATGCAAACACTGGTCATTTTAGAGAAATGCAGAGGAATAGGTAATTCACATGAGCAGTTAAGATGGGATTTATTTGAAGCACTACATTGCATTCTTGGGTTTTTATATTACTGTCCTTTTTTTTTTCTTGCTGCACCTTGAAAGTTTCCATTTTAGGAGACACTCAAAACAGCAACTCAGCAGATGATCTAAAAATGAGATTTGACTCATCTGATATAAAATGCAGTTAATACAGATACACTTTGAGAAGTATCCATAAAATAAGATTTCCTTTTGCTCTCATTGGCTCCTTCACACTCTTTCTTTGATATCAAGGAAGTCAGTTCTGCTATCACGTTTTATTATTCCGAATTTTTCAGCCTGCCACATTTTATAGTGTTAATTATAATTCAGCTAGAGATTTATATAGTACACATGTCTCTCTCTGAAAGGCATATCCTATCTTTATTCAAATATGCACGTTGGTATAATCGACATGGTTACCAGCAAATTAATTCTTCACTCTGTTATGGTTACATTTACCCTTCACGCCTTATTAAAATCCTTCCCAACTAGATAAGGGAAATAAAAATAGTTTGACTTGAATACATTTTGCCTTATTTTAAATCCTTTTGATTAAAATACAAAAAAATTGAAAATAATGGTCACCATTTAAATCTAGTAAGTTTTAAATAGAGAAGGAGTTTCTACAACAAGAAATGAAGCAAGTTTCTAGGCCTTAGTTTAAAATGTTCTCATCTCCTAGATATAAATAATTATAGCTACAATAAATTTTAGAGCAGGTGTTGTATGAACGCCGGCAGCATGAAAAGAGAGCATTTCTCTTATTCCTGTATTGTTCTCGAATTACTCACAAGGTGACTTGCTCCAACATGAAGGACACTGGACCTGTCACAGGAAATTCTAGCTACTGGTCTCAGATGAGCCACCTTCCGTTAGGGCATTGATTGCTCAGATAACTGCCCTGAGTCTTAAATTCCATGAGTGCAATGAAAATAATGGTATTTCTTTTTGCCATTCCACGATGGCTTTGAGAAAAACTGAATGATTTAATGCAATATAAATTCTAAAAAGAAAGCTAAGCACCAAAGAATTGATGCTTTTGAACTGTGGTGCTGGAGAAGACTCTTGAGAGTCCCTTGGACAGCAAGGAGATCCAATCAGTCCATCCTAAAGGAAATCAGTCCTGAATATTCATTGGAAGGACTAACGCTGAAGCTGAAACCCCAATGCTTTGGCCACCTGATGAGAAAAATTGACTCATTGGAAAAGACCCTGATGCTGGGAAAGATTGAAGGGAGGAGCAGAAAGGAACAGCAGAGGGTGAGATAGTTGGATGGCATCACCAACTCAATGGACATGAGTTTCAGTAAGCTTCAGGAGTTGGTGATGGACAGGGAAGCCTGGCATGCTGCAGTCCATGGGGTCGCAAAGAACTGTACTCAAATACTTCCTGCAAATAAAAGGTATCTATGTGTGTGCATATGTATGCATGTGTATGTGTGTGTGTGTTTCTTGATGCTTTCAAGAAGCCATTTGCAATTATTGAGACAGTCAGTAGGAAGGAAAAATAAAACAAGCATTGGCATCATTATCTACTTAATATTTGATTCTAAGAACCAGACCTTCTTTATCTTCCAACAAGAATTAAGAAAAAGAGAATGAGAGAAGGAAGAACGGGAGGGAAGGAGAGAGAGAAAACATTGTAAATGGAGAAGCTGCTGGTTGATAGTGCACTGCAGGAGACAAAACACATACAGGGGCTCTTGGGGATACCTTTCTTCAAAGAAGGACCAACAGCTAAGCAGGAATTCATGGGGCAGGAGCAGGCATATGAGGTACTGGAACCAGCAGTCTGGCTACTGGAGTGTGAGCTTTCCTCCAGCAGGCCAGGGAAGGACCCTTTAAGAAATGCTCTGAGAGATGGTTTGGGTGCACGAGTTGTTTTAGATGGTAACTCTGGCCAAACATTTGCACTTGGCATGTAACCACCTCACAGGGGATTTTATTATCATTACTGGATCCACCTCCCTTCCTGGGGCTTCCTTGATAGCTCAGTTGGTAAAGAATCTCCCTTCAAGGCAGCAGACCCTGGTTTGATTCCTGGGATGGGAAGATCTGCTAGAGAAGGGATAGGCTACCCACTCTAGTATTCCTGGGTTTCCCTTGTGGTCCAGCTGGTAAATAATCCACCTGCAATGCGGGAGACCTGAGTTTGATCCCTGGGTTGGGAATGTCCCCTGGAGAAGGGAACAGCTACCCACTCCAGTATTCTGACCTAGAGAATTCCATGGACTGCATAGTCCATGGGGTCACAAAGAGTCAGACATGACTGAGCAACTTTCAATCACCCACTCCCTTCCTGAGTATTGATATCTGTTCTTCCAGCTTCCAGATCTAAAAGATGGTTTAGCACAGCAGTTAGGAGCTTGGTTACTGGAGTCATATTGCTTGACTTCAAATCCAAGCTCCACCACTTATTAATTTTGCAGCTTTATGTGAACTTCTTAATATTTGTGTGTGTGTGTGTGTGTGTGTGTGTGTGTGTGTGTGTGTGTGCATATGTGTGTTAGTTGCCCAATCATGTTCAGCTCTTTGTAACCCACCAGGCTCCTCTGCCAATGGTATTCTCTGGTAAGAATACTTGGGTGGATTGTCATTCCCTTCTCTAGGGGATCTTCCCAACCCAGGGACTGAGCCCGGGTCTCTGGCATTGCAGGCAGATTCTTTACCATCTGAGCCACCAGAGAAGTCATGTTTGTAAAATGGGAATAGTGAATACTTGTAACATAAGGTCATTAAAGGAATTAACTTAATGGAACAACTCAGGTCAACTGAGCAGAGGAGACAGTCACTAGAAGCTAAAGAGTATGGGTTGTTTTGATTAGGAAGATTCACAGCAGAGTGTGTGAGACTCACCCCTTTCAAAGTCATCAACTCCCTCTACAAATCAGATGTGAGATCACTGTTATTTCTCCTCCACGTCCCTCTGCTTGCTCATTTGTTGTTGTTTAGGCACTAAGTCATGTCTGACTCTTTTGCAACCCCATGGACTCTAGTCTGCCCAGGCTCCTCTGCCCATGAGATTGCCCAGGCAAGCATATGAAAGCGGGTTGTCGTTTCCTTCTCTGGGTGATCTTCCTGACCCAGGAATCAAACCTGCATCTCCTGCACTGGCAGGCAATTCTTTACCACTGAGCCTTTCACCACCTCAGAAGTCCACAGAAATCATTAACTTTTTTATAGTACTAATGAGACCATGGATAAAATTACTTCCAGGTTGTTTTGATTTCTCAAGAATTGTTTTTAGGAAAACAGCCTACTTATTATTTACAGAGAAACAACATATTCACAATGAAATATTTTAAAATTAATAAAACATAGAATATTTATATTTTTATTGCAGATACTAGAAAATTAGAACAATGTTACATTTGAAATACCAAGCCAAAAAAAAAATCACAACCAACTCAAAACTTCACAGACCGAAATGTGTCCTTCATCCTCATTTGTAAGTGGTAATAGCAATGCTTGTCTCATCAGGGGTCTTACCAGAATTAACTAAAACCATAGGCAGAGCAAGTCTGGCATAAAATGAATATTCACTCACTGGAAAATGTCACTGTGGCTATCCCAGCATAGGCCAGCAGAACTTTCAGGGCCAAGATCCATGAGTGCTCAGTTCAGTTCGTTTCTTTTGTAGTGTGTGACCTGAAGCAAGATACTTAGTCTTCCTTTATGCATCTAACTTTTTGTTTTTGATGGTCCCATCTGGAATGCAAGAGTAAATACCTACCTATGCTGTGTGGGATGAAGCTGTTCCATCAGAACTGAAACAAAGTAAATATCTGAAACATGTTAGCTATTATTATTACTGTTGCTGCCATGTTGAGGATGAGAATGATAAAAGGGAACCCGGTTGCAAGCAAATGTATCCTGTTCTCATGAGGAAAACAGCTTGATAACCCCTTAGGGGACACTCTTAGTGACATTCCAGGACAGTTATTAGCTCATGAGCCAGTGGAGGAGGACTGGAACTCACACCTGGACTGTGAAGCCAGCATGGGACACAAAAGAGGGACTTCTGTTTCATAGCAAAGTAAATTGCAAATAATTGTGATGAAAACCTATGATCTCTCCAGAGGGTTTTGAAGTTACTAAAAATCAAGAGTTGATCCTCTATGACCCACGTCCCAGAATATTGGTAATAAAAGCAAAAATAAATAAATTGGGACCTAATTAAAATTAAAAGCTTCTGCACAACAAAGGAAACTAAAAGCAAGGTGAAAAGGCAGCCTTCAGAATGGGAGAAAATAATAGCCAATGAAGCAATGGACAAACAATCTCAAAAATATACAAGCAACTCCTGCAGCTCAATTCCAGAAAAATAAACAACCCAATCAAAAAGTGGGCCAAAGAACTAAACAGACATCTCTCCCAAGAAGACATAAAAATGGCTAACAAACACATGAAAAGATGCTCAACATCACTCATTATCAGAGAAATGCAAATCAAAACCACAATGAGGTACCACTTTACACCAGTCAGAATGGCTGCCATCCAAAAATCTACAAGCAATAAATGCTGGAGAGGATGTGGAGAAGAGGGAACCCTCTTACACTGTTGGTGGGAATGCAAACTAGTACAGCCACTATGGAGAACAGTGTGGAGATTCCTTAAAAAACTGGAAATAGAAATGCCATATTACCCAGCAATCCAACTGCTGGGCATATACACTGAGGAAACCAGAATTGAAAGAGACACGTGTACTCCAGTGTTCATCGCCACACTGTTTACAATAGCCAGGACATGGAAGCAACCTAGATGTCCATCAACAGATGAATGGATCAGAAAGCTGTGGTACATATACATAATGGAATATTACGCAGCCATTAAAAAGAATACATTTGAATCAGTTCTACTGAGGTGGATGAAACTGGAGCCTATTATACAAAGTGAAGTAAGCCAGAAGGCAAAACAACAATACAGTATTCTTACGCATATAAATGGAATTTAGAATGATGGCAATGATAACCCTGTATGTGAGACAGCAAAAGAGATGCAGATATATAGAACAGTCTTTTGGACTCTATGGGAGAGGGCAAGGGTGGGATGATATGGGAGAACGGCATTGAAACATGTAAATTATCATATGTGAAATCAATCGCCAGCCCAGATTTGATGCTTGATACAGGGCTCTCAGGGCTGGTGCACTGGGATGACCCAGAGAGATGGAATCAGGAGGGAGGTAGGAGGGGGTTCTGGAAGGGGAACACATGTATACCCATGGTGGATTCATGTCAATGTATGGCAAAACCAACACAATAATGTAAAGGAAAAAAATAAAAAATAAAATAAAACTCAAGAGTTATCTCTTCCTATCTTCATAGTGATAAAGTGTATAGAAAATGCCTAGTAAATGGTTGTTAAATGTTTGACTATTGAAAAGCACCATATTTGTATCTCAGTATCTACTAAGCAGTGATGCCATTTTTTGTCTTCTCCAATATTTATCTGTTGAGTGTAATCTATGTGCCTGGTTCTTAGAGGCTCTGGAGAAATAGGTATGAATAAATTAGGTACAGTCTTTCCTACTAGGAATTGTAAAATTCGGTTCAAGTAAAGAGAAAGTACACAGAAAACCACCATCTTCGTAATACAACCTGTCTCTCTTTCATTTCACAAATAATTCTCCCAGGGCACAAATGTAGAATTAGGGTGTCTGTAAGAGAAACATGGCCCAACTCCAGCTAGAGTGGATGTTAGATGCCCTAATACTTTTATGAAGTCTCTCTAATGAAAACAAGTATCCTATAGAAGGACATATATGGACTATACCCACTGGACTTAAGTTTCTAGGCACCCATTTATAGTAGACACATAGACATCTAACAGTCCTATACAAATGAGTTTGTGGATTCTATATTAAGCAAGAATTGTGAAAACCAGGACAATTACTGAAACACTGAACATTTTGAAGACCATTTTAAGAGCTGGTAGAACAAATGAAGGAAAAGAAGCAAGGTCATGGAGAGTGAATTAAGAAAGTCTAAAGAGGAAGCAGGTGGATTTCTCCCATAGGAGGCCTAGATGTTTAGAGAGAAATTGAAAGCCTTTCCCAGGAAATAATAGTAATTGATAGTGGCTTTGTAGCAGCTCAGATATTGTGCTCACTTTTTAAAAATAAGAGAAAGAGAGATAATAGATGTCTCAATTATAGAAAGGATAATATCAGAAATGGAGAAGGAAATGGCAACCCACTCCAGCATTCTTGCCTGGAGAATTCCATAGACAGAGGAGCCTGGGACTTTAATAGTCCATGGAGGTCACAAGAGTTATACATGACTTAGCAACTAAACCACCAATATCAGAAAAGTACTTGTAATTAAAAAGCTCTAATAAGTTTCTTTGATTCTGACAATATATAAATAGGTAAATTTAAAGAAAATAGAGTTGTGAAGGCCCTGCAATGGAGACTCATCACTCCATATGTTTGAAAACTAAGATTCAGGAATTTGAAATGATCCCAAGGCCCAAGGGCGAGGGAGAACAAAACTAGGATTAGGATCACAGAGCCCAGGGAGCCATGGTCCCTACTGAAATGTTCAGCCTCTGTCCTCAATCCATCAGTGCTGTGTGCGAAGGGATAAAGGAAACTCCAACCTGGCTATGTTGAAAATGGGTCACGGTGGATCTTAGAGGCGGCAGTGATGCCACAAGAAATACTGCAAAGAGTGGACTTGGAACTATCTAGATGTAGGTTGCTTATTGCTGAACAGTCTTGATGGACACAATGGAAATATTTGTGCATCCACGTCCATTCACTCAATGGCTTTACCCATGCCAACTCCATTTGTGGGGATAAATACAAGCCAGCATCCTCAGCCCCTAAGATATAAGGGGCTCTCTGTTTCCCTGGCTACAGCACTAGGTAAAAGAACAGCAAAGGGGCAAATGGCTCCAGCTTGGTTAATCAGTGTTTCCGCTTCTCAGCCATGGTGATTGTTTTGAGGCATGAGTGTATAACCCAAGTATGGCTGATGTGGGGTCTCCAGAATTATTCCTTTGTATCCAGGCATGAGATGCTTCATTCCTTTCTAGCTATGGCCCTTAAAGCCTTGAGTCTACTAGCTGGAAGTGGTATAGTCTCTACCAAGTGGCAAAGGCAGTAGAAGAAGGTAAAGCCAAAGAATAGACTGACCCAAGATGAGATGTGGATAAATTACCACAGGTGCTAGTGAGTCCCTTGATCTAATTGTCTCTGGATGTGTTTTGCCCTCAACCACTATATGAGGTAACAAACTTCTCTTTGTACTAGACACATTTTGAGCTTCATGTTTTTATCAGCTTCAGACAATGTGCCCTGTTAAGAATTATTTTTTACTAAATAATTAAATAACTTCACTGGCTGCAGTAATTTTTATACACATACATGGTGCCCAAGTTTCTTAAACTATTATACCTTATAGCTGTGCCATAAACAAAAGCATAGCGATTTACTGAACACGATGAAAGTTATTTCCCATTATCTACTTTATTCCTCACCAAAAAATGTTCAAAGGGGGCATGTTTTCTTCTCCCAATATTCAGATAAAACTGGATATTACAGACTATAAGGGACTTATTTCTTTCACCCATGGCTCTTACAAAGATCTATATCCTATAAGTTACACAGTATGAAGTTTCGTCTCTATATTAAAAGTTAAGGACAGGTATAAAAACAATTTTTGATACTATATGGACATGATATGATTTGATTGTGTTGACATTTAAATGAAATACTACTTTTAATTAGTATCATAACTCTCTCATTATGCGTTCATGCCTCCAAGTCTTTTAAGTGCCCCACAGACTATGTAGTCCAGGCAATGGGGTTTAGAAATGAGAGACTGGGGACCCAGAAACATCATGTTCTTCCAGGGTTAAATGGAAAGCTGCCACTGTGGGGACTATGAGTCCTGAACTCGATTCACACACACGTAATACCTATTTCTTTTGGCAAATGAGGGCTCGTTCCTGCACCACTTGATTAACATTTCTTGGCCTAATCATCTTTGGTCAATTTATTTCAAATAATAGAATGCATTTGTATATATCTCTTCTGTCTTCATTGAAAATTTTTACATTACAAAAGTTATATCCCTATCATTCATTTTCATTAACAAATGTTTGATTAAGCTATGACCTTAGAGAAGTTTGTCTCTGTTGGAACCTTTCATCAAGGGATTTAATGTTCTTTCAACAAAGCAAAGAGCTAACAGAACAATCCTGGCTATTAAAAAAAAATCTTCAAAACATTCACTGTTTCAGCTTAATGGTTGCAAATAGTAGTTTGTTATGGAATTTTAATGGTTGGATTATAACAGCCATTTCTAAAATGAATCACAGTTATTACCATGTAAGGTAGGACATAAATTGTAGATTGTAATTGCTCACAGACTTTTCCAAAACAACGATATGTCTACGTCAAATCTGGAGCATGCTGTTGACATAATAAACTGAAGGAAGGTTTATCACGAACCTAAAACAAATGATGGGATAGAAGAGAAAGACCGTTATAATGATAAAGATCTCACATTTGCTCAAAATGAAATTTAAACTGAAATTAAAATGTAGGAGCAAAAAAGTAATTTTCACCTCCAGACTCATAATCTTTACTGTATCTTTTCTTGGGTCTGTGAAGATTGTGATGTAGAAAGGCTGTTTAAGATTGTTTAGGCTAATGGATTTTAAATATGTTTTTAGCTATGGAGCTCTCTGTCACAAAGTATCTATAGCCTCAATATAAAAATATAGTAAAAGTAGATTTTTATCCAGCTGAATTGAGTGAAGCTTTTGGAACTTTGTCCCTCAATTCAGTTTCCCTTTCCTGATCTCTTCCTCTCAAATGACCGTGCCCAAGTCCCCAGCAACATGCAAAGGAAAATCCCCAGCTCCGTTCTACTCATTCAGTTACACAATTAAAAGCACTGAAGCCAAAAAATGAATATAAATTCCCCAATATCTCAAACCTAATTAGTGGAAAATCAGGGACAGGGAGACAGCTTCCCTGCACTGCTGTACAGAGAATATTTCGTTATGCTGCCTATTGTTCAGGGATTTTAGGATTTCTCTTACTGTCTCAATATTCTCCTAACACTTGAAGCTTCTTCCTCTTAATGAATGGTAGCAAGCCTAAAGAAACAAACTGTAGATGTACTTGGAATTTGGCAGGAAATACAGCTATAATTAGAAAATAATTTGAAAAAAAGGATAAAGGAACATCAACTTTGGTTTTTTTTGTTGTTGTTTTTTTTTTTTTTACCAAAATCCATGAAAGTCAAGGCAATTTAACACCTAAAATAGAAATGGCAAAATGCTTTTTGTAAGCCAATGTGTTATAAAGTGAGCAACCTTCATTCAGTTCAAATTTTGGGCTTACATGTCTATTCCAAGAAGAGTGCCTGCTTTTTTCTTTTCTTGAGTCAGGTTTATTCAATTCGCTGCCTGCCCTATGAGTCAGTAAGACTTCCGCTGAGACATTGCCTTACACAAATCTTTCTGTGCCTCGTTTTCCCCCACCGTCTTTGTTTACTCACCCAGCCTTCCTGTGCCTGATATTCACGTGCGCCTTATGATAGCAGTGTCAGTGCTTCCTTTTACTTATTCTCCTTTGCTTGATAACAAGCTTCTCTCTCTCTCTCTCTCTCTCTCTCCTGTCACTATCATCATCAACTAGTGAAAATGATACTAAAAATAAACTTGAAAAAGAACTTCTCTTTTATCTTCAGTTTTCTTGCCTATTTGTTTTGGTTTCCTTTCATTTTTGTTGAAATACAGTTGATTTACTGTTTTTAGATTATTTTCCTATGTAAGTCATTACAGAGTATTGAGTAGAGTTCCCTGTGCTATCTGGGCTTCCCAGGTGCCGTAGTGGTAAAGAATCCACCTGCCAATGCAGGAGATGCAGGAGACACAGGTTCCAATCCTGGGTTGGAAAGATCCCCTGGAGGAGGAAATGGCACCCCACTCCAGTATTCTTGCCTGGGAAATTCTATGGACAGAGGAGCTTTGTGGGCTACAGTCCATGGGGTTGCAAAGAGTTGGATGCAACTGAGCACCCACAGGTTCCATGTCATACTATACATTAGGTCCTTATTTATTATCTATTTTAAATATAGAAGTGTGTCTATGTCAGTCCCTGTCTCCTAATTTATCCCTCCCTCCCTTTCCTCCCTGGAAACTGTAGACCATTTTCTATAGCTTTGATTCTATTCCTGTTTTGTAAATCAGTTCATCTGTACCATTATTTTTAGGTTCCACACTTAAGTGATAGCATGCGATATTTGTCCTTCTCTCTCTGACTTACTTCACTCAGCATGACCATCCCTAGGTCCGTCCATGTTGCTGCAATTGCCTTTGAGAAGGAGGACGATGATCTAAAGACTTCCCAGTCCACAGGTCTTTACAAACGCTGCTGTCTTTAAATGAAGTTATCAAGAGAGGCTGCAACTGGAAGATCTCTGTTGCCTCCACAGTGTGTCCTGACTTCTGATCACTGTTCCTTCAAACAATGACGTGTCTTACTTGAGAAGCTGGTCCTCGCCCTGGCCCGGTTCTGTCACTGTGCTCCAGGTAGCTCTCCATACAATATTCCCTGTGATATATTCACTTATTCCTGATCAGAGAGTTTTGGATTTCAGAATGATGGGATCCCAAATAAAGAAGCCTTTTCTCTTTTATTATCTGCTTCTATATTTGGCCTCAGCGTTAACGGTGGGAACTATTCCTAGAACTTGTCAAAAAGTCCAGTTACTTTCTAGTGTATTTCAATGCATTTCTGGTAAGGAAAATCTTGAGTAAGGCTTCCCCACCCACTTCTTTCCTTCTGCGCCCACCTTCTCTCCTAGTATTTCATCCTCACCTTTGTCTTTCTCAAAGAGGTCCTCTCTGACCATTCAAATTAAGAGAATTTTCTGCTCTTTTTCTAATTTAACATTCTACCTTTTCCCCATGCTTGCAACATTTCTTGACATTTATAATTATTTTACATATTTTCTTGTAGCTTATTCATTGCCTTTATCCTTTTAAAATTGCTAGCCTCTTGAGGTCTAAAATCACGTTGTGTGTACTTACTTGTTATTTTACCCCCAGTGTGTAGAGTATTATAAGGGCTTCCCAGGTGGCACTAGTGGTAAAGAACCTGCCTGCCAATGCAGAAGTTGTAAGAGACACAGGTTCTATCCCTGGTCAAGAAGATCCCATGGAGGAGGGCATGGCAACCCACCTCAGTATTCCTGACTGGAGAATCCCATGGACAGAGGAGCCGGGTGGGCTACAGTCCACAGGGTCACACAGAGTAGGACATAATTGTAGCAACTTAGCATGCAAACACATAGAGTGTTATAATCACCAGACAATATATAAGGATATCCTGACTAAGTGACTGAATGCAACCTGAAATCACTTCTTATTCCCTTTTATGAAACCTGCATTTCAGCAACTAGCTTGGTTTTTTGTTTGTTTGTCTCTTTGGTGTTTTGTTTGGTTGGTTGTTTGGTTTGGGCAGCATTGAGCAGCACGGGTTCCGCAACCAAGAATGGAATCCACGCCCCCTACAGTGGAAGCTCGAAGTCTCTTTTTTTTTGTAATTTATTTTTTCTTTACTTTATTGTGTTGGTTTTGCCATACATTGACATGAATCCACCATGGGTATGCATGTGTTCCCCTTCCAGAACCCCCCTCCCACCTCCCTCCCGATTCCATCCCTCTGGGTCATCCTGGTGCACCAGCCCTGAGCACCCTGTATCATGCATCAAACCTGGGCTGGCAATTCATTTCACATATGATAATTTACATGTTTCAGTGCCGTTACCACTGGTCTGCCAGCAAAGTCCTTCAACAACTGGTTCAAACTTCTGTAACTACTACCTACAACTTGCTTTTCTTGTGGGGGATGTTATCACCACCTAATGTTCTTTTAAGTGGTTACAAAGCCCTAGGGTGAATGCCCAGTGTCCCTGTAGTTCTTTTAGTCTGAGAATAAAGCTCTTATTCTGAAAGCTGGCACCCTGTTTAAAATGCAGTTACCATCTACCTAGGATCCTCTCTCTCTAGCATGGTCAAGCTCTATTGGTTCTTTATGGCTTCCTCTGTTACCATGGAGATAGATGGATTTTTTTTTCTTTTTTTTGCTATTACTGTCGAGGGCCAAGGAATATACAAACAGAAGAGGTGGGAATTAACTTGGACATTCTTTGTGCAATTAGCATCTAATGAACCCTTCCTCACAATAGATTGGCTTCAACCCCATTAGTCCAGAGTCATGGCTGTTCAGACTTCGTGTAATAAGATGTCGAATGATACCTCGCAGCAGGGACTGTGAAAGGGTTGCTGGGGAGAAAATGTTTACTGAATCAACAGTCTGCTCACCAGGGAGAGAATGACTCATTTGCGTCTTCCGTTTTAATGTGTGAAAATGTTTTTCCTCTTGAAAAGGACTGCATTAAGGAGCTTGGAGGCATTTTGCCAGACTATTTGTACAGTGGATTAGGATCTGAATAAGATTATAGAATTTCATGTCGAGCATGAAGGGGAGCAGGGTTGTTATGTGCAGTTTCTCTTCACTTTTGCAACCATGTAACAAGACTTACTCTTTTTTTCACTTCAGTTGGGTGAAGTCTATAAAGCCCTTCCCTTTGACAAAAGAGGCTCAGAGGGGACAAGCAGAAACCAAGGTCATGAAGCTAACATGTGGCTGAATGAACCTAAATCTTGGGGTGTCCTCATTCCTGATATCCTTTCCCATGGGATACTGTACCCTCCCCCATACCTCACAGGTTCTTAGACAAGGAGAATTATAGAATATCCACCTTCTTCTCTGAAGAGGAAAATGCAAGACCTTTCAACAGAAAGTAGAAATAACAAAGCCCATGGTCAGAAAATAATATTAAATCAGATCACTCTCTATCCTCATTAAAAGGAAAATAGATCTTCCTATTTTCTATGGTTTTTCTTTCTCCAAAACATCATCTGAGCTTAAGACCATGACTTAAGAGAGGGTGCTTATTCCGTTAAAGTGTACTGCTCTGAACAGAGGTTTAATAGGATGTGGTGGAAATCTTTTATATCCCATCACAGTCTCTTGGGCTTCCCTGGTGGCTCAATTGGTAAAGAGTCTACCTGCAATGTGGGAGACCTGGGTTCGATCCCAGTGTTGGGAAGATCCCCTGGAGGAGGGTGTGGCAACCCTTTCCAGTATTCTTGCTTCCCTGTTAGCTCAGTTGGTCAAGAATCCATCTGCAATGCAGAAGACCCCAGTTAGATTCCTGGATTGGAAAATCCCTGGAGAAGGGATAGGCTACCCACTCCAGTATTCTTGGGCTTCCCTTGTGGCTCAGCTGGTAAATAATCTGCCTGCAATGCGGGAGATCTGGATTTGATTCCTTGGTTGGGAAGATCCCCTAGGAGAAGGGAAAGGCTACCCACACTGGTATTATGGCCTGGAGAATTCCACAGACTATCCAAGGGGTCACAGAGAGTCAGATACGACCGAGCAATTTTCACTTTCACAATCTCTTGGCCCTTTTTTGATCCAGTCATTATGATATTGACTAGATGTACGTAAGTGAAGTTCAATGATCCTGGTGTCTGATATACCAGGTGTATCTTGCTCTGTATCTCCATCTGTATCCACATTCTTACCCATCCCAACACCCTGGTTCACTCAACTAAAAAAATGGGGAAGATGACTGTCATCTGTGTTTTCCTTCCGGATGCTTCAGTGTGGAGTGATGCGATTTTCATAAAGTTTGCTTCAGTTCAGAAAGTTTTGAGGGTTTGAAAAGTCACAGGATGGACATGGAATGTAGAATAGAGATTAGACCTTAAATGATGAGGGGAGAAGATTCCAGGTAGAATGATGAACCAAAACCACTCAGTAAGAGCAGTAGTGGGAGAAGTGCATAACCCAGTCACAGTGAATAAGCAGGAGTTGTAGAAAGAAAGAGCTTCCCCAGTGACTGAGTGGTAAAGAATCTGCCTGCAGTGCAGGAGACATAGGAGTTGTGTGCTTGATCCTTGGGTCAGGAAGATCCCTTGGAGGAGAGGATGGCAATCTGCTCCAGTATTCTTGCATGGAGAAGCCCATGGACAGAGGAGCCAAGCAGGTTATAGTCCATTGGATCACAAAGAGTTGAGCATGACTGAAGCAAATAAGCATGCATTCGCGTGGAAAGTCTGGAAAGATGAATTGGGCCAGGTTAAGAAGAGTCTAATGGGCCATTGTGAATATTCTGTGCCTGCTCTTATATTGATTTGGGTCTCTAGGAGTCTGTCAGTTAGGAGGAGAGTGTGATGCAGTCGAATTCACACTTTATAAGTCTCCATAAACAGATATGGTGATTTTATGCCAAACACTTTTTTTGTTTATTTGGCTGGACTAAATCGCCTTTGCAGCATGCGGGCTCTTTGTTGCAGCCTGCAGGCATGTGGGTTTATTTGCCCCTTGGCATGTGGGATCTTAGTTCCCTGACCAAGGATCCAATTCAGGTCCCCTGCATTGGAAGGCAAATTCTTTACCTTTGGACCACCAGGCAAGTCCTCAAACATTCTTTTTTTCCACTGCTTTTTCTATTCACCTATTCATTTATATGTAAGACAAGATGCTATAACATCAAATACCTGCCTCTAAGATATTTGCAATGCAGCCAAAAACGAAAGTTACACAAATGCCAGGCATCAGCCAGTTCCTTGAAAAGACATCATGGTCCCTGCTGAGCATAGTTGAAAACATTAGCTTTGGGGTTTACTAGACCAAAGGCAAGTTCTGGCAAGAGCAGTCCCTTTCATTTTTCTGAACTTCAGTTTCCTCCTGTTGAGTAAAGGTCATAACATGCATGCCAGAAACCCATGGAAAGGTTACGATGAGATACGCTGTAAAGTTAGATGATCAGCACATGTTAAATCCCTCTCTGCTGTCACTTTTCTCATCTTCTCTGTGTCTGAATAATGTTAAACAAAAGACATGTAGCTTTGAGCTGCTAATTGGATAAAAGTTATCTTTATATTTAATATCACCCCAAACTTCAGATATTAGTACACAAATGTCTAGTACATAAATTCCTAGCAGACTTATCCATTTAGATGTTTCTTGTATTGAAATTAAGTATACCCCAAACTGCCAAAGCATACTCCATTCAGATGTCCCCCATTTCTGTCTGTAACTGTACTATTTACACAAACACTCAAGGAAAACATTGAACCTTCTTTCCTCAATTTCATTCTCCCTCTAACGTTTCATTCTTACTGCATGACTTTGTAGCATGTTATCTCTCTTGACTCTCGGACAGCGACTTCCAGGTACCCCCCACTTTCAGCCCATGGTCTGCTATAGAGCTGGTGCATTCAGGTGTCTGTTAAATGAGCCTGTGGTTTTTCACAGTTTAGTATGGAAGTACCTGTATATTAACCACAAAGGAAATAAACTAGTGTTTTTCACTAGCCTCCAAGGAGAGAAAGACAGAGAGATAGAGACATATTTGAAACAAAAAGCCTTAAAAGAAATCATTTATTTCACTCAAGGGTGATGTTTACAACAGAAATCATAAACTAGGTAATGTTCCCTTACATCTCCAGTGAATGATTTGAACAGAGCTAACTGCAGAGACACGGTGTTTTTTTCTCCCAATAGAGCTCATGTAGAGACTTTAATGAATTCTTTAATTCCAATAATTCAACCTTAAAACAGATTTAGTCACTTTTCCCTGAATAGCACAATTCAGGGAAGTATATTCCCCTGGATGTTACTAGCATTTTTAATGTACTAAAACTGGAGAACAGAATTGAGCAATTTGGAATGTTCTAGGATTCCAAAGAACTTCTTAGAACACTTTCCCAGAATGTGTAAAGATATTTTTATTAATTTTACATCACTTTATTGAAGAATGTTTGACATACAGAAAACTACACGCATTTGATGCGTATGACTTAATGAGATCCACAAAGCCATCTCCACAATCTGCTATAAACATATCCATCACCTCCAGAAGTTTCCTTCCACCCTCTTCATCTATTATTATCATGTGTGTGTGATAGACCAATTGAGAACTTATTACTAACTACAGGCACTGTACTGTACAATAGATTTCTAGGACTTATTCACGTCACATAAATGAACCTTTATACCCTTTGACTAATATCTCTCCATTTCCCTTCTTCCACCAGCCCCTGGAAACTGTCATTCTATGTTCTGCCTCTGTGAATTTGACTATTATAAATTCTTCATAAAGGTTGCATCACCTAATATTTATGTGACTTTTATGTGTGAGTTAGCATAATAACCTCCAGGTTCATCCATGTCCTCATAAATGGCATTTCTGTCTTTTTAAAGGCTGAACAATATCCTGTTATATGTATACATTTTTGTTTTTATCCTTTCATTCTTTAATGGACATTAAGGTTGTTTCCATGACTTGGCTATTGTGAATAACATTGTGATGAATTTGGGAGATGTTTCTTTGAGACTTAACTACATTAACCAAGGGAAAAAAAATAGAGAGAGCAAACTCAAAGTTAATCAGAAATGAAAGAGGAGACCTTAAAAACAGTGCCACAGAATTATTTTTTAAATCATAAGGGACAATATCAAAAATTATATATCAACAAATTAGACAACCTAGATGAATAGGATAAATTCCTAGAAACACACAACCTACCAATTGTGAATCAAGAAGAAATAGAAAGACTGAATGGACCAATAAGAAATGAGATTGAATCCATACTCAAAAATCTCTCTACAAAAAAAAAACTCTGAATCAGACTGCTTCATGGGCTTTATAGTAAGCATTTATTGAAGAATTATGCTTCTTAAACTCATTTTAAACTCTTTCAAGAAAAAGAAGAGAGGATATTCAAAAACCAATAATGCCAGTAGCACGCTGATACCAAAACTAGGCAAAGACTCCACAACAAAATAAAACACGGGCTGATAGTCCTAGTGGACATGGTTGAAAAGATTTCTCAGAAAAATATTAGCAAATCAAATTCAAAAGAACAGTTTAAGGATCACATACCATTTCAAGTGGAATTTATCCTTTGGATATAAGGATGGTTGGACATATGAAAATTAATCGATGTGATACATTACATTAATGGTATGAAAGTTTCTGTCATGCTTGTGCTGTAGTTCACTGTGAATGTTCCAGACTAGGAGAGTCTCCTGGTGATTTTCCTTCAGCAAAGACCTTAGTCTCCTTAACCTTAAGATTCCCAGAGTCCTCTTCATACAGCTTGTGAATGGGAAAAGACAGCAGAAAATCAATGTGGGAGGGTATAATGAGGCCATCCTGAAAATGTATCTCTGCTGCCCACAATTCTCCTGGAGACTTATCACATGACTCATCACATGGCATTACCTAACTGCCAAGGAGGCTGGGAAATGTAGTCCA
The DNA here is from genome assembly GCA_007570785.1 of Antilocapra americana. Taxonomy (NCBI): domain Eukaryota; kingdom Metazoa; phylum Chordata; class Mammalia; order Artiodactyla; family Antilocapridae; genus Antilocapra; species Antilocapra americana. The sequence continues at coordinate 3,198,869 of ML661883.1, read as the reverse complement.
GCTCTGTGTCTGGGAGGAAGGGCAACATTTTGAACAATCTTCCCATCTTTCTGGTAAGGGCAATGACTCTGAGCACGATGATAATTAGGACTCCCCCTTAACAAAATCAGAGAAAATAGGGGTAATAAAGTCACCAGAGGAAGCAATGAAAGGGTCCACGGACACAGAGCTCAGTGTCCTCAGCAGGAAGGGTGTGTGTGGTGTGTTAGAGTGTAGTATTTAGTAACAGAATAAAGGTGATAGAATTAATGCTATGTGGGGGCAGATATTTTTGCTATTAAGAGAATTGGGGAACATGCACTCTGCCCTTGGAAAGTGCCTTCAAATTTGTGAGGGGCCAGACTTTCCAGGAACTGAAGACCTCAGGCTCTCTGATTTTGATGCCTGAGTGCAGGCGTGAGTGAAGCATTGGTAAAGTGTGGTGGGCTGGTTCATTCCTTGGGGTTTTGTAAAGGCTTGGAATGATCTGGAGAGAGGTCAGTTTAGCGGTAGGAACAGGGGCCTGATCTCCTAATATGAGAGGATAAAAGAACTGATTTCCTCAAGAAGGTCCAAACCATGTAGCCATAAAGCAGTTTTCTGTTTTCACCTGAGAGCACTGGGGCCAGAATAGATTATCCCAGTCTAAGGCAAGCGCAAACTAGGATATGACTGTGAAATGGAATATAGAACCCCAGAAAAATGTGAATTTCAGATACACAGCATTTTCTTTAGTATCCCAAATGTGTCTTGGAGCATACAAGTGCTTAAGAAGAAATCTAGATATACATGTGCATGTGTACATTTTATATATATATATATAGTATGTGTGCAGTGTATGTGTATTCTTATTTACCAATATCAATTATTATTTATCACATATACACACTTGATAACCAATAAGAATCTCCTGTATAGTACAAGGAACTCTGCTCAATGTGCTACAAAATAACCTAAATGGGAAAATAATTTGAAAAAGAAGAAATATATGCATATATATATATATATGTATATATATATATATATATATATATATATATATATAAAACATACATATGTAATAGATACATGCATATATATAACTGAAAACCATGGGATTCTCCAGACAAGAATACTGAAGTGGATTGCCAGTTCCTCCTTCAGGGTATCTTCCCCACCCAGAAATCTAACTCACATCTCTTGCGTCTCCTGCATTGGCAGGAGGATTCTTTAACACTGGGCAACCTAAAACCAGCACAAAGTCCCCTGATGGCAGAAACCAAGAAATAAAAAGCAAAGAAGCTTAAAGAAAGGAATAGATTTTATTTGGTGTTGTAGATCTTGTTGTTTCTTAGAGGGAATAAAGGTTTGTTGCAAGTTAAAAACACCACCTCTCTACAACTATCTTTGTAGCTTTACTTACAGGGTTTGTGACCCAGGGAGCCCAGAGGACATCTGTGGAAGGTGATTCTGGGCAGACACTGTGGGGTTTCATAGCTCCCTTTGGGTTATGACTTGGCCCCTTTCATAAATAGAGTCTATTAGAGACCTTCTCTGAGAGCTGAATTATAATGATGAAGTTTTTAAACTCACAAAATATTTGCTGGCAGAAATTAACCCAAGGGGTCTAAATTATATCCATTTCTTGATGGATCACTAATATTCCTTTTTAAAAGTTTCGTATTGGAATTTAAAAACAGCCCCTTCTCGGTCTTTCATACCATCTCATTTTAGCCACTTTCCACACAGGGTGATTCCCTTATAATAAAGGTATTATATATGGATAAGACCCATTAACAAATTTTTTTAAAATTGTCTTTACTTTATTGTGTTGGTTTTGCCATACATTGACATGAAACCACCATGGGTTTACATATGCTCCCCCTCCAGAAACCCCCTCCCTCCTCCCTCCTGATTCCCTCTCCCTGGGTCATCCAAGTGCACCAGCCCCAAGCATCACTCCTGGGCTGGCGATTGATTTCACATATGATAATTAACATGTTTCAATGCCATTCTCCCATTTCATCCCACCCTTGCCCTCTTCCACAGAGTCCACAAGTCTGTTCTATACATCTGCATTTCTTTTGCTGTCTCACATGCAGGGTTCTCGTTACCATCTTTCTAAATTCCATATATATGCATTAGTATACTGTATTGTTGCTTTTCCTTCTGGCTTACTTCACTCTGGATAATAGGCTCCAGTTCCGTCCATCTGAGTAGAACTGATTCAAATGAATTTTTTTTTAATGCTGAGTAATGTTCCATTGTGTATATGTACCACAGCTTTCTTATCCATTCGTCAGGTGATGGGCATCTAGGTTGCTTCCATGTCCTGGCTATTGTAAACAATGCGGCGATGAACATTGGGGTACACGTGTCTCTTTCAATTCTGGTTTCCTCGGTGTGTATGCCCAGCAGTGGGATTGCTGGGTCATATGGCAGGTCTATTTCCAGTTTTTTAAGGAATCTCCACACTGTTTTCAATAGTGGCTGTACTAGTTTGCATTCCCACCAACAGTGTAAGAGGGTTCCCTTTTCTCCACATCCTCTCCATCATTTATTGCTTATAGATTTTTGGATGGCAGCCATTCTGACTGGTGTAAAGTGGTACCTCATTGTAGTTTTGATTTGCATTTCTCTGATAATGAGTGACGTTGAGCATCTTTTCATGTGTTTGTTAGCCATTTGTATGTCTTCTTTGGAGAAATGTCTGTTGAGTTCTTTGGCCCACTTTTTGATTGGGTGGTTTATTTTCCTAGAATGGAGCTGCAAGAGTTGCTTGTATATTTTTGAGATTAATTGTTTGTCCCTTGCTTCATTGGCTATTATTTTCTCCCATTCTGAAGGCTGTCTTTTCACCTTGCTTATAGTTTCCTTTGTTGTGCAGAAGCCTTTAATTTTAATTAGGTCCCATTTGTTTATTTGTGCTTTTATTTCCGATATTCTGGGAGGTGGGTCATAGAGGATCCTGCTTTGGTTTATGTCGAAGAGTGTTTTGCCTATGTTATCCTCTAGGAGGTTACCATACACAAAAATAAGCTCAAAATGGATCAAAGATCTAATCATAAGACCATTAACAATTGAATTGAGCAACTGGACTTCCAAGTGTTTGAACATATATACAACAGTAGAATTGCAGAGAAAATACCAGAGGGAGAATGAGTTATTCTGAGAGTGCAGAGAGACAAAAGGCCCTCTGCTGATCATGAAACTAACCATGGGGAAGATGACTCAACAGGAATATTCGGAGACTTACAGGTATCTGGCTTCTCGTGCCATGAGTCGTGGTCAGTAGACAAACAAGCCAAGACCGTGTACAACTTGAATTCATTTAGGTGTGCTCTAAATATGTATCTACATGCAACACAAAGCCCGTAGTGGATTCTGGCTATATTTCTCTATATTGACCGATATGCAGTCAGAATTTCTACTTTTTGACCATGGAAGGAAATAATTGAGGGAAACTAAAGCAATTGATGTTCCTTCCTAGAAGTTAAAGTGGTATTATTTTTTTTCCCCATTCTTTCTGTCTTACATCCAAAGTCTCCAAAACTTTATTCTCAGCTGTAAAGGCAGTGAGTAAGTTTTATTCATCGCTCCATCAAACAGGGTCGCTAGTGGAGAAATAAGTGGTGGACAATTGTTCACTTAACAAATTGTTCAGTTCTGGCTGCTAAACTTTGAGAATGCCATAGGTCAGTTTCAGGAAGTAGGGGTACTGTTCATATGCAGGGATGTTTTTCTGTTTGTTTGTTGTTTTGGAATCAATCCTATCTGATCAGGGATCATATCCCAGTTTTGCCACTGGATTTGCCTTGTAATCGAGGCAAATTCTAGCTGTTTCTCAGATTTTACATGAGTAAAATGAGATTCTTTTATACTTCTATAAAATTACAAGCATTGCATGCATTAGTATTCATAAAGCACTCAAGTAAATAACAAATACTGTAGATGTGCTCTACTTTATGATCACATCTGAAGCTGAGCTGTGAGTGCATATTCTCTCAGTAAATGCCAGGTCTCACTTTCCTTAAAACAAAAGAGAGAGGCATGGCTTGGGAGAGGTCATGTGACTTGCCCAGGAAGTCCTATTGGTTACAGTTAGGAGTAAGACTCAGAAAAGTCCTGTGACTTCTCCATGGAGGGATTCAGCAGTCAATTTCAGAATCTGAGCAAGACCTAGAGTCTCTAGTTTCCTAGTCCAGGGAGTCCTCTCTCTCAGCTAGAAATCGAGAACCCAACATGCGAGACAACAAAAGGAACGCAGATGTATAGAATAGACTCGTGGACTTTGTGGATGAGGGTAAGGGTGGGATGATATGGGAGAAGGGCATTGAAGCATGTTAATTGTCATGTGTCTAATCAATCGCCAGCCCAGGATTGATGCTCGGGACTGGTGCAGCGAGATTTCCCGGGGGGGAGGGAGGAGGGAGGGAGGTTCCGGAGGGGAAGCATATGTAAACCCATGGTGATATCATGACAATGTATGGCAAAAACAATAAAAAAAATAAATAAATAATAAATAAATAAATAGCATTAATTTCTCTAGAAAATGGACATCACAGGGTATTTCAAGGACCGAGTTTTATTCCTTGTTATCTCAATCTAACTGACAAGGTTGCAGTGTTTTGTAAAAATCATAATAAAATAAACCTTAATCCTGAAAAAAAAAAAGAAATCGTTCACTCTGAAAATATTTTCTTTATCTTTAACATGCATAATTCACATAGGATACCAAAAGCAGTAACTGATTTCCTTAAAAGTAATTCACTCAGGACTTTGCCAGTTCGAGTGGCTCCAGAGGAAAAGGAATCTCAGAACAGGACTGTGTGACCCAGATGCCTGACAGCAGAACTTTAAACCTGAAGCTGTATCGAGGGTGAGTACTGGTTACTGGTAATTTTTTCTCCACTCTTGACATCTGTCTCTTCTCTGGGGAAAATGCTCTGCAGAGCTAGCCAGCTGGTTTTTCAGCTGGGGTGTGCTACAACTCAGGTGGTATGGCTCAGTAGAGGAAAACAAATAAATGAAGCAGTAAACAAGACACAACCTGTCCATCTCTTCTCCAAGAACCCCTTCATCAATGGTTGCTAACTGTAGGATTCCCACCAATAATTGAGTTTCACACTGCGGCATTCGCCCACCATGTGGTGATGTGAAATAGTTAAGTAAACTGACGGGAACATCTCATTTGTATCCTTTACTGGTTTTCTTAATATGTTAGGGAAATTGCCCATACTACACCTGTCACAGGTGAAAAATCTGCATAGGCATGCATAATTCATGAATCTCTTATCCCAAGGAGAGAATTGCGAGGACTTGTTATTGCTTGAATGCCAGTTTTTACAGTGACATCTCAGATATAATTGAAGACTCTAGAAAAGGCAACTGTCAGAAGAAGCTTTTCTATTTTCTCAATATTCCAGGCTGCTTGCCATTGGCCAGGGTAACTGGTGGTTCCAGATTTCATTTTCCCTACCCCCAGCATTTCAGTAGAGCAGGTGCAGCCCTGATTTAAAGAGATTGGATGTGAAGCAACCTGGATTCATGGTAATGGTTGATGAGAGTGGAAGCCGAATGGGAATTCATTAATAGAATATGAGTAATTTGTAAGCTCAAAAATAGAATATTTTACATTTGTATATTTTCCATTGTCCTTCACTGCTTCTCTAGAGGGGAGCTTGATTAAGTCACAAAATCATCTTTGTTTTTGATGTTCTTAATATTTGAAATAGTATCTTACTCCTCTCTGCACATCAATAAATTGGACCCCTTTTTCTTTATTAACTATGTTAATTTCATTAGCTAAAAAAATAATAAGTGTGACATGCAAGAATGTCCCAGAATCTGGATTTTGTTCACATGATACATTATGATTATATTTAGTTAAAATGTTTGACAAAAATATCATAAGGATAATTTATGTATCAATGGCTCCTACCCAGAGGGTGATGATGTCTATTGGCTTCATTTTTCTTACAATAGTGACAGAAGCACATCAGTGTTTGCTTTTGGAAGGGGGCCTGACAAGAGCTGGGAAAGAGGAATTACAAAAGGGTATGGAGAATATTTTGTGAGTGACAAGTATGCTCACACTCTTGCTTGTGGAGATGGTCTCATCAGTATTGCTGTTGTTGTTCAGTTGCTAAGTCATGTCTGACTCTATGATCCCATGGACTGTAGCCCACCATGCTCTTCTGCCCATGGGATTTTTCCAGGAAGGTTATTGTAGTAGGTTGCCATATCCTCCTCCAAGGAATCTTCCCAATCCAGGGTCTAACCAGTATCTCCGAGTCTCCTGCATTGCAGGGGAATTCTTTTACCACTGAGCCACCAGGAAAGCCACAAATAATAAAACTTACTGAATTGTGCAGTTTAAATACATGCAGTTTTTTCCATCTACTGTCTCAAAAAAAACCAGTTCTAAAATCATGTGAGAGAATCAATATTTCTTGATCAAATATGTGTTTTTCAAATAGTCAACAAACTTACATTTGAATAAAAAAAGTCCTGCCCAATATAATTTCTCATAGATGACTATTAGATGACATATTTTGATTCCCCCAATCCTTCCTAAATTTAGCATCTATTGGAACCATTCATTTCTTAAGAACTGATCATCCTTCCCATAAGAACCATTTCCCAGTATATAATTTTTCAAGAATGGATGTAAACCAGTCCCTTACCACACTTTTTGGACACAATGTTAGAACCTGGGTTTTCACCTGGAGTAAGCCTAATCCGTGCTCAACACCTCATTTATGAAGCATATACATATAATCAGGCTTCCCAGGGGGCTCAGTGGTAAAGAATCTGCTTACCAATGCAAGAGACAGGAGTTCAATTCCTGGATCAGGAAGCCCCCTGGAGAAGAAAATGACAACCCAGTTGAGTATTCTTGCCTGGGAAATCCCATGGACAGAGGAGCCTGGCGGGCCATAGTCCATGGGGTCAAAAAAGACCCAGACATGACTTAGCAACTAAACAAACAGCAATGCATATAATCAATAAATAGTGAACAAATCAAAATTAATCATATTATAGTTATGCATAGAGTATCTGCAAATACTTCTCTTGAGAAGCAAATTAGTTATGCATAGTTATGTTACAAACCACCTGAAGATTTAGTGGCTTACAGCATCAGGACATGGAACGATGGACTGATCCAAGTTGGGAAAGGAGTATGTCAAGGCTATATATTGTCATCCCGCTTATTTAACCTATATGCAGAGTACATCATGGGAAATGCCAGGCTGGATGAAGCACAAGCTGGAATCAAGATGGCTGGGAGAAATATCAGTAACCTCCGATATGTAGATGACTCCACCCTTATGGCAGAAAGCAAGGGAGAACTAAAGAGCCTCTTGATGAAAGTGAAAGAGAAGTGTAAAAAAGATGACTTAAAACTCAACATTCAAAAAGTTAAGATCATAGCATCAGATCCCATCATTTCATGGCAAATAGATGGTGACACAATGGAAACAGTGACAGATTTTATTTTCTTGAGCTTCAAAATCTCTGCAGATGGTGACTGCAGCCATGAAATTTAAAGACACTTGGTCCTTGGAAGAAAAGTTATGGCCAACCTAGACAGCATATTAAAAAGCAGAGATGTTCCTTTGCCGACAAGGTCCATCTAGTCAAAGCTATAGTTTTTCCAGTAGTCATGCATGGATGTGAGAGCTGGACCAAAAAGAAAGCTGAGTGCCAAAGAATTGATGCTTTTGAACTGTGGTGTAGGAGAAGACTCTTGAGAATCGCTTGGACTGCAAGGAGATCAAATCAGTCAGTCCTAAAAGAAATCAGTCCTGACTATTCATTGGAAGGACTGATGCTAAAGTGAGGCTTCAATACTTTGGCCACCTGATGCAAAGAGCTGACTCATTAAAAAAGACCCTGATGCTGGGAAAGATTTAAGGCAGGGGGAGAAGGGGACGACAGAGGATGAGTTGGTGGGATGGCATCACCAACTCGATGGACCTGAGTTTGAGCCAACTCCGGGAATTAATGAAGGACAGGGAAACATGGCATGCTACATTTCATGGCATCACAAAGAGTCAGACACGACTCAGCAACTGAACTGAACTGAACTGACTAATTAGATTGCCTACATATCTGCAAATTAGGCAGGATTTGATGGAAGAAACTCATCTTGCTCCATGAAACATCAGTTCTGGCAACACTGGTGGATGAATACTCCATTTTCAAGATGGTGCATGCACTAAACTGGGCAATTTAGAGCTGGCCATTTCCTGGGAGCCCAGTTGAGAATGTGGCTTGGTGCATTGTTTCGTTCCCATGTAGCCCTGGGAAGGGCTTCTAGAGATTTCTTCCAATATGTTAGCTAAGTTTTAAAACAACAGTCTCCACAAAACACCTAGGGAAAAGTATAAGACATATTTCGGCCTGGCTTTGAACGTTCTATAGGGTTTTTTTTGACATACTGTTTTGGCCAAGTCAGTTACAAGTGTCCAACCAGGTTTAAATGTAGAGGATATCACCTTAGCATATGGCTAGCAGCGATAAGCTGTAAAAGAACTTATAGGAGGGATCCATTCCAGATTATTCTTAGGAAAAGACAATCAGCTCCAATAAGGTTCATTTATTTGAGATGCACTTCCTGTTTTAAAACTCAGCACTGTTAAATTGCTATTATGTTTTCTTATAACACATCAAGTTTTCATAGTTGCTTACAGTAATGACTTAACACAATGTTGAGAACTCCAACAGCTTCAATTTTATACATCCCTCATCTTAAAGAAACAGGAAGCATTAAATTTTCTATAAGTGCTTGAAAGCCTGCACTTTAATATGCATGCAGAACAATTAAAAAGAAAAAAAAAGAAGAAGGGAACACCCACATAAAATTGTAAATCAAAATGCAAGGCATTTTGTAATTAAAAGTAATTAAATGAATTTTCAAGGAAACCCTTTCAGTTTGTTAAGATCCCAGTTGATTGATTCTTCACTTGGCTGATACTCCTTTTGACTCTGGAGCTGGATAATAAACTGAATTGAGCACAATTGTTTTCCATTTTTAGCTTATAATTCTTTAGTAAGAAGTTTATCTGTATTTCATTTATAGTAATTAATGTAGCCTCTGGGTATATATGTGTGTGTGTGTGTGTGTGTGTATATAGACAGAGAGCATTTCGGTGTTTTGCTTTAAATGGTGTCATATTACATAAAATAGATAACAAAACCCATTACTATAGTGTGATGAGAAAAGTGTGCTTGGAGTTGTATATAAATTATTTGAATTCTGTTCACACATCTATGAGTTGTGCCATTTCAGGCACGGTGTTTAATCTTTCAAATCTTTTCAAAAAAATCAACTTTTTCATCTATAAAATGGAAATAACAAGAACCTCTGGATTTAATGATTACATGAAATGAATGAAATAATATTTTAATTTCTTGGCAGAGTAGATGTTTAATTAGCTTTTGAATTATCTTTCTTTCCTCTTATACCAGTTTGTTAATAGTTTTCTCCTGACTTGTATATTTGACTTATTTTAATATTTAACACATTATTTTTAAATTTGCTATCTGAGATCTGAAGTTACTTTTGACCATATTCAGCTTTATAATTATAGCACTGCAGATGCAAAGAGCCTGATATGTGATAAATAATATGTTTCTTTTTATGTTTGGAAAATTAAGTCAGTAATATTGATAACTTTTTTTATTTAAGTAGCTATTCAGCAAGATCTTTTCTAACCCACCTCCTAGAGTAAGGAAAATAAAAGTAAACAAATGGGACCTAATTAAATGTAAAAGCTTTTGTATAGCAAAAGAAAACCGTAAACAAGATGAAAAGACAACCCTCGATTTAGGAGAAAACATTTGCAAACAAAGCAACTGATGAGGGACTCATTTCCAAAATATGCTCAATATAAAAAAAAAAAAAACAACGAAAAACTAATGAGCAGAAGACCTAAATGGACATTCCTCCAAGGAAGACATACAGATGGCCAAGAAGCACATGAAAAGATGTTCAACATCACTAATTATTAGAGAAATGCAAATCAAAACTATAATGAGGTTTCACCTCACATCAGTTAGAATGGTCATCATCAAAATATCTACAAAGAATAAATGCTGGAGAAGATATGTAGAAAAGAGAGCCCTCTTATACTGTTGATGGGATTATAAATTAATACAGTGACTATGGAGAACAGTATAGAGGTTCCTTAAAAAACTAAAAATGGATCTACCATGTGACTCAGCAATCCCACTCCTGGGCAAATACTTGGAGAAAGGTGTAATTTAAAAAAAATTGTGCACACCATGTCCATTACATCAATATTTACAATAGCCAGGACATGGAAGCAACATAAATGTCCATCAACAGAGCCGTAGATAAAGAAGATGTGGTACATATATACAACGGAATATTATTCAGCCCTAAAAGGAAGAAAATTGTGCCATTTGTAGAGATAATGGGTGGACCTAGAGACTGTCATACAGCATGAAGTAAGACAGAAAGAGAAAAACACAGATATTCTACAACACCACCTGTATGTGGAACCTAGAAAAGTGATACTGATTAACTTATTTGCCAAGCAGAAGCAGAGACACAGACAGAGACAACAAAGGTGTGGAGACCAAGTGGGGAGCAGAGGGTGGGATGGACTGGAAGTTTCAGACCGTCATATACACACAGTGTGCATAAAACAGGTAACTAATGAGAATCTACTGCATACCCAGACTACTCCACTCAGCACTCAGTAGTGACAAAAATGGGAAGGAAATCCCAAAAAGAGAAGATCAGTCAATCAGTTCAGTTGCTCAGTCGTGTCTGCTTCTTTGCGACCCAATAGACTGCAGCATGCCACACTTCCCTGTCCTTCACCAACTCTTGGAGCTTGCTCAAACTCCTGTCCATCGAGTCAGTGATGCCATCCAGCCATCTCATCCTCTGTCGTTCTCTTCTTCCCCAGCCTTCAGTTTTTCCCAGCAACAAGGTCTTTCTTAGTGAGTCAGTTTTTCACATCAGGTGGTCAAAGTATTGGACTTTCAGCTTCAGCATCAGTCCTTCCAATGAATATTCAGGACTGACTGGTTTGATATATGTATACATATAGCTGATTCACTTTGCTGCTTAGCTGTACATTAGCAGCTCTTCACAAATTAAAAGCTAATAAAACAGTAGTTCTGAAGTGTTTATAAGATTCTTGCTAATATCTTATTTCCACTTAGCATCACAAATCTGGCAGCTTTAATTTTGTGTTGAAGAAGCTAAGATGGAGAAGAGCTGAATCCCAGCTTTGGACATGCAAGGAGCAAGAAACAAAATTCCGATTTCAGTTTATCCCTCAGTATTTGCCTGCCATCTCAGATTGGGGGTTAATTTCAAAATAGGTAATTGCTACAGAAAATTACTTTCCAAAATGAAGCCACTCCGTTTGACCAATTTAGCACTAGTTGTCTCAGAAGGCTGGGAGTCACCATGGGGAGATTTGCTGAAAGGCAAGCCATCGTCATGAATGAGTTAACCTCAAGAGGCAGCACTGAGCATGCTCTCTGTGGAGTACAAGGAGCTGCGCCTCTGAAGGGCACAGCCTGTGAAGACAGAGCCGCAGAGAAAGCTTGGTTTGATATTGTCAGAAAACTCATAAATGTTTCATAAGGGCCCCTCAGAAGAAGAGGAAGATAAAACCTCACCAAATGACCTCCTTTGATTTTCTCATAATGGAAGATTATAAATCCCGATGAAACATCAGGCTGGAATGAAGACCGGCCTTTTGAAAACCTGAAAATGCCTTGTCAGGATCCATTTTCTCCTATCTGATCCTGCCTGTCCCTGCTCCTCTGAACTTGAAGAGAAAGAAGGTTATCAGATTGTCACCGCAAGGGCAGCTGTGGAGTCATCCGGAGAGGAAAATATACCCCACCCAACGCTGACTGCTGGGCAGGCAGAACGGGTTCTCTGCACACTGGGAAGGACTCACAGGGGCTGGACCAGAATCCTTGGCAGGCCCCAGGTAGCTGTCTTTTGAGTCTCACACCCAAAGTAGGTCAAGGACACGGTAGCAAGGCTGCAAGCAAAAGCTGTGAATATTATACATGTTAAGGGAATGAATGTGTGCTAGAACTCTTTGTAAGTTGTGTGACATTATACAACATGTTTTGTAAAAAAAACCATAATTCTTTATTTCCAATTTTTTTTAATGTGGGCCATTTTTCAAGTCTTGATTGAATTGGTTACAATACTGCTTCAGTTTTATGTTTTAATTTGTTGGCTGCAAGGCATATGGAACCTTAGCTTTCCAACCAACGCTGGAAACAGCACACCCTGCACTGGAAGGCAAAGTTGTAGCCACTGGACCTCCAGGGAGGTTCCTCTTTATTTCCTCAATAGCAATTTCCATTGCAGAAAGGTTAAAGAAAAATATAAACATGCCCGAAGAAAACACAATCATAATTTACTCAAAAAAGCAGACATAATCCCTTGCCTGTTATGAGGAAGAATCTTCTCCCAAGTAAGAAATTTCAGGTTGATATAGACATAATGAGAGGGTATGATTTACCCTGGTATATAACCAAGAGACCTAAAGTTGCCGGGGAAAGGATAAGTTCTCCCAAACCCCTTTCCCCAGCAATTTTAGGTCTCTTGATTATACCAGGGTAAATAATACCCTCTTATTGTATCTCTATCAACATCTAAGGGTATAAATATATAGGTAAAACTGTCAACCTTAAAAAAATGCACAGTGCACAATGCACAGATAGTTGTGAGTTAAGTTTCATTTGGGGCAAAACAAGGACTGCAGCCCGGGAGACAGCATCTCAAATAGCTCTGAGAAACTGTTCCAAAGGGGCAAGGGGGAAGGTTGGTATATATGAGATTTTGGTGAAAGTAGAGTTCATGCAGTCAAGCACATATTTGTCCAGAACATTTCTACTAGTTTTGTGAAGTTTTTCTAGTAACGAGAAATAGTCATCACCATGAAGGATTTTAGTGATTTTCTAGGTATGGGGAGATATAAGATACAAGAATTGGGCTCATAAAATTTGCTCCTGAAAATGTCTGAGACCTGTCCTGCCAGCTTTCCCCCAACCCCCAAGCAGAGAGCCTCATTTCTGCTCTCCAGATGGTGTTAGAGGGCAGCAGCTAGAGCAGCAGGTGATTTAATCCTTGCAGAGGTAAATGGCAAGTGCCAATTTGAAGTTGACAATACATATTCACATATGCATACAATTTCAGTGTAAAGTTGCTTCATATATAAAATATATTTAAATCACATATCTATTGTGTATTTTGTGTATATTTTATTACATAATATATTAACTTACATTTTATTATATAATGTTATTAACATAACATAGGTATAGCATATACACAAGTTATATACATTTGCATATGTGCATAATACAAAGGGTATATGATTTTGCAAACACACAAGCACACACAATTTGTTCTATGTATGGTGGCCATTGTACTTCCCTCCATCATTATGCTTGAGACCTAGAGGTCATTTCATATATAAAATATATTTAAATCACATCTCTATTGTGTATTTTGTGTATATTTTATTATACATTAACATACAATTTATTATATAATGTTATTAACATAACATAGGTATAGCATATACACATGTTATATACATTTGTATATGTGCATAATACAAAGGGTATATGATTATGCAAACACAAGCACACATAATTTGTACTATGTATGGTGGCCATTGTACTTCCCTCCATCATTATGCTTGAGACCTAGGTGGGCACAGAAATCTTGCTAAATGGCTGGTGCACTTTAACATGCTAGAATGCCTCTTCCCATTTTAGATCACTCTCCATTGGGTCTGAGTTATACCAATGAGCCCCAGAACATCACATGAACACTTGAACCCATGGGGTACAGCAGGATATAGCATCCTTCCCTTACTCTCCATCTAATTAATTCCATTCTATCCTTTGCAGTCAATCCTCAGTTCCACCCTCTATGAAGCTTCTCCCAATTTTCTGGACCACAATGAGTCTTCTACATCTTTGGCCTTTTGGGACCACATATATTGTATTTTGTTGTTGCTGTTTTTGAGTCACTCAGTTGTGTCCTACTCTTTGAGACCCCACAGACAGCAGCATGTCAGGCTTCCCTGTCCTTTACCATCTTCCAGAGTTAGCTCAAACTCATGTGTAATCTTGTTTCCTTCTGAAAATGTTTGCATAACAGACTTCCCATTTGTCAATTGCCTTTTCTCTTTCAAAGTTGCTGACCCTGGTTCTCAGGATAAGACTAATTCTTTTTCAGTCAATTAACTTCTCCCTAGCTCAGCTTCCTCATCTTTAAATGGTGTGATAATGTACCAGCTCTTTTACGTCATTGTAAGAATTAAAGGTATGTCTAGTCAAAGCCATGGTTTTTCCAGTAGTTATGTATGGATGTGAGAGTTGGACCATAAAAAAGGCTGAGCACCAAAGAATTGATGCATTTGAACTGTGGTGTTGGAGAAGACTCTTGAGAATCTCTTAGACTGCAAGGAGATCCAACCAGTCCATCCTAAAGGAAATCAGTCCTGAATATATTGGAAGGACTGATGCTGAAGCTGAAACTCCAAATCTTTGGCCACCTGATGTGAAGAACTGACTCATTGGAAAAGACCATGATGCCAGGAAAAATTGAATGCAGGAAGAGAAAGGGACTACAGAGGATGACATGGTTGCATGGCATCACTGACCGGATAGACATGAGGTTGAGCAGGCTCCAGGAGTAGGTGATGGAAAGGGAGGCCTGGTGTGCTGCAGTCCACGGGGTTTCAAAGAGTAGACCCAACTGAGGGACTGAACTTACTTAATTAAGGATTAAATGAGCTATAAATTTAGAAAGAAATATATAATATATATATATATATATAGAGAGAGAGAGAGACTCCAGAGCTTAGTATTTGCCCAATAAATGTGTTACATATTAAATTGTAAATAAATATTACATATTGAAATATAAATTTATCACTGAGTGCATCAATCAGTTACCATTATTATTATTACTATCTTTAGTTATGATGTTAACTCTTTTTTTTTTTTTGGCTCTAGGGTATATTCCAATACTAAATTCTAAAGAAGGACACTTTCTTCCTTTTGATTATGTCTCATTTTTACCTAAGTTTCCTGTATCTGAAATTCTTTCTAAATTTCCCCTTTATGAATTAATGTATCTTTTTCTTGTATTCAAGGCCACCTGGATGAATTTCATTTGTATCTGATTTAACTTGTTTTTACAACTTCTACTTAACACTTTCCATAGGAAATTTAACCTTATTGAATTTCTGTTAAGGGTTTTTCTGTGGTTGCTTTTCAAGATTTCTTTGCATGTATTATGTAAATATATGCCTGCAGTTCTGAAACATTTTCCATAAATGGGAAAAAATTGAAAACTGATTAAAGCAGAATAGAAAGAATAACAAATAACCAGTTTTATACTTACAAATGATTATATTTTTACTTAATAGATTTCAGGGCAAATTATATTAGCTATCACTGAAATCATATAAAATTATCCAGGTGTTTCCTATATGGATTAGTTTGCAACTAACAACACCATTAAAATTGGCTACACTGCCACTGGGTAAGCTTGTGGATAGATCACTATCCTTCCCACGAATGAATAATTCTTGGTGACCACTGGCCTCTCACTCAGCCTCTTCCTTGGCAACAAAAATCTCAGAAAAAGTGGCTCTTTGCCACATCAAGGTCATTCTTTAATTACTCCTTCTTCGTTTGCTCCTAAATTTGTCACTGGTTAGAAAAGAGACTCTTTGTGACTCCCATGGACTCCCACCAGGCTCCTCTGTCCATGGAATTCTACAGGCAAGAATACTGGAATGGGTAGCCATTCCCTTCCCTCATTCTCAGGGAATCTTCCTGACCCAGGGAACGAACCGAGTCTCCTGCATTGTAGGCAGATTCTCTATTGTCTGAGCTGCCTTTGAAATTTAGATGTGATTTACTTGGCAGTTCAGCATACAAAACTCACTGATGGACAGGACACCGACATAAACTGATATTCCTTTCTAAGAAAGAGAATACAATTGGGTCCAGAAGAAAGGAAAGGGGAGTCATTTATTTAGGGTTCAGTGCCTCAGCTTTTAAAGGAAAAGCCTGAACAGATCTGTTCTGCATCAAATAGTCCACCAATTTAGGAACAGAAAAAGTCATTCAGGGCAAAATCCCCCAGATGCAAAGTATTATGACACATGTAGTAACACATCGGGGCAACAGAAACTTAAAAAAAAAGTTTAAAATGTCAAATGTGCTCTAAACATAACTTACATCACAGTATTCAAATATATATATGTGTGTATATATATATATATATATACACACACACATAAAGCTCCATATTAGTAACATACCTAAGTTGCTTTCAATGGGAGCATCCTTTCCTTTGAAGTAATTCTATTACTCAAAAGTTACTCTTCTTCTTGCTGGTGACTAGCTCCAATTCTTCAAAGATCCTGCCACTTCAAATATTTGATTGCATAAGAACAATTTCTAATTATTATTAACAATTCCCTCTGTGGAAAACAGACAAGCTCAGGGAGTCCCAGAGTAATTCATCTGTGCTCAGTGTACATGAATTTGAGCAAACTCTGGGATACAGTTGAGGACAGAGAAGCCTGGCATGCTGCAGTCCATGGGGTCACAAAGAGTCGGACACACCTTAGTGACTAACAGCAGTAGTGTACTTTAGTCCTCTCAAATTAGCTCCAAATATTCTTCCCACCCGCTCCAGTCCGAAGCACCTGTTACTCCACCCGCTTCTGCTGAAGACATGTGCTGACGCTAGAATTTTCCCTTAGTAGTGCAGGCTGGGCCAGTGCTTCTGTTTGGAGTCCCTGAGATCTGGAAGCCTAACTCCAGTTGTTGCAAAGGTGTTGTATCGGTCAGGAGAGGCTGTTCTGCAGCACAGTAACACACAACAATAACACAACATCAAATTCTAATGGATTCACACAGTAAAAACTGACTTCTTGCTTTCCCAATATGTACTGTAGGTCCAGCCAACTCACGGTAAAGTTGTCTGCAGGCGGTGACTCTGTTGTGCAAAGGTATGCTTCAAATGTGTGTGACTTCCATCCTAAGCAGCAAGAAAAGGGAGCATGGATGGAAAATCAAGCGCCAATTCTTAAAAGTTGCAGCTAGAAGTATACACATCACCTCCTGATGCAAACAAGTGCCAGGAACTATTCACGTGGAACCGCTGCAATGAAAGGAGGTGAGAAAGGTAGTCTTCCATAATATGAGAAGTATTTAAAGACTGAGAATGTCTACCAAACATCACTAGTATAACTTCCACTTCTTCGTTTGGTTTTTTCTGCAGTGTTTTTTTTTTTTTTTTGCTTTGCTCCTTAAAATTCAAAATCCTTGTGTTATTTTTGGTGAAGTGTTTGTTCAAATCTTTTGGCCACTTATTTATTGGGATGTCTATTACTTCCCACTGAGTTATAAGATTTTGGCTTGTATTATGGATACCACATATTAATCAGATATATATTTGCAAGCAAAAAGAAAAGATTCAAAATGTTCTTCTGAGCTACAGTTCTATGGAACTGTACTCAGTATAGAAAGACCTAAATAAGACCTCAAACTCCACATGACATCTCACCAATCTGCTTTCTCCCTAGCCCCTCATTTGTCTCAAGTTTTCCTTTTTTCATCTCAGTAAATGGTCCCCCTATTAGTAGATATCTAGTGTCAGAAACCCAAAGGTCATATTTCTGTCTGGCTTCCAAGACACGCCAGTATGCAGTGAGAACCTAATTAATACCTGTTGTGTTGAACTGCAGATGGATGAATGAATGTAAAGAAGAAAGCCATGGTTGAGTTGAGGGAGAGAGTTCTGATGTCGGAGACGATGTGGGTCTCCGCTCAAGAAGCATTTCTTGAGACGTTTCAGTAACACTGAGAACTAATGGTAGCCCTTTCCTAAAGACCACTGAACACATATGGTAGAAAGATGTGCTCTAGCAACTGTTAGTACAGCTCCCTGAGACATTCAAGGGACTTGAAAAAATGTGGTGTCCTCGTTCGTCTTTATGTCCAGAAATAGCAAGTATTTTATTAGCCCTTTGTCTAGTTAGCAACTCTTGGAAAAAAAGAAGTGGGGACCGGGTATGAAAATTTACTAAAAGAGAACACCATCTCCAGGCTGATCACTGCCCTGTCTTGTGGGAAACAACCAAAGGACCACGGAGAGAGATGATCGTCTGCATGTTGCCACCCTCCATCTTTCACCTCCACCAGGTGACACCCAGGTTGGGATATTTGAAAAGGTGTGCTGGCCTTGAAGTGTGGAAGGTGAAAGTGTCAATTACTCAGTCATGTTTGGTTCTTTAGGACTCCATGGACTGTAGCCTGCCGAGCTCCTTTGTCCATGGGATTCTGCAGGCAAGAACACTGGAGTGGGCTCTTCCACACCCAGGGATTGAACCCAGGTCTCCTGCATTGCAAGCAGAGTCTTTACTCTCCGAGCCACCAGGAAGGCCTTGAGGTGATATGAAATCTGTCCACGTTGCCTCAGGAAGAAATAAATGTTATTGTTTAAGAATTCACAACAGAATCATTAGGAGAGAAAATGAAAGCTAATCGTGATGGTAGGCTCTGTTACTTGGTCTGCAAGAAGATCCAGGTCACAGCTACTTGTGCCAGTCTCAGTCCCAGGCTTCGCCTGTGTTGTCATGTGTACTGTTCACTGTATTAAACATCACGACGGGATGAGATAGTTACGTGCTTCCCCAGCTTGCAAATAAGGTGCCAAAGACATGGCAGAGGTTTTGTTAATAGTTGCTAATGCTTAGTAAGTGTTTCAGGTTTCCATGGTAACTCAGAAGGTAAAGAATCTGCCTACAGTGTGAGAGACCAGGTTCTATCCTTGGGTCGGGAAGATCCCCTGGAAAAGGGAATGGATACCCACTCCAGTATTCTTGCCCATGAAAAGAGGAGCCTGGCAGGCTACCGTCCATGGGGTCTCAAAGAGTTGGACATGACTAAGAGACTAACACACACACACAGTAAGTCTTTTTACTATGTGAAACCCTGTACTTCCTGGTTCCCAAGTCAGCCAGCTCCGTCCTCTACCCTGTTGCACTCAGACACTCTCTGAGGATATATTCTGACTGATGACAAAGGAATCTGACCTTCTTCCCTCCAAGTATCATTGCTGTCTTAGAGTGATGCATTTCTGTTAAAAGCACCTCCGGGCAGAGGAGAGAAAATGTGAGAGTTAGCGAGGATATCATAGGAGTTGGCTGGAAGTTCAGGACATGATTTCTACATTCCACTTGACATAAAACTCTCTCCTGGTCCCAGTCTTACTGGGAAGCGTCAGGTTCACACTTAGCCAGAAGGAGAAATGTTCTCTGAACATCATGAACTAAGAAAAAGGACCCAGGTGTCAACCATAGTTAGAAACACCAGCTAGTCCCTTTTTCTCTCCTGATCTGGCACACAATCCTGATGGAGATTGTGTCTCTCTTATAATTAAAGAAACACATAATTATATAAGGGTGGGTAGAAAATTGGACGTTTGAAGTCACGTAAACATGCATGCATTCTTAGTCACTCAGTCATGTCTGACTCTTTGTGACCCTTTGGACTGTAGACCACCAGACTCTTCTGTCCGTGGGATTCTCTAGGCAAGAACACTGGAGTGGGTTGTCATGCCCTTCTCCGGGGGGTCTCCCTGGCCCAGGGATTGAACCTGCATCTCCTGTGTCTCCTGCATTGCAGGCAGATTCCTTATCCTCTGGGTCATAAGGGAAGCCCATCATGAAAACCATGGATTCTAAATCAGTCTGTGCATTTATGAATTCTGTAACAGGTGGCATGCTATATAATTGTATCGAACCTATTTCCTTAGCTGTAAAATGATACATTGTTTTTAGCAATTATTTGTTCTTATATCCAAGATTACTAGGTACATAAGAAACAGAAGATGAACAAAGATAGATAACCTCTGCTTTCAGAAAAGTTATATAGTAGCAAAGAAAGCAGTTAGTCATAAGATAATCAATAATGATAAACAGAAAGTTCTATTAGCCATGAGTGTTAATAAGCATGTGTGCATGATAATTTGAAAGTATAATAGGAAATTTTTCATAAGAAGTCAGTGAAGAATTTTCTACCGTGGTTATGAATGTTGTGAGCTCTGAAGGAACAGGTCAGTGGGAAATGGGTGGGTTACAAAGAAACATGGGGGCCGTTTTCAAAGGGATTAAAGGAGATAGATTAAGCTGGCAGAGGTGAATCTCTGTTTTTCTTACACTAAGAGATGCAATGAAGAAAATAAAAGTTATTAATGTTTTTCTGATACTACGTACAATGAAAAGATACTATTTCACAATTCACCTGCCACCTAGCAAACAACAACAACAACAAAACAGAACCTCTCTCCTCTGAAAGGCAATGAATCTTTGTTCAGTTTAATAAACAAATCCTGTGTTAGGAATAGCATTACCTTAGTCTGTCTCTGTTGTTCTCACACGTAACTGCAGGAGCTCTGACACTGCCATGCAGACTCAAGCCAAAGAAATCTGCAGATTCTGAGCGTTCTACTTGTGTGTTCTTTGCAACCAGTTTGTCTTTGGTCCCCAAGAGATGGAGCCCATCTCAACTGCTTTTTGTACCGAAGTGGTGGCACAGAGCCTGATGCACAGTCAGTGCACAGTACTTATTAGTTCTTGGCCCTCGAACTTCACAACCCTAGATACTAAGATAGGAATAGCACTGCATCACCATGCAGCCTAAGGCTGTATCAACCAAATGAAGATCGCAACTGAGATACCTCTAATAGGCTTCCAAGAAGCTAGAGGTCATATCTCCCTTCGTGACAGCTGTGTCTGAGTGTTTCAGGACAGCACAGCTCATTGGGCTGAATGGGTATCATTGTGCACTCCTGGTCATCATCTGGAATCTGCTGAACCTTGACATGGAGAATCACCATGCCCCAGATCTAAAACTCTTCAGTCCTGGGCACAGTGTCCATCGTGGTTACTAGGAAGCATGCAAATTGAGAAAGTATATATACTGAGCAGAATGAAGCATATCTGGTACTTAATATAATATCCATTTTCTTCTTAATATATTACTGTTATTCATAAAAGTACAGAATATAATTAATTTGGAATTATAAATTAAAATTGAGTATGACTGTCCATGTTAGCTGAGGTTTTTATTCCATAAAATAGTTGGCAAGTTTTGGAGAGAGATGATGCCTGTATTCTAGCCTCATTCTGGCTACCTTCACTCAGTGGGCATGAATCTGGGCAAACTCTGGGAAAGAGTGAAGGACTGGGGAGCCTGACGTGCTGTAGTCCATGGGGTCGCAAAGAGGTGGACATGACTTAGCAACTGAACAACGACTGGCTACCTTCAGAAAAGGACACTGGAGTCAATGAGCAATGTGTGTGAATACTGGTTTTGTCCCTTCTCACGTTTTAACTGCTCAAAGATTTAAATAATATGGGATACAGTGCACCAGCACTTAACAAGCCAAAGATGGAGAGCAGATACATTTTGATGTATCTGCCCAGTTCCATTCATTTGATAGTCATGTCTGAAGGGTTATACATTAAATTTGGAAGCTACATCTGGGCTCAGCATAGAAACGCCTTGATGAATTGGTGATATCTGTCAGCACCACGAAGAAGGAGTTTGATGAAGGAGGCATGTGGCAGTCCAAGATGTACGTATTTGTCTTCCTGTAAAAAGCAATTAATGTGACTTCCCACATTCCATCATGTCCTATGGCATCAGTGACCTCATCAGTTTAACAGGTAGTGATTCCTACCATAGAAAAGGCAATGGCACCCCACTCCAGTACTCCTGCCTGGCAAATCCCATGGATGGAGGAGACTGGTAGGCTGCAGTCCATGGGGTTGCAAAGAGTCAGACATGACTGAGCCACTTCACTTTCCCTTTTCTCTTTCATGCATTAGAGAAGGAAATGGCAACCCCCTCCAGTGTTCTTGCCTGGAGAATCCCATGGACCGAGGAGCCTGATGGGCTGCTGTCTATGGGGTCACGCAGAGTCGGACACGACTGAAGCGACTTGGCAGCAGCAGCAGTTATTCCTGCCACATGTGTATCCAAGGGTGACAGGAACTTGGGCTGAGTTGATGCCTGTGAAAATTCTTATAGAGGTAGCTAACTAAAAGAGTAATCAGGATGAATAATCTTTGTAGCATTATTTAATCATTCATTGATCACAGAGTGGCTTAGAGAAACATAATTTCATCGCATCATTAACCTCAGATTATGTGTGTGCTAAGTTGCTTCATCTGGAGTAACAGGCAAATTTGGCCTTGGAGTATAGAATGAAGCAAGGCAAAGGCTAGTAGAGTTTTGCCAAGAGAATGCACCGGTCATAGCAAACACTCTATTTCAACAACACAAGAAAAAACTCTACACATGGACAACCCCAGATGGTCAATACCAAAATCAGATTGATTATATTCTTTGCAGCCAAAGACAGAGAAGCTCTATACAGTCAGCAAAAGCAAGAATGGGAGCTGAATGTGGCTCAGATCATGAACTCCTTATTGCTAAATTCAGACTTAAATTGAAGTAGGGAAAACCATTAGACCACTCAGGTATGACCTAAATCAAATCCCTTATGATCATACAATGGAAGTGACAAATAGATTCAAGGGATTAGATCTGATAGAGTGCCTGAAGAACTATGGACAGAGGTTCATGACATTATACAGGAGACAGAGATCAAGACCATCCCCAAGAAAAGGAAATTCAAAAAAGCAAATGGCTGTCTGAGGAAGCCTTACAAATAGCTGTGAAAAGAAAGAAGCGAAAAGCAAATGAGAAAAGGAAAGATATACCTATTTGAATGCAGAGTTCCAAAGAATAGCAAGGAGAGATAAGAAAACATTCCTCTGTGATCAGTGCAAAGGAATAGAGGAAAACAATAGAATGGGAAAGACTAGAGATCTCTTCAAGAAAATTAGAGATACCAAGGGAGCATTTCATCCAAAGATGGGAACAATAAAGGACAGAAACAGTATGAACCTAACAGAAGCAGAAGAGGTTAAGAGGAGGTGGCAGGAATATACAGAAGAACAATACCAAAAACTCTTCCCAACCCAGATCATCATGATAGTATGATCATTCACCTAGAGCCAGACATCCTGGAATGCAAAGATAAGCAGGTCTTAGGAAGCATCACTACGAACAAAGCTAGAGGAGGTGATGGAATTCCAGGTGAGCTATTTCAAATCATAAAAGATGATGTTGTGAAAGTGCTGCACTTAAAATGCCAGCAAATTTGGAAAACTCAGAACTGACTGCAGGACTGGAAAAGATCAGTTTTCATTCACTCATCTCACAAGCTACTAAAGTAATGCTCAAAATTCTCCAAGCCAGGCTTCAACAGTACATGAACCACAAACCTCCAGATGTTCAAGCTGGATTTAGAAAAAGCAGTGGAACCAAAGATCAAATTGCCAACATCTGTTGGATCATCAAAAACACAACAGAGTTCCAGAAAAATATCTACTTCTGCTTTATTAACTATGCCAAAGCATTTGACTGTGTGGATCACAATAAACTGTGGAAAATTCTGAAAGAGATGGGAATACCAGACCACCTGACCTGCCTCTTGAGAGATCTGTATGCAGGTCAGGAAGTAACAGTTAGAACTGGACATGGAACAACAGACTGGTTCCAAATCAGGAAAGGAGTATATCAAGGCTGTATATTGTCACCCTGCTTATTTAACTTATATGGAGAGTACATCATGAGAAACACTGGGCTAGATGAAGCACAAGCTGAAATCCAAATTGCTGGGAGAAATATCAATAACCTAAGATATGCAGATGACACCACCCTTATGGCAGAAAGGGGAAAAGAACTAAAGAGCCTCTTGATGAAAGTGAAAGAGGAGAGTGAAAAAGTTGGCTTAAAACTCAACATTCAGAAAACTATGATCATAGTATCTGGTCCCACCACTTCATGGCAAATAGATGGGGAAACAGTGAGAGACTTTATTTTTGCGGGCTCCAAAATCACTGCAGATGGTGACTGCAGCCATAAAATTAAAAGACACTTGTTCCTTGGAAGAAAACTTGTCACCAACCAAGACAGCATATTAGAAAGCATAGACATTACTTTCCCAAGAAAGGTCCATGTAGTCAAATCTATGGTTTTTCCAGTAGTCATGTATGGAT
The DNA here is from genome assembly GCA_007570785.1 of Antilocapra americana. Lineage (NCBI taxonomy): Eukaryota > Metazoa > Chordata > Mammalia > Artiodactyla > Antilocapridae > Antilocapra > Antilocapra americana. The sequence continues at coordinate 3,174,723 of ML661883.1, read as the reverse complement.
GTGAGTTGGTGTATAAAGAAAGTTGAGCACTGAAGAATTTGTGCTTTTGAAGTGTGGTGTTGGAGAAGACTCTTGAGAGCCCCTTGGACTGCAAGGAGATCCAACCAGTCCATCCTAAAGGAATTCAGTCCTGAATAGTCATTGGAAGGACTGATGATGAAGCTGAAACTCCAATACTTTGGCCACCTGATGCGAAGAACTGACTCATTGGAAAAGACCCTGATGCTGGGAATGATTGAGGACAAGAGGAGAAGGGGAAAACAGAGGATGAGATGGTTGGATGGCATCACTGACTCAATGGACATGAGTTTGAGTAAACTCTGGGAGTTGGTGATGGACAGGGAAGCCTGGCATGCTGCAGTCCATGGGGTCGCAAAGAGTTGGGACTGAGTGACTGACTTGACTGAAGTCGCTTCAGATGGTGTCCAACACTTTGCCACCCCATGGACTGTAGTCAGCCAGGCTCCTCTGTCTATGGGATTCTCCAGGCAAGAATACTGGAGTGGGTTTCCATGCCCTCCTCCAGGGGATCTTCCTGAGCCAGGGATTGCACCCCCTTCTCTTACGTCTCCTGGATTAGCAAACAGGTTCTTCACTACTAGCATGGCCTGGGAAACCCCTAACCTCAGGTTAGTAATGCAAAATTAGAACAAACGTTTTCATGGCAACCAAGTAAATATATTTTGACTGCATTGTCCTTCTCCCAGGATCCACACTCCTTATCTTGGCAGAAATCCCTGACATTATCTGGTACCGGGCTATACCTCTGAACATGCTAGTCTTAACTATACCTCTGTGTTGTCATATTTGTGTTTATAAACATGGTAACTTTATAAATATAGAAAAACAGTCCAATGTGTTCTTGACAGTAACTTCAGGGCCCATAGAGTCTGGCATATAGTAGGCCCATGGGAAAATATTTATATAACCTTTTTAGGAGTCAGCCCTATAGGTAAGCAGCCCCCCAGAGACTTAAAGTTTTGCTGTCCTGGGCACCATAACTCAATTTCATGACAAGGTATGTGCAAGTGGGTGAAGACTGGTGGCATGTGTGCAGACAGGGGATTGAGGCATCTCTCTTCTGTCCAATGTATACACAGAACAATGCCTTCCTGTGGCTAGAGGTGGCAGGCCAGATCAGTCTGCTGGATCATGGGACCCAGGTATTAAGCTCATAAGTCAAAACTCCAAGGGAAGGTCAAATATTTCAAAGTTCAGATGCAATCACAGTGGAAGTATGACTACTTGAGATAGCAAAGTTCTTAGAAAGGGAGGCAGATTCCTTGACATGACAGCCTTTAAACTAATATTATTCCTAACTTCTGTTCTGACTTATTCTTATTAATTCAACACATTGTATTCTGGTGCAGTTACAAAATCTAAAATTATTGGAGGCATTTTTCTGTTTTTGTTTTTCCTAACATTCTTCAATGTTTTCCCATTGCACATAGAATAAAATGTGAGGTGCTTCCATGCTTGAACTGCAGAAGTTAATTCACAATCTGCAAGTCACTGCCTACTCTTCCAATGTCATGTCCCTCATATTATTTGAAGCCCCCTGGGCCTTTTTTCTTATTCCTTAGAAATAGAATAAGGAATTATTCATTATCAGGGCTTCCCTTGTTGCTCAGCCGGTAAAGAATCTGCCTGCTATGTGGGAAATATGGGTTCAATTCCTGGGTCAGGCAGATCTGCTGGAGAAGGGAAAGGCTACCCTTTCTCTTAGCCCTGCAGTATTCTTGGGCTTCCCTTGTGGCTCAGCTGGTAAAGAATCCTCCTGCAATGTGGAAGACCTGGGTTCAATCCCTGGGCTGGGAAGATCCCCTGGAGAAGGGAAACACTACCCACCCCAGTATTCTGGCCTGCAGAATTCCATGGACTGACTAGTCCATGGGGTTGCAAAGACTCAGACATGACTGAACAATTTTCAGTCACTCACTGGGCCTTCTTCCAGGTTATGAAACTCTTCCCCTCTGTATACATTGGCCTGTGACTTGATCTTTGCTTGGGGTACCCTTTCCCCTACTCTATACCTGTCTGTCTCCCTTTCATTTTTTTTTCTCTTTTAAATATCATTTACTCCAACCATCCTATTCAAAATAGGCATGTTATGCTTTTCTCTCTTGCTACCCACTATTTACTTTCTTCCTATCATAATAATTCAGTATTATCTACTCATTGCTTTGTTTGTATTTCATTAGCTATTACACTAAGCTGGACATTGACTAAAATCAAAGATTATGTGTTTAATCTTCCTTTCAATATAGGTATCTACAACAGCCCAAATCATTACTGAATGCATGTAGTAGGTCTTAACAAAATTTGTAAGGATGTACAGGAGCTAGAAAAAAAGCTAGAAAGTTAGGAAGCAAGGAAGATGAAAGAAAAGAAAGGAAGAGAGGAAGAAAATGGACAAGCTCATGGTGTCAAGGAGGGCTGTGAACCACTGGTGTGCAGGAGTCAGCTCCACAGATGCTCCTTTCAAACCTTCAGTATCAAGTTCAAATGACATCTCTAAGGAGCCATGCCTGATGTCATAGGCATCCCCTATTGCTCAGCCCCATTGCTTTTATTCTATATCTTTGGAAGTATGTTAGTCACTCAGTTGTGTCTGACACTTTGCGATCCCATGGACTGTAGCCCATTAGCTTCCTCTGTCCTTTGAATTCTCCAGGCAAGAATACTGGAGTGAGTATTCCAGTATCCAGTATCCATTCCCTTCTCTAAGAGATCTTCCCGACCCAGCAATCAAACCTGGGTCTTCCACACTTCAGGCAGATTCTTTACTGTCTGAGCTACCAAGGAAGCTCATATCTTTGTAAAGAATAGCAAAACAAGAATTATAATCCTATGAAAATCTTGATGATAGAGAAAATGTCTAATTCATCTCTAAATCCTAGCACACTATGTGTCCTGGTGCATAATAATCAGACAAAAACTTAGCTGTAGTTGTTGTTAATAGCAGTAGATTTAGTGGTAATACCATAAACTCAGTATACTATTTTGTAAAATAAATTAAACCTTGATATCTCCAAATCCATGTCTGCTGATGACCTGGCTTATAACTCAAGACACAAGCCAACTGTTAGGCTGAAGCAATGGTTCTACATTTGTCTCTTTTCATCAGTAGAGGCTATGCCTCCTAAATGTCCTTTAGAGTAACTCTTCTGAAACTTAATGTGCAAACAACATCTTCTCAGAGTTTAGATCCTGATTCCATATGTTTGGGGTGGAGCCCAGGCTTCTGCATTTCTCACAAGTTCCCAGGGGATGTTGATACTTTGAATATGCAAAGGCCACCAGGTAGCAAGGCCCTCATATACACTTCAATCCAGAAAGTCAACATCAAAGCAATTTATCAGCCACTGTTGGAATTTTGTTTTCTGTTGACAGGAAACCTCCCAGTCAGCCTGGAGCCATAATTCAGTGTCAAAACTAATTTCAGGTGAATCGAATGTTAATGGCAACCGCATAAACCACTGGTTATTGACTGGCTGTGAAAAACACAGAATTGGTGTTTTGTTGCAGTAACTGAAGGCTCTTGAATCAAACTATCGAGTTTCTTCCTTGTTATGCCTTTTGCTATTTAGGGGACCATGGCACATTATACAATCCCTCTGAACTCCTGTGTTTCCTTGTCTATAAACTAGGCATAGTAAAATACTCATCCACTAAATTCCATGCCGGGAATGAGATACAGTCTGCAGTACTTTCAGCACAATTCTAGCAAAATATAAGCACATAATATATTTTATCCTTTTTTTTTTTTTGTAGATTACTGTTTCATTTTTAGGGAAACTGTTCTGAATTCTCACTTGGGAGAAGTGCATACTGTTGACTGGCTCATCACAATCCGCTCCAGTTCTCTGTGCTACATCAGCTGGCTATCCAACCAGCTTCATCCCAGCAGGCTGTGATTTGCAGGGAGACAAGCAGGGTTTGTGCAACTGTCATGGGAAGTCATGGAGAGGAAGTGGCTGCCAGTTTAGCTGAACCCAGACAACTGGAGGCTCCCCACCTGCTCACTGGCCTTGGAATGTATGCTTTGCCCCCTCTTCCCACAGGGAGGGCCGTTTCAAGGACACAGCCTTGAGGACAGTGTGTTGTAAGACCACCTGGACAGTGCACCTGACTGACCCCCATCAAGGTGTTGTAGGAAGGGGGAGGCCCCCCTAAAGGGCCCCAAGAGTGGGCTCTTGTCTAACACTCAGAAAAGAATTGTCCGAGGAGACACGTGCTGACAAAGCAAGAGATTTTATCGGGAAGGCCACCCGGGTGGAGAGCAGTAGGGTAAGGGAACCCAGGAGAACTGCTCTGCCGCGTGGCTCACAGTCTCAGGTTTTATGGTGATGGGATTAGTTTCTGGGTGGTCTTTGGCCAATCATTCTAACTCAGAGTCTTTCCCGGTGGTGCATGCATAGCTCAGTCAAGATGGATGCCAGCGAGAGGAATTCTGGGAAGTGGACGGACACACTTCCCGTCTTCTGTAGACATTTCCTGAACTCGTCTGGTTGGTGGTGGCTTATTAGTTCCATATGCCTTATCAGGATCTCCTGTCATAAAACAACTCATGCAAATGGTTACCATGGTGCCTGGCCAGGGTGTGTGGTTTCAATCAGTGTGCTTCCCCTAACAAAAGCTTCTCTATAAGATGAAGATGCTGGCAGGTGGGTGCATAGATCTATTCATCTTTTGGCCCCCAGTAAGACTCATCTATAAGTTCTTTGCTTATTCCACCTGCTACCTGCCCATCTGGAGTGGTTGCCTCTTTCTTTCTTCTCCCCCTGGTCTTTATGTTTTGGATCCAGTCTGTGAACCCCCAGTATCTCAGGTTGATTAGTGCATTCTGTTCTGATTACTTGATTTTGGGAATAATTCAAAGTGGCATTTTCAACCCTATCTTAAGCACCGGATATTTTCAAAGGTTTTCTAACCACTAACACATCTCACGGTCATCTACCCATCCCCATGGCCAAGGCCCAGCAAATCTGACTTCTTCAGAGAAGCCATTCTGATACCTCCAATGTTCTCTCTTTCTGTTCTCAGCATCACTAAAAAAAATCTGTGAATCTCCTCATGGCAATGCTGGGCTATTCTCCTGCAAGACTAGTTTCCAGGTCACATGCATACATATTGCTCTTCTTCTGTTCTAATATGAAATTGATTAACATTGATTATGGAAATCTAGAACAAGGGAGATGATAGTTCTTCTCTTTATCAATAAGCTCCTGCCAGGGCAGGTAAATTCCATTTTAGACTCCATAAATCACATAGATCTGCAGAAGTAAACACAGCATCAACCAGTAAGAGTCTTGAAGTGACTTCAAATCCTATCATGTAGACAGAGAATGGACAGCCATGTGAAAAGTCATATCGGCATAATAACTGAACATTTCCCTGTAAAAGAAGAGGCAAACTTCTCATACTGCTCTGAAGATGCTTATATGCTAAATTAAAGTGATGCATAGTTTACAAACTATTTTGTGATGATCTTAAAAAAAGTGCCATGGACTGACATAGTGGTAATGAATTCTCCAACACTTGGGAAGTCCAACCCCAGGCTGAAGAACCACTGAGTGCGACTTCTGGGTGTGCAAAACAACCATCTGCTGTGGAGTTGTACTGGACACCCTGTAATATTAGCTCCAAACTGGGGAATCTATGATTCAGTCTGAAAGCCACAAGAAGGTAGTCTGTGAACTCTAGTCTCAGAGTGGGACCAGCACTCACTGTTTCCTCAGTAAGGACACACAGGATGAGTGGTTGGAACTCTTTCATCTCCACCCAACTAACCATCTGGGAGGTGCACTGATCTTAGCTGTTGACTTGTTATTGCTTAGTCACTCAGTCATGTCTGACTCTTCGTGATCTCATGGACTGTAACCCACTAAGTTTCTCTGTCCACGGAACTTTAAAGGCAAAAATATCAGTGGGTTGCCATCTCCTACCCCAGGAGACCTTTCCAACCCAAGGTTTGAACCTGCATCTCCTGTGTTGGCAGGCAGATTCTTGACCACTGAACCACGACAGAAGCCCACCTGATGACTAATGAATAGCAAAACAAAATTTTAGGAGTCTTCTGGGTAGTGAATTAGCTTTAAACAGCCAGAAAAGTTTGAACTAAGGACAATTCCTTATCCTAAATTTCCCACTCCAACTGTGAAGACACAAGCAGTAAATGTAATCACCTAGTATTCACACTCATGTCATAAGTGTTTCTCACTGACGCCTGTAACTATCTCAATTATCTGAAATGGTTTAACACCACAGTCATAAGTAGACTAGTGTTGGCAATAACAATAAAACTAAAAAGGGTCCTGGCTACGTTATGACTCTGTGGAACCATTACGTTCCTCTGTGTTCAAGTGAGGCAGATAACAAGAGGGCATTAAAATCGTAGCATCCTCAAACAACAGTACGGTTATTGCTTATTAATTATACCAAAGGAGCACAACTAATTAGTTTAATAGGTAGCATTATGTATGCCAGCGACAGATCAGAGGAAGGCAGTGGGATGGGTAAAATTCTTTAGCTGAGCAACTGACACATTTATTAGCAGTTACTCAGCACCCCCAAGACAGATGGAAATAAAACTAAGATGCTGAGAAAGACCTTGATTCGCTGCCCTTTTGTTTTGAATGTGGATTGCGATTTGCACATCACAACAATCATTTTTGCAGGGATTATTTTTTCCCCTTCAGAAAACAATGAGAAACACTTCAAGCTTTTTTGCTGTTGTTTCTTAGCTCCCTTCTCCCAATGAGGACAAAGGGAGAGAGGAAGTGAAGGGCAGGGGAGAGATGTCTGGATGTGTGTCAGGCATAGCTATCATAAAACGGAATCTATGGATCAAAAGGTAAGCATACTTTGATGGGAAAGAAGTGCTGGCACATTGTTTTCCAGAAGCACTTGTGAAGTTTGTATTTTTATCTTCTTATACTAGTTGAACATACTTTCCTGAGAAAATTGATTGAGTTAATTTTTTTCATTTTCTTTAAATCTCCCCTCTAATGGGTTGAAGATGGCATCTGGTAATTGTTTTAATCTGTATAGCCTTGATTTCTAGTGCTTTTTTAATTATGTCAAGTGTCTGCCATTTATATTTTTATAAAATATCTGCTCTTATTTTTGGCAATTTTTTTAAGTTTTTGTTTCCATTAATGCAAAAGCTATTTATTAATTCTGGGTATTAGTCAATAAAAACCCAGCAAGCTGATCCAAATGTCAGGATATCAGACAAGGATGTTAAACCCTTGATAATGAACATGTTCAAGGACATAAGGCTAAAGTGGTTATAACGGATACACAAATAGGAAACATCAAATCAAATGGAAAGTATTAAGAGGCAAATTGTTGAAACCACTAAATACAATATCTGAAATTCACTTGGTTGGGTCAACAGCTGGTTGGTGAGAGCAAGGGGGAAAAAAGCAGTGAATTTAAAGAAATACAGTATTATACAATCTAAAAGCAGAAATAAAGATGAATAAGCATGTACATGTTATACCCACATCTATACATAATAAATAGATAGGGCTTCCCAGGTAGCTCAGTGGTAAAGAATCTGCCTGCCAATGCAGGAGTCATGGTTTCAATCCCTGGGTGGGGAAGAAACCCTGGAGGAGGAATGGCAGTCTACTCCAGGATTCTCGCCTAGAAAATCCCAAGGACAGTGGAGCCTGGCAGGCTACGTCCACAGGTCACAAAGAGCTGGACATGACTGAGCAGCTGAATACAAGCACATATGTCACTTCACTCCAAGACTCCTTCATTATCTCTGTTTGAGCTCTGTGTGCGCTAAACCCAGTTACCTACTCAAAAACCTTCCCTTGGGTAGTTACTCTCTTGATCCAAAATTACCCATTTCAAAGTCATTGCTAGAATATAAGTAACAGAGAGGAATTTCTTAGAAGTTTGTTTACATCCAAATCCTACTTGCCCATGAACTGTCCAACTCACCTCAACTTAGTTTTCATTACCTCTACTCCATTCATTTTTCTTCTCATCCCTTTATTCCATCTTAACTCTGTTCTAATCCCCACATCTTTCTTATCAGAATAAATTGATTCATTTTCTGTTAATTGCTTAAACTAGAAACCCAAGAATCACCCTCAATCTCTCCATTTCCCTCTCCCCTTACACCCATCCCACTGAAATGCCCTAAAGGTTTTAAATCTAAATATACTGTAACTCTGTTATCTTCTCTCTACCATCTCTGCTACAGCTATAGTCAAAATGATCATCATCTCCATATGGACATCAGTGGGCTCCTACCTGGTTTTCCTTCTTCCAATCCTACCACCTACAATGCCTTATCCTCCAAAATTATCTTTAATGAACAAAATTGATGCCTTGGTCTTTTTTTTATTAAAACTTTCCAATGGCTTTCTTTTATATTTAGAATCAAATCCAAACTCCTTACAATGCCCACAAAGTCCCAAATGATCTTGTCCTGACTACATTTCTGACATTAATTCTAAGCATTCTCTAACCTCCCATGAAGATCTAGACTCTCTTGCTTTCTTCCTGTTTCTGAAACACTCCAAGGAAATTCCTGCAGCGGGGACATCATGATGGTTTTTCCTGTGCTTGGGGGTCTTTCCTATGGCTCATCAAATGGCTATGTTTCTCATTCAAATACCAACTCAAATTTTACCTCTACATAGATATTTTCTTTGTATAAAGCAGCGCATACAAACACACATACACATGAACACTTATTTCCTTCTTAAAATGTAGTGTGTCTTGAAATTATTGTTTATATATATTGTCTCCTTCCCCCCTGTGTATGATGGATGAGAACAGCAATGCTGTCTGACTTGTTTACTCCTGTATTCACATTACTAAGAATGATCTTGCGTACAGAGTAGACACTCGAGATATTTATAAAATGAATAAATAAATGAGAAGACAAATACAATATAAAGCTAGGCTAGCTTCAACTCACCTTCTGCTCTTATTAGCTTATAGACAGAAACAGGAGATGGCAGTAAGGTGGTTAATATTTATGAGTTTAGTTGTGAGAAATATAGGGTATTTGTGTAATTCAGTTACAGGGATGTTGCTACTTGCTTTATTGAGCATAAAAAAATATATACTATTTATAAATTTAGGTTACCCTTGGAAGTTCTCCAAGTTCGGGTAGGATACAGTTAAAATCAGGACTGATTAATTCTGATGGAAGAAGGGTGTGACAGTCATCAAAATATAAAGAAAAACAGTGACCTCTAAGAAGGGAAGACAGTGTCTTGCTAAGGGACCTTGAGAAAGTCTTCCATTTATTTTTTCATCTGTAAATGGATTGCCTTAAATCCTATTTAAAGTCCTTTGTAGAATTCACTTTCTATGCACTGTGACTGAGTGTGTCAGGGAGAAATTCAGGGAGAAGGCATGTGGGTATCTGAATCCAAAGTAAACTCTGGGAACAGGCAATACCTACTTCTATATCTTTATATGTCTATATTTGGATTTATTTCTAAATATATATCTTTAGTTATTTATTGGGGATAATGGTACATCAAATAAGAATTCTGGACTTGGTTGTTATCTGTGTATCCTTAAGCAAGTCATCTCCATTCTCTTGGCCTTAGTTGCTTCATTTCTAAAGTTTCAGTTCAATTCAGTTAGTGATGTCCAACTCTTTGTGACCCCGTGGACTGCAGCATGCCAGACTTCCCTGTCCATCACCAGCTTCCAGAGCTTACTCAAACTCATGTTCATTGAGTTGATAATGCCATCCAATCATCTCATTCTCTGTTGTCCTTTTCTTCTCCTCCCTTCAATCTTTCCCAGCATCAGAGTCTTTTCCAGTGACTCAGTTCTTCACATCAGGTGGTCAAAGTATTAGAGCTTCAGCAGGAGTCCTTCTAATGAATATTCAGAACTGATTTCCTTTAGGATTGACTGATTGGATCTCCTTGCAGTCCAAGGGACTCTCAAGAGTCTTCTCTAACACCACAATTCAAAAGCATCAATTCTTTGGCAATCAGCTCTCTTTATGGTTCAACTCTCATATCCATACATGACTGCTGGACAAACCATAATTTTGACTAGATGGGCGTTTGTTGGCAAAATAATGTCTTTGCTTTTTAATATGCTGTCTCGGTCGGTCATAACTTTTCTTCCAAGGAGCAAATGTCTTTTAATTTCATGGCTGCAGTCACCATCTTCAGCGATTTTGGAGCCCAAGAAAATGAAGTCTCTCACTGTTTCCATTGTTTCCCTGTCTATTTGCCATGAAGTGATGGGATCAGATGCCATGATCTTAGTTTTTTTGAATGTTGAGTTTTAAGCCAGTTTTTTCAGTCTCCTCTTTTCTTTTCATCAAGAGGCTCTTTCGTTCCTCTTAGCTCTCTGCCATAATGGGGGTGTACTCGTATAGCTTATCCCAATCATTAACTCTTGAGTCATCATCTTCAAAAGATTAAGACTCAGGGGTTTGTACACAGTTTCAGTAGCAGGACTCACATTTCATGGGTCTAACATTTTGGGTCTAACGCATTTGAAAAATCTCCATGTTACCTCCACAACATACTGAACTTAACATAGTTTGAAAATCACGTTCCCTAACTTGACTATTTAATTGTTGCCCATTTTTTTTTAATGCACCACATAATGGAAGGAAAAGCAAGTAGGAAACCAACTTGATGATCTATGCTGTAAAATTGGCCCATATATAATAACAATAACAATATATATGAATCTGGACAGATTTGTCTAGGCTCTTCTCAAACACTTTTTACATAGAAATGCTTACTTAGTGAGATAGTTAAACCAGTTCATAGGTAGCTTTGGACATTAGAAAGTTCAATTACATTGGCCTAACAACTATTTTCCAACAGTATCTTTCATGTTTGCTCTCCAGTACTCTGGACTCTCAAAAATAATAAGAAAATAATAATTTTAAAAATCAACTCATATGCATTCAGCATGTTTCACTTTTTAAATCACAAAATATCTATTTTGATCTTCATCTGAAGCTGAGAAGCATATTATTAGTATCTCCAATGTACAGAGATCCAGAGAGATTATGTAGCTTTCCCAAGGTCATATTTTAGAATAAAGACAAAGCCATTACCTGAATAGCTTTTTCTAGCTTTTAGTTAAAGAACTTTTCTGCTTCTCTATGGCAGTCTTGCCAATATTTGAAAATAATTAACATTCCAACTGTCTTCTCTGTTCCAAACTAAAATCCCTAGGTTTATGTTTGAAGGTAATCCGATTCATGTAAGCAGTGCCCCAAGCAAATGACTGGTTTCTATTCTTTCTCCTTCCTTCGTGCTCTATGTTAGGTTTGGTGGTTATTTTTCAGTTGCTAAATCATGTCCAATTATTTGTGACCCCAGGGACTAAAACATGCCAGGCCCCTCTGTCCTTCACTATCTCCTGGAATTTGCCCAAATTCACATCCATTGTTGATGATGCTATCTAAACATCTCATCCTCTGTTGTCCACTTCTCCTTTTGCCTTCAATCTTTCCCAGCATCAGGGTTTTTTCCAGTGAGTTGACTCTTCGCTTCAGGTGACCTAACTGTTGGAGCTTCAGCTTCAGCATCAGTCCTTCCAATGAATAGTCGGGGTTGATTTTCTTTAGGATTAACTGGTTTGATCTCCTTGCTGTCCAAGGTACTCTCAAGAGTCTTCTCCAGCACTACAATTCAAAAACATCAATTTTTTGTTGCTCAGCTTTCTTTATGGCTTGGAGCTACTTGCTAAGTGTAGATCTTAGGAGAGTGATCATGGTGGTAAGGAGAGTGGAAATTCTCACCTGAGGAATGATGTAAGACCTCAGGTATTTCATCTATAAGAGAGAGAATGAAATTGCCTGTAAGTATTTGAACAATTTTCAACAAATCTATACATTTTTTCTCACTCTAGATGCAAGATTATAATGCCAAAATGTATGTTAGATGGAAATTAATTTCAGTCCATTTTACCTTGCCTGGATCAAGTCTAATATTTCATTGTATCTTGAATCCCTTCAAAGAGTGAAACAATGAGTTAATGAGGATGATCTTTCAAAAGTCACAGCTTTCCAAAATGAAAGATAGGCTGCTTTACAGGCATGAGCTCAACATCTACCTCTCAAGTCCTTACATTAAGCAGTTTTCATGACCCACATAGCCATCCATTCCTCTGCACCCCTGATGCCCATTTTGTTTTAAACTCCGATTATGTTCCCAATGGATCTTGAAGTAAATCATTTAGGAACACTTTCAACGATAAATTAGCAGAATACTAGATTGAAAGTGCATGTTGTGAAATTTTGGAGTTCAATCGAAAAGTCAATGCCACAAAATTTAAAGCTGGAAATGCCAATGATATAAAAACTTGATAACACTAAAAGAAGTTGAGTTACTATACTCCAGCAAAAATGATATAGAGGAGATTTTCACAGTGAGTGGGAGACTGACCCAAGTCAGCATTTCTTGAAATGTGATCTGATCACCACCTGTATCACTTTGGCACATTGTATGGAATCTATCAAATTATCCATCATGATTATGTTGTTAAAAAGACTACACTTAACAGATAGCTGGGGACCAAAATCTTAAGTAGGGAGACTGGTTACAAATATTTTCCACTGGTATGGGTGAGAGAAGGGTTCTCCAAAAATATGGACATGAGTACACCATCAGATGGGCATCTACAGCCTAGCATTTTGGGAATATATCAATTTAAGAAAGTCACCCAACATGATTCAGCATCACTCTTACCATCAAAGATAAACTTATCCTTAGCTATTTTTTCTGGGTGTTGGGAAGATGAACCATCTGTTTGTTAAGATCTTTAACTATCAAGCATATACCTTATTTTTTTTTTCTTCATATGTTCCTCTCCACCTGGAGTAGTGACATCAGTCCATCAGCAGTCAAAACATAACTTCCAAAACTCCCAACAACAAATTGACACCATCGTCATTTGCAGTACATTTTAGACATGTGTCAGCCATTTAGGTAAATCTTCTCTAAATTCACTTTCATTTAATTGCATTGATAAATGTGAAGACTAATTTCTTGGAATTGACTTCTATTGATTTGTGTCCAGTTGAATTCCATCAAGCCCCAGTGATTTGCATTGAACAAATTAAATTGAACAGGCTAACTGGGTTGAAGGCATTTTCACTGAGGTAGAGCACATTCATGGGGATGAGTCCACTGTGATGTGGCTTTAAATGGTTCCTAGGGTGACAGTTATTGGAAAATTATTAAGACACAACAAATGTTTCAGCTACTAAGAACACATGTTATAGAAGATGAGCCACATAGGTCTTGTCATTACATGGAACTCTTGGGCTCTATAACCTGTAAATAGCTCAAGATTGGTTCTACGGGCTGCTCTTCTGGTGGAGCTCGACCTTAGTTGTAATAAATGAAGAATGTCAGCCAAAAAAAAGAAGTAGAAAAGGGAGCTGACACTTCTTTAGCCCTGGATGTCTCTTTTGTACCCTTGTTTTTGAACATTAATAATCAAAATTAACCTATAAAGTTATGTGTGCACTGGATACATTTTATTTACTATTTCAGATTCCATCAGCAATGCTGTGCATGCTGTGCTTAGTTGCTCAGTCATGTTTGACTTTTTGTGACCCCATGGGCAGTAGCTATGGGGATTCTCCAGCAAGAATACTGGAGTGGGTTGCCATGCCCTCCTCCAGGGGATCTTCCCAATCCAGTAAAATTGTTTACCAGCTGAGCTACCAGGGAAGCCCATTATTCCATCAGCAGTGCCTGCCCCTTATTCAGCCACCACTTGTAGGAACTTGTACCACAATGTGCACGCTACCAAACCCCACCTCAGAGCCGGGTCAGTCTTACGTACCTCCTGGGGGCTTCTCTGTTGACTCTACAGTAATGAGTATTACAGGAACCCACTAGCAGCCTCTCCGTGTGTAGACTTGAAAAACAGGATAGTTAACAACCCAATGCGGGTGAATGGGAGTGGTTATGAACCAAATGTTTGTGTCTCCCCCGAAGTCAATTTATTGAAATCCTACCACCCAATGTGGTAGTATTTGAGGATAAGACCTTACAGATAATTAGGTTTGATAAGTTCATCAATCCCTAGGGAAATCAGTCCTGAATATTCATTGGGAGGACTGATGCTGAAGCTGAAACTCCGGTACTTTGGCCACCTGATGCAAAGAGCTGACTCATTAGAAAAGACCCTAATGCTGGGAAAGATTGAAGACAGGAGGAGAAGGGGACGACGGAGGATGAGATGGTTGGATGGCATCACCAACATCATGTACATGAGTTTGAGTAGGCTCCAGGAGTTGGTGATGGACAGGGAAGCCTGGTGTGCTGCAGTCCATGGGGTCACAAAGAGTCGGACACAACTGAGTGACTGAACTGACTGAAGTTCATCAAACTGAGACATTTGTGGTGAGATTAGTGCCCTTTTATAAAGAGACAAAAGATGCCCTTCTCTCAACCACATGAGGACACTGCAAGAAAGCCATCTGCAGGCCAGGAAGAGGGACCCTTCCAGGAACCACATAAGTGGGCACCTTGATCTTGGACTTTTGAGTCTCCAGAACTGTGAGAAATAAATGCCTACTGCTTCAGCAACATAATTCATGGTATTCTGTGATAGCAGCCTGAGCAGACTAACACAGTAATGACTGAGTAAATGCTTTTGCATCTCTTCTCTTGAAAGCAGATTCTGCTGTGTCTTTCCAAAGACTCTAAAAGAGCTTACATAGGATCGAAGAACTCAACTCCACAATGCATCTTTGCTTCAGCTTTTCCTCCATTGGAGACTGGCTCCTAAACTTAACTTGGCTCCCCAAATAAATTACACTTTGACCCTTTGTTTCAGATCTGCTTTCAGGGCAATCTAGGTCAAGTCAAGGCAGTCGTCTTAGATTTACTGATTAAGAAGTTGAAGCTTATACAGGGATCGTTTGACAAATATTTCTCAGCACAAAATCCATAGAACCTGAATTCAACCTAAGGTCTATGTCACTTAAATGCCTCTTAGGAGGAGGAGCCAACCAATATGACTCATTACTCATCCACATGGAAGCACATAATCTCTAGTCTGATTTTGGAGCTCAGTCTGTACCTCTGACTTTGCTTTAAGCAGCTCTCCTAACCAGATTAACTGATTTCTATCTATCTAACCAAGTCTCTAATCCAATCAGGAGAGTTTCAGAGCATATTTCAAAAGGTTTGCTCTTAGAATTAATCTCTGGTGCTCAACACTCCAAATGATTTGTGCTTAAGGAATGAGATACAGTGACTTAGGTCTGTTGACTACCATGTGTCATGTTCTCAGTTTTGTTGGTCTTTGTTTCTTCCTAGATTCCTCACCGCTCATTGACTGAAGGATCACTCGCATCCCCTGACCTTGGTCACTGAGGTCTCAGCATGTTTTGTGCTCCAGTAGGTCCCCTTTGTAATTGCAAAACTTTTCTGACTCAGAGTAGTACCTGATAAAATACGGACATCTAATAACTGTGAGAAAGAAAGGAAGGGTTTGGGTAGGGAGATCCAAAGCTGGGTAACAGAGAAAACGTTCAGAAAAGATCCAACCTTACATGCCTTCCCATTCCTTAGTGGGAACTGGTTTTAGAATAGTAGATCCTACCCTAAGACCTGCCCTGAAATTTTTGTAAGTGACAGCCACTGAAAAAGATAGAATTCTATTTACTCTGAAGCCCAAGACATACTTGCTTCTCATAACCTGTGACGTGGACTCAGTGATTTCGGGACATCTTTTTCTGATGCTTGCAGTCTGAGTGCATTCATGGAGCATCTTGATAGCCCTGAACTGATGCTGTTAGAATAAGGGGCCCCTGGGTAAAGTTATTAGAAAGATAATAAAGCTTAAACTGCAGGGCATGACTTGTGAAGAGCCTTCATATTGCTGATGTTTTGTGAAATTTTACCAAGTTGATGTAATAAATGATTATGACTTTTCTTTATCACACATCCATCTAGTACTTTTGTACATATGACCTCATCAGATCCACAAAACAACCATGGGTGATTCCTAGAGTAGACATTTTATTCCCCAGATCAGGCTATGTGGAGTCCCCATAAAATTTTGTTTTCCTTTGTCTTAACACTTGGTAGACTATAATCTATCAGTATCCTTCTTCCATAGCAGATTGTAGGATCCTGGAAGATTGGTCTCATATGTAATTAACCTTTGTCATATCAGCTCCTGATGTGGAGCTGGTCACCTAGAAGACAATCCGGAACATTCCTTTGTCAGAACTTGATAGCTTTGAGAGACTTTCTAGAGAACACTGCATAAGGTAGCATGGTTTCCTTCATAGCCGGTTCATGTTAATGTATGGCAAAAACCATTACAACACTGTAAAGGAATTAGCCTCCAATTAAAATAAGTTAATTAATTTTTTAAAAAGTGCTGATGGTAATTTTCTTTCTTTTCTTCTCAATTTTGCCCTTCCATCACTAAAAACAGAAGGGCACAGGAATCAAAGGACAGACAAAACAAAATATTTTGAAAAGCTTTTAAGAAACTGTGATCCAAACAGTTTGCCTAATGAGGACCTGGGACATCTGTGAGATTCTGGGTAACGAGCCCATCCTGCCTGGTAACGAAGGAGGCAGCTCATGTGCCAGCAGGTCAGAAACTCCTCCATATGTTCACATTTTCTAGGAGCATCTGGGCATCCCTACTTTGAATCCTAGAATGTCAGAATCAGAAAAGAGCTTGGAGAGCATCTGTTCCAAAACTGTATTTCATGTTTCAGAATTTTGGATCCAGCAAAGATTTGAGGATGTGTCACAGCCATGGACTGCCTCTGAGTTGGGACAGAAACCATCAGTCTATGGTTAACAGCCTCTTTCTGCCTAGTTTCACTTCCCAACCTTATCACTATCCCTTTCTCGTCCTCTTGCTAAAAGGATCAACATGAAATAACAAAAAGAAGCAAAAAGAGCTCCAATGTTCCTACCTGGGTATAGGACTTAACATAAATTTTAGGTGTGTGTGTGTGTTCGTCGCTCAGTCATGTCGGACTCTTTGTGACCCCATTGACTGTAGCCCACCAAGCTCCTCTGTCCATGGAATTCTCCAGGCAAGAACACTAGAGTAGGTAGCCATGCCCTTCTCCAGGGGATCTTCCCCATTGAGGGATCAAACCTGTATCTCCTTCATTGCAGGAGGATTCCTTACCATCTGAGCCACCAGGGAAGCCCAAAATTCTACACATTTTACTTCAGGTTGTGGGGACATGGCTATTTCCAAACTTAAAATTCAAGTCAGATAATAATAAGATCACAGAGCTACCAGAAATGCAATTGGAACTTCGAAGTTTCCAACTAAGAGGCAAGACTAGGACTGAATCCCCAGACGTGACCTGCTCTGTACCTTGTAACCCTGTTTTAGTTTCAGTTTGGTCTTGCTCTGCCCATTATAGAAAGGTTAAATTACCCTAAAAATTCCTAAAAATCCCCTGGGAGCTGGCCAAAGGCAAACACTGATCACCTGGCTCCAAGGAGGCAAGTGAAAGTCGCTCAGTCGTGTCCAACTCTTTGCGACCCCAAGGACTATACAGTCCATGGGATTCTCTAGGCCACAATACTGGAGTGGGTAGCCTTTCCCTTCTCCAGGGGATATTCCCAACCCAGAGATTGAACCCAGGTCTCCTGCATAGCAGGGGGATTCTTTACCAGCTGAGCCACAAGGGAAGCCCACGGAGGTATGCTGTATAGTTTGGGGTAGAAAAAGGATTATTTGGGTATTGTTTTTCTTTTTTTTTTTTTTGACTGCACCATGCAACATGTGGGATCTTAATTCCCAGACCAAGAATCGAACCCTTACCCCATGCACTGGAAGGTGAAGTCTTAACCAGATGACTACCCTGGGGAAGTCCCAAGAAAAAATATTTTGATAGGCTTTGAAAGATTTATTCTAGGTAAACTCTGCCCCACAACCAGATCTCACTTGAGTCTGCTTCCTTGTGCAGGCTTTTGACTCCCTCCTGCTGATCTTCCCTGTGGGGTTACCTGTGTCTCTGCCCCACGCACTGTCCTCTTACTTTTTCATCTTTCTGTTCGCCTGGAAATTTTAGACTCACCTCTCTGTAACTGGCATCTGGTCCCATCACTTCATGGCAAATATATGGGGAGACAGTGGAAATAGGAACAGAGTTTCTTTTCTTGGGCTCCAAGATCACATGGATGGTGACTGCAGCCATGAAATTAAAAGACACTTGCTCCTTGGAAGAAAATCTATGACAAACCTAGACAGTGTATTAAAAAGCAGAGACATCACTTTGCCAACAAATGTCTTTACAGTCAGAGCTTTGGTTTATCCAGTGGTCATGTACCGATATGAGAGTTGGACCATAAAGAAGACTGAGCACCAAAGAATTGATGCTTTCGAACTGTGGTGTTGGAGAAGACTCTTGAGAGTCCCTACAGTCCATTCCACACCACCCTGCTCACCTCTGTCCTACAAACCTTGAGTGTTCTCACTCCTCCCCAGCGACAGTGACCCCCTTACAAAGAGCTCTCAATTCGGTTCCCCGTCTTTGGAATTCTCCATCCTCCCCCTGCTGCCCTCCTCCCCTCATAGACACACGTATGGATCTTTCTCTCTGTCCTTTCATGTCTCTGCTCAGATCCCACCTTCTCAGAAAGCTTCTCGCTGTCCATCCTTTAAGAAGAGCACTGTATTTTCTACTGCGCATCATTGTCTGCATATTCTGTTCCACCTCATTGTCATTGTGACAGTGTAGTATATACAGTTACACAACCACTAACAATTACAAATGAACCCTGTATAGTGGTATACAATACAGTATACCATCATTTACTTACTGTCTCTCACTCCCAAACTAGGTTCTAACTCTACGAAGACAGGAACTTCCCTTTGTTTTTTGTTTATTTGTCTTTGTTTTCTTTCATTACTACTGCATTCTGCACACTATGTCCTTGAAAATATGTATTGAAGTCGCTAGCGGCTGTAAACAATTTTAATAAATGGAAGATAAAGTGTGTCAATGTTCCACGTAAACCCATAAACCCCAGGCACGTCAGTATAACCGTGGCCAGAAATGAGCCCAGCCTGCCTCTTAAAGTCACCAAGCAGGACCATACACTGTCTTCAGTCCCTGGGTTTTGTTCTTTGCTTTTCCCAGGGTTATCTCTGTTGCCTTTTTTTCTTTTTTTGAATTCCAGATTTGTAAGCTTCCAATTCTTCCTCCCTCCTCAAACCACAAGCTCTCAGACACATTCATTCATTCACACAAACATTCATTCACCTTTGCTTTTATGTCAGAGGGGTGCCTGCCTGTCACAGAGAGAAACGCACTATACACCTCAGGCTCCATGTGAAATAACTTGCTGTGTCATCTGTCACAGAACTTTCTGTAACTAAATTTTTTTACATTTATATTTATTTATTTAAAACAGCAGTGGCAATTTGGAGGGGTTCATTTAGGACAAACAGAGTGTTCCCTTTCCTAAAACCCTTATGTGTAACAGAAAACAGTGTGGTGAATGGGAAGAACCATGCCCGGGGAGTAAGGGACTGGCCCGTGTCCTGGCCCCACCTTTACCAAGGAAGGAGGGTGACCAGTAGCTGCCCAGGCCCCCCTCTCTCACCTGTACCACATTTGCTTTTACAGGTTGCGTTCATGCCAAAAGAAGGGAGCTGCAAAGCTCTCCTTTCAGCCCTTGCTGTCTACAGCCTGAGTCTCAGGAGAGGACCCCTTGCTAGCATGGCATTGAAATGAGTGTATTAAAAAATGCTAAATTATAAACATAGGGAGTAAACATTTTTAAAGATGATAGAAGGTACATAGCAAAATTATATTATTTAGGGTAAAAAAAAAATAAGGGGTGCTTCCATGATAGCCCAGTTGGTAAAGAATCTGCCTGCAATGCAAGAGACCTCGGTTTGATTCCTGGGTCAGGAAGATCTGTTTTGTCTGAGTCTGGCGCCATTATGATTTATGACTATCTTTGGCAAAAACTGATTTAACATGGGTTCACTGTGAGAATGATAATTATCTCACAAGCTAAGAGTATACAGGATAATGTCTCTTCATAAGGCAATAAAGAAACAACAGATTCCAAACTAATAAAAGATTAATCACACTATGGCTTCAGGCAAGGTGAAGATAAAGAAAATAAAGTTCAAAGTTAGTTAAAGTGTGGGCTCCCAGGTGGTGCTAATTGTAAAGAACCCACCTGCCATGCTGGAGACAAAAGATTTGCACCATTCAATCTCTGGGTTGGGAAGATCCCCTGGAGAAGGACACAGCAACTCACTCCAGTATTCTTGCCTGGAAAATCCCATGGACAGAGGAGCCTGGTGAGTTACAGTCCGTAGGGTCATGAAGAGTCAGACACAACTGAAGCAACTTAGCATGCTCGCTAAAGTGTACCTTTCTGGTCCTCAGAAGATTCAACCTACCCAACCAAGAGGACATCCAGCTGCCTGGACAAAGCAAAAGTCTTTGTTGATAAAGCATGTTGCTAGGAAATGTAGGTGCAAGTGTTAAGGGAAAAGTGTCTCCTCTGCTGAGCGGATGCAGTTTTCACATCATATAGTTGTATGTAGTAGGTTTTGATGTATACAACTAACTCTTCTGGAATTTCAAAGGAGGGTGATGAGGGTTTGGATTCCCCCAGCAGTAGACTCAAGGCAGAGATTCAAGTACAAGTACTTTATTGGAAAGATGTAGAGAAAAAGGCTTGAGAACAAGAAAGACAGCTAGTAAAGCACGAGTTATCAAGTTGCTGTGAGTGACCAGAGCTTAATCCCATAAAGGAACCTTGGAAAACATTGGGGAGTTAGTCCACCCAAGGGCCAAGCGACTAGATCTTTTACACACCAACTTTCATTAGCCCTTGCTTGAGGATGGCTGGGGATCTACCATGTGAAGAGGCTGAGCACCCCCCTGCCCCCACTGAGGAAATCCCTCAGCCAAGAAATTCAGTTACTAGTGTTTGGAATTGAGTGAGGATGCACTGAAGTGGCAAGAATTGAGAGATAAGGGCAGGGCAGGGACAAGAGCTGCAAAAAAGGTGATCTAAGAAGGGAAAAAAAAATTTATCATCTGCTTGGAGGATATCAGTGTTAGGATTTTTCATGCATTATTTCCAAGCTTTCTAAACATGCCATGAATTAGTATTATTTCCCTCACTCACACACAAGAAAATAGAGTTTTCAGGATGAGCAGTGACTTTTCTAGGGCTGATAGTCAAAGCAATTTAGCAGTGTTAAATCAAATCAGCTTTTTGTCACTAGGTCTTTTAACATTATTTGCATCTATGTTTTTTTTTACATCTAGAAGAAAGTATGCCTAATAGAGAAAATACAAGAAGAAAAAGATAAAGCCCTCACTCTAGACACATACTGTGGCCAATGAACTTGTCATGTTAAGGGATGGGGGCTAATCTGAAACCTCACAGGTCAATGAATCTTCCTAGTCCAGAATAAGAAGTAGAATGTTGCTCCATTAAGCAACAGCACAGCCTTCCCTTGCCGACAGGTTACTGCCTCCTCTGTTGCTAAAGTATTTTTGTTGAAGGGGGAACTCCTTTTGAATTTCATGGTCATCAAGGAACCCACTTTACTGATCAGGCATGCTGACAAACCTGTGCTGTTTCATGAGATTTACAACATTTTCACTGCACTCACCAGCCTCCATCTTCTGGTTTAGCTGAGCACACTAATGACATTATTAGATATAATCAGCAAAATCTGTACAGGCCAACCAAATCCCCTGTCCCAAAATTCTGCCCTTGGTTCTTGTAAATCTCATATCTACCCCTTTCAGAACTCATCAACTCTGACCTTAAAGATAGTCACAGGAAGCCCAGTGCACCTGGCTTCTGCTTCTTTTGACCAACAACTGATAAAAAGAGATGCCCCAATATTTCAATAGCCTATATTTCAATTAAAAACAACCATGTTTTAGTAGAGTAATCTTTTCACAGTGTGTTCTTAGGAGATGAAGACCTTAAGCATTACACCCTAAATTAGCCATTCTATCTATCAGAAAAGACACTTCCAGAAAGGTTCTATTCAACTTCCCCTTGATTAAAAGGTGAAAAGAAAAAAAAAAGAAAAACACAGAAATACCCTGGTTGAGAGACCAGAATGAAAAGCTGTCATGCTGCGTGAAGATAACAGCACAACAGGAAAAGGAAAGACTCCTCTTTCTTGGCAAGAAAGCAGCCAATTTAAAGCTGTGGACTCTTTGTTTACTAACGCTCTCCCAGCCTCTTTTCCTCCCCATAAAAGCATTCCCCTTCCCTTGCTGTGTGGAGATTTGAATATGGATCACCATGATTGCAAATCCCAAATTGCAATTCTCCACTGACTCTGAGTAAGCGCATCTTTGCTGCCGAAATATCTGACAGGCTATTTGTTCTAGGTCAACACCAGCTGCATAAACAACACGCAGAAATGGTCCAAGCAAAAAGCACTCAGAGCCCTTACTCTTGGCACAGTGTTCACCACCTGTGAGGAATGCAAGAATCCCCCCAAAAGACTGAGCTTCCAAGAGATGGCTGTGCCCCCATTATCACTGCACTGTTATTCACAACAGCCAAGACAGAAACAAGCCAAATCTCCATCAGCAGATACACAGATTAAAAACAGAAAATACGGCAGACACATACCATGAAACGTTATTCAACCTTATAAAAGAAGGAAATCTTACCATTTATATCAACATGGATGAACCAAGATGATACCATGCTAAGTGAAAAAAGGTACTTAGAAAAAAGCAAATACTACATGAATCCACATATATAATGTATATAAAATAGTCTAACACACAGAAGCAAAGAATACACTTGTAGTGGCCAGGGCCTGGGAGGAAAGAGAAATGGGGAGTTACAGATCAACAGGAATAAGGTTTCAGTTAAGCAAAATGAGTACGTTTTAGAGATCTGCTGTAGAACATAATATCACTAACAATACAGTATTATTCACATTAAAATACGTTAAGAGCATAGGTTCCTTGTTAAGACTTTTTACCACACACACACACACATGAACATAAGGACATTTTTGGAGGTGAAGGGAATGTTTAGAACTTTGACCATAAAGAAGCTGTCACATGTGTACACACTTGTCCAGAATTATCAAAATGTACACATAAAAAGGACACTTTATGAATATCAATTATACCTCAATAAAGGAATAAGCCAGTTAAGAGGGAGTATTATGGAAACTATACTTCTCTGTTCATATTTTTATGGCTATTGTTGCATCTTGAATCATGTAAATTATTATCTATCAAAATATTAATTGAAAAGAAAATGAAAGAAAAAAAGTTCTGACTTTTACAATATAGAGAGCTTCTTAGGTGTGACCTAGTAATTCTTTATACTACCATGTAAAATTTATTCTGCGTGTAGAATAAATAAAGAGCAGAAATGTTCACTTATATTTTCTAATACATAACATAGCTTTGTGCTCAGTTGCTTCAGTTGTGTTCAACTCTTGGCAACAGTATGGACTATATAGCCCCCTAGGCTTCTCTGTCCAAGGGATTCTCCATGTAAGAATACTGGAGTGGGCTGCCATCTCCTCCTCCAGGGGATCTTCCTGACCCAGAGATGGAACCCATGTCTCTTACCTTTGCATGCAATATATTCAGTACATTATAGAATGATTCGTAAAATGTTCTCTGTTTGTTTGAATAACTGCTGATGGTCACTCACATTCTTGGCAGAACATCACATGGGCTGTGATGAGCAGCCATTTGTAACCAGTTTCTAAAGGTGCTGCCTGTCTTCCTAGGACATTGGCATCTCAACGTGCCCCGCATCCCATCCAGAGAAGGTAGCATCACAGTCCAAAGCCCTCTACCCTGCTGTCTGTAAAGTTCAAAAATTTTTTTTTAATATTTAAATTTGGGGGCATGGGATTTTAACAAAGTCAACTAATTTTAACCTAAGTGCTCAATCCCTTTGAATTTGTATTTATTCAATCTCTCGGTCAACAAAGGCACACTGAGAACCAGACATATCTCTGATGTAAACAGAGTGCAAGTTACTTTACTTGAGGTAGGGACATCAATCACTCAGCAGGGCAAAGAAAATTTGCAGAAATTAACTCAAAGGCTAAGGAGAAAAGGAAAGATATACCTATTTAAATGCAGAGTTCCAAAGAACAGCAAGGAGAGATAAGAAAGCCTTCCTCAGTGATCAATGCAAAGAAATAGAGGAAAACAATAGAATGGGAAAGACTAAAGATCTCTTCAAGAAAATTAGAGATACCAAGGGAACATTTCATGCAAAGATGGGCTCAATAAAGGACAGAAATGGTAGGGACCTAACAGAAGCAGAAGGTATTAAGAAGAGGTGGCAAGAATACATAGAAGAACTGTACAAAAAAGATCTTCATGACCCATGTAATCACAATGGTATGATCATTCACCTAGAGCCAGACATCCTGGAATACAAAGTCAAGCAGGCCTTAGGAAGCATCACCACAAACAAAGCTAGTGGAGGTGATGGAATTCCAGTTGAGCTATTTCAAATCCTAAAAGATGATTCTGTGGAAGTGCTGCACTCTATATGCCAGCAAATTTGGAAAACTCAGCAGTGGCCACAGGACTGGAAAAGGTCAGTTTTCATTCCAAACCCAAAGAAAGGCAATGCCAAAGAAAGCTCAAACTACCACACAATTGCACTCATCTCACAGGCTAGCAGTAATGCTCAAAATTCTCCAAGCCAGGCTTCAACAGTATGTGAACTTCCAGATGTTCAAGCTGGCTTTAGAAAAGACAGAGGAACCAGAGATTATATTGCCAACATCCACTGGATCATCGAAAAAGCAAGAGAGTTCCAGAAAAACACCTACTTCTGCTTTATTGACTATGCCAAAGACTTTGACTGTGTGGATCACAACAAACTGTGGAAAATTCTGAAAGAGATGAAAATACCAGACCACCTGACCTGCCTCCTGAGAAACCGGTATGCAGGTCAGGAAGCAACAGTTAGACATGAAACAAGAGACTGGTTCCAAATCAGGAAAGGAGTATGTCAAGGCTATATATTGTCACCCTGCTTATTTAACTTATACGGAGAGTACATCATGAGAAATGCTGGGCAGGAGGAAGCACAAGCTGGAATCTAGATTGCCAGGAGAAATATCAATAACCTCAGACATGCAGATGATACCACCCTTATGGCAGAAAGCGAAGAACTAAAGAGCCTCTTGATGAAAGTGAAAGAGGAGAGTGAAAGATTGGCTTGAAGCTCAACATTCAGAAAACTAAGATCATGGCATCTGGTCCCATCACTTCAGGCAAATAGAAGAGGAAACAGTGAGAGAATTTATTTTGGGGGGCTCCAAAGTCACTGCAGATGGTGACTGTAGCCATGAAATTAAAAGACACTTGCTCCTTGGAAGAAAAGTTATGATCAACCTAAACAGCATATTACAAAACAGAGACATTACTTTGCCAACAAAGGTTCATCTACTCAAAGCTATGGTTTTCCCAGTGGTCATGTATGGATGTGAGAGTTGGACTACAAAGAAAGCTGAGCACTGAAGAATTGATGCTTTTGAACTGTGGTGATGGAGAAGACTCTTAAGAGTCCCTTGGACTGCAAGGAGATCCAATCAGTCCATCCTAAAGGAGATCAGTCCTGAGTGTTCATTGGAAGGACTGATGTTGAAGCTGAAATTCTGGTACTTTGGCCACCTCACACGAAGACTTTGACTCATTGGAAAAGACCCTGATGCTGGGAAAGATTGAAGGTGGGAGGAGAAGGGGACAACAGAGGATGAAATGTTTGGATGGCATCACCGACTCAATGAGCATGAGTTTGATTAAACTCCAAGAGCTGGTGATGGACAGGGAGGCCTGCTGTGCTGCAGTCCATGGGGCCACAGAGTCAGACCCATCTGAGCGACTGAACTGAACCTCACTTTACAAAATTGTAAGTGAGAACCAGGAAGGTCAACTTGGCATAAGATCACCCAGCTGGGAAATACCATGGAGTGAAAGACTTTAGATTGGAAATAAAACCTCTCTTTTGTGTGTGGTGCATGCTCAGTCATGTCCGACTCTTTGCAACCCCATGGACTGTAGTCTGCCAGGCTTCTCTGTCTATGCGACTCTCCCAGGCAAGAATACTGGAGTGGGTTGCCATTTCCTTCTACAGGGGATCTTCCACACCCAGGGATCGAACCCACATCTCCTGTTTCTCCTACATTGACAGGTGGATCCTTTACCACTGAGCCACCAGAGAAGCCCCAAACCTCTCCTATCCCTCCCTCCATCCCATTCCACATTCTTTCTTCTTTCCTCTCCTCTCCATCATCCTTCTCCTTGTCCTCCATCCACAGCCACACAAACACACAGGCACGTCTCACAAGGGATACAAGGAGATGACTTACCCACTTTTCAGACAGTTACTCCAATATTCTTTTACCTTCAGTGGAGTTCATCCCATTCATTTCAACTCTGAAATAGCTTCCTTCTTCCCTCAAGCTCTTCACCTTCCTTAACATTTCTTAATTTCATGGCTAGCTCCTGCTCTTGATTGAAAATGACAGTTTTGCAAAGTTAAGAGATGAGAGCTGTGGGTGTCTTCACAATGATTCAATCTGTCAGAGAAAAAAAAAAAAAGCACTTCACATGGGCTGGAGGCCCGCTCTGTCCAGAAATGGAATTGTAGAGCCCTCGCAGAGTTATTTTTGTGTGTTGAGTTCATGTCTAATTTTCTGGAGTGATGAGTCTCAGAATTGAAAGAAGTACTTGTGTCTCCCTGACCAAATATATTAGAGTTGGCTGCTTTCAAATGCAGAATTGCATGACTTCAAACACCGCAGACCCTGAAACTTAGAGATGAGAAGAAAATGATAATAATAACAAGAGGGAGAAATGGTGGTAGGACACGAATTTCACAGCACAATGAGGTGTTTCAGCACCAAAGCCAGAAATGGTGAGGGAGCCCCAAACCCGGGCTTGTGTTGAAGGTCCTTTTCTCCCACAGGAGACAAAAGATGAAACAAATAACTGAAGACAGTGTGACTCCCTTTAAATTCATCTTCACTTATTTTGTAAGAGAAAATAAATGTGAAGCTACCAGAAATACAGCTGAGTGTGGGATAACAAGGGTCTGTAAGGAGGTGCTGTCTGCTTTCTTCACTACTTGAGTCTGTGAGGGTGTCCCATCCATCGCCTGTTTCTTAGGGAGTTGGAGGAGGGAGAAGGGAGTATTTAACAATATGGCACTGAGTCAGTCATTTTATACATATAGGACCTGCTTGAAATTCAAGACTTCAGAAATCATTTTTTTTTATTCATTTCACAGATGAAGACATTACAGTTCAGTTAGATGAAATAAATGTCTTAGGGTCACATACATTGTAGGTGGCCAAGTTGGGAATAAATTCTACTCTAGAATAACATGGAACTTAGTTGAAGAGATGGGATGGGATGGGATGGGGTGGGGTGGGGTGGGATGGGATGGAAGAAAAGGCTGTTATGAAGACCACATCCATCTGTTTTTCAGTTTAATCTAGGAATCCTCTGGCATGTCTGCATTTACTGTGTCTGATTCCCTTCCAGGGCCTCTAGATCCTCACCAAGTGAAAGGAGGAGAACCAGTTGCTGGTAGTAGCACCCCCGTCTGACCATATCAGTGAGTTCACACACCCCTGAACTGTGAAGCTCATTGTTCTTTGTCATTTGTTTTAATGGTCAGAACGAATGGATTGTGACTGTTGGGATGATATCAAAAATTAGGTTTATTTGGAGATGAGCTCATCTCAAATTGCTAAAACTGTCATCTCAGGTTGCAAATATTCCATTCATGCTTGAACAGAAAAGAAAACTATAGCATCTTCCCAGCCCACCCCCAGTGATCTATACTATAAAACTTGAAAACCCACTAAATCAGAATTACATTGTTCTCTCCAGCACTCGGCCAGTTTCTCACAATATTCAAGGCAATTATTTCATTTCAATAGCTCAGGAAAAAATATGCTTTTTGTTTGTTTCTTTAAAAGAAAGTTGGATTAAAACTTCACATTTGAAACACCAGGGCCAGCCAAATTCTAGAAGCTAGGCTGCCTGATAAGGGTACCTCACATGTACACATGAGGTGTGCCTAACGGTCCAGCAAGGTATTGTGTCTATACCCTGGACAACAAGTGAATTCAGGATACATGTGTTCCAGCCCTCGCTCTGGCCTGGGTTTACTGACCCATGTGAGCAAGCAGCTGAACTTCTTTGAGCCTCCCATTCCCCACATTGCTAGAACTGAGAACCCATCATGTATTTCAGAAAATGGAGAAATATTATGGTGGCTGAAAATGGATGAAGGCATCAGTGGTAAAGAATCTGCCTGACAATGTGGGAGATGCAGGAGACACAGGTTTGCTCCCTGTGTCAGGAAGATCCCCTAGAGAAGGAAATGACAACCCACTCCAGTATTCCTCCTTGGAAAATCTCATGGGCCGAGGAGCCAGAGGGCAGCAGTCCATGGGGTCATGAAGAGTCGGACACGACTGAGCAACTGAGCACTTAAGCAAGACCCAGTCACTCTTCTGAGGGAGCTTGTGCAAGCTTAATGTCTCTGAATCTCACTTTCTTCACTGATAAAGTAAGAAAAACAGGGCCTTTGTCATAAGGATGTTTGGAGGAATTAAATGGAGAATATATGTGAAATTACCAAGAACCTGGCTAAAGCAGTACCAAGATGCTCAGCTGTGTGGTTGGTAACCATGGGTTAGAATTCAGGAGTCCTTAAGCTACAGCCTGCCAATCAGCTGCCTGCTTTTGTAATTAAATGTAATTGGAATATGGCCATGCCCATTTATTTCATAGTGTCTATTACAACAGTAGAGACCACCTGACCCTCAAAGTAAAAAAGTAATAGTAACTATCTGGCCCTTTAGAGAAAATTTAGCCAACTGTGGACTAGATGATGCTAAGGACCTTCTCAGCTCTGACAATTCTTCTCCATCTTTTGTTTTTTTTTCTTTCTGTCTTTATAGTGATTCTCTCCCACCTTCCGCTCTCTAAATGGGTTTTGTTTTCTTAGCTTTCTTATTTTCTGCCTTCTTCTTCCTGCTCCTCCTCTTCCCTCTCCTCCAATTCCACGTCCTTCTTCCTTCTTCCTTCCTTTTCACCACAATGAGAAAAAGGCTGGATGAATTCACTGAGCCTTTGTGAAGAGAGAAAGATGTGCCCCTCCTCCTGGAAGATGTCCCTGGAGCTGATACCCAGACCCACAACGTGACCTCAGTGGCTGGGGCTGATGGCATCCCTACTTGTGGCCTGAGCATCTTTAACCAGGAAACAGCCTGCACATGACAGTTCTTCGGCACTGGGGAGGCTTGGAACTTAGTGCTACGTTTGTCCCACTTTTTAAACACATTTTGTTCATGCCATTCTTTCATACTAGGCTAAGAACTTCTGGAGAGCAGGGGCTGGCTTCTTTGTTTGGGGATCATGTAAATCATCATAGTGCCTGGCTCAATAAATGTTTACTGCTCAATAAACGTTGACTGTACAGAACACTTTTCTTCAGAATTATGTTTCTTGCTAATTTTTTATTATGTCATTCTGGTTCTATGGTGTGACTTAGTCTTTATCTGTATGCTTAAAGGAAAATAGTTTACTGATGCATATTTGTAGAATCTAGAGCTACGGTAGAGATGAACCCATCTGCAAAGCAGAAATAGAGACATATATGCATAAGACAAGCATATGGACACCCAGGGAAGAAGGGAGGGGCGAAGTGAATTGAGAGGTTGGGACTGAGGTATACATATGTCACTGATACTGTGTACAAAATAGATAGCTATGGAGAACCAAACTGAAAGCACAGGAAATTCCGCTCAATGCCCTGTGGTGACGTAGATGAGGAGGCAATCCGAACAAGAAGTGATGTGTGTTTGGGTGTGGTTGATTCATTTTGGCTGTACAGCAGAAACTAACACAACATTGAAAAGCAACTATACTTCAATAAAAGTGTTTTTTAAATAAAAGTTTATTGAAAATGAGAACTGATACTTTTAGTACATATCATCCACAAAGTGATGAATAAAGAAAGAAGAACTAATGACTCACCTTTTACAGTTTGGATGGTTTGGGGTAGGGTTGCTCTTAAATAAGGAAGTATTAAACACCCTTCCCTCCAGACTCTCTACTTGTGACAGTTCATTGTCACAGCTGGGCTACAAGCTAACCTCTGCTCTTTACCCAAGTGTGACCAAATCCACCTGAGAAACGAGATAACACTCCCCAGATCTGCTCATCAGTTCAAAGTGGGTCCAATTAAAGCCTCATTTGCAGGAAACTAATCATAGTTTCCTGAAAATTGGAGGAAACGCTGTTCCAATCAAATACATAATTTCTCTTCCCTTACGAGTCAAGTTTCCTGGTGTTATGTGACATTTAGCAGTTGGCATAGCCCTCAAAATTATTCCTTTTAGGAAGAAATGTTTGCATTAGGAATAAAATTCTAACTAGTGCTGGCTTTGGTAGAACTTATTCTTTCTGGGCAGCCTCTGTCAATCTCACATCATTACATATACAGGCTTTGATGTCAATCCAACCAGTTTCCATCTAATGATTGTACTGGATGAATGTGAGAAACAACAGCTTCCATTTAGAATACACAGTTGACAAATATTTTCCTAAAGGTTTCACCAAAATTATGTCATGTAACCCTCAAAATAACTCCAGTAGGTATGTGCTCTTGCCATATTTTGCAATTTAAAGTAACAGTAACAGCAGCAATAAAACAGATGTGTAAAGTGATTCCTTAAATTGTTTGAAACAGCATCACTATCAAGTCGTGAAGCTCATATTCACAAATGTCCATGTTGGCAATTACTAAGGCTTCCCTGTGTGGCTCAGACAATAAGGAATCCTCCTGCAAAGCAGGAGACCCCAGGTTCAGTCCCTGGATGGAGAAGATCCCCTGGAGAAGGGAATGGCTACCCACTCCAGTGTTCTTGCCCAGGAAATCCCATGGACAGAGGAGCCTGGCAGGTTATAGTCCATGAGGTTGCAAAGAGTTGGACATGACTGAGCATTCATAAATGAGTCTGTGTTGGTAATTACTAAGCTCGACTGATTTTCAGGACAGTCAAGGGTGAAGAAATGGTGAAAGGCAAGGGGCAATAATCACATCAGTACTAACATTACCCCAATAACCTACTGCGTATAGGCAGGGTGTTTTGGCAATTGCAGAAACTGGAAAGGACTGGTCAGATGATCTTTTCTTAGTTATTCCAGCACCAAGAGATCCTTTAGGGAAGAGGGTGCAAACTGCACTTATTACATTTACAAATGTTTGGAAAGAAACATCAAAAGAATAGTATATTGTGTGGCACGTAGCAATTACATGGAGTTAAAATTTTACTATCCATAAAGCAGCTTTGGAACACAGCATCACAGCTATTTTTGTGTTGTCTGTGGCCACATTTGCATTATAACAGCTTGAGTTGATTAGTTACGACAGAAATCACACAGACAGCAAAATCTAGAATATTTACTATCTGCCCTTTTCATTTTTTGTCCCCAGTTTTGGGGCACAGCCCAGTTGTCGCCTCCAGCTTGGAGCCTGGACTTGTATTGTTGGCCTCATTTGAATATGAATAGTATGAATATGAACAGTATCTACCCTATGATATATGATTTCATATGTACTGTTAGTGGGGCTTCCCAGGTAGCTCAGTGGTAATGAATCCACCTGCTAATGCAGGAGACACAGGAGACATGAGTTCAGCCCCTGGGTCAGAAAGATCCCCTGGAGAAGGAAATGACA
The DNA here is from genome assembly GCA_007570785.1 of Antilocapra americana. Classification (NCBI taxonomy): domain Eukaryota; kingdom Metazoa; phylum Chordata; class Mammalia; order Artiodactyla; family Antilocapridae; genus Antilocapra; species Antilocapra americana. Next base: position 3,142,978 of record ML661883.1, on the reverse strand, counting down.
ACCCACTCCAGTATTCTTCTCTGGAAAATTCCATGCATAGAGAAGTCTGGTGGGTTACGGTCCATGGAGCCGCAGAAAGTCCAACATAGTTGAACAACTGAGCTCAGCACAACGCAGCATGTTATTAGTACTGAAAGATTCTCACTCAAGGCAGTCTAATTTGACACATGAAGCCCTCCGTAACAGTCCTGTCCAATAGCATTTCTTGTGATGATGGAAGTTTTTATATGTTTGTTTTCAAATATAGCACATGTGATTTTATGTGGCTACTGAATCATCGAAACACGGCTGCTGTAACTGAGGAATCTGATGTTGAAAGTCAAACTAATATAAATTTAAATGTGAGCTCCCCCATTGGAAAGTGAAGCTCTAGAGGTTCTCTGCTGAGCCTTCATGCAGCCTCACCTTGAATGGTTCAAGGCCAGGGTTCCCAAGCCCTCCCAAGCCTGCTGTTCCATCTTTGGGCAGCTGTCACTCTTTGGCAGTCCTCTCCTTCATGGAGAAGTGTTTCCCAATAACATCCACATCTTAGTTTTAGTTCTGTCACTTGGAGGCACAAGAACAAGCCTAATTTCCCTGATACTGTCGACCCTTCAAATGTCTGAAGTAAGTGACAATATGTACTAACCCATTTAACGATCTCTGAGAGGCACGCTGCACCCTCCAAGTCTGGGCTGGAAGCAAAGGGGATGTGAGTGTACCAAGCAGAAGCAAGACTATTTTAGCATCACCTGCTGGGTGCCTTCCATCCAGCACAGAAGCTCCTTTTTATACAGGGGCTTGAGTTCTAGAGGGCAGCAGGGATCCATGTTATGGAAGACCCAGTCTTTTTCTCCCTGTCTGCTTGAAGCAAAGGCTCCGGCATGGCTAAGCTTCTGTCAGTGAACCGCCCAACCCTCTACTCAATTTGGAAGGAAAGAGACAAATGAAATAGAGCATAAGAGAAAATTCACCACAGAGTGGCCAACACCAATGTCTGTCAGCAGTATTCTAACCACACTGTCCCTGAGTTTGATGGACTCTATCCAGCCTTGCCATTGCTTCTTTATGATACACTTCCAGAAATGCATTCTCTAAGTTAGTCAAGTTCATTTTTGTTGTGCACAATTAAAAGCCCCACTTGGAATAGGTATAGAAATTATTTGTGAAGAATTACCATTAATTTTGAGGTTTTAGTCAATGTCCTGTGAACAGGAGGGATGTTGGCGATGAGTTTTGGCTGACCTTAGTCATATGCAATGCAAAAGTGGTCAGGATTGACTCTGGACCTTGTAAGACCATATTTGCAGAGGCCTGTGCTGAATGAGGGAGAACGGACAAAACCCAACCTTCAGGGGCTGCAGTGGGAAACAGGCAAGCAACGGTCACTTTCTATCACCACGCTGTGATCTAATGCTGATAGCGGATTGAGGCAAAGTTGAGAACACAATAACTCCTAACAGTGAGAATTACATGAAGGGCCATTTTCTCTTTTCTGCCTGGGCTTTCAGAAAGTTCAGAATTGAATTTAAAGCTTTGAAAGACAGAAACTATATAAAACTACATAACGGGGGATTTGACTTATCTATTTCCCAGTCTCTTGATATTGTTTTACATTTTGTATTCCTGCTGTAAGGGATTTTGGATGTCTTTTTGAGTTTAAGTTGTTTCTAATACTTGTTTTGAATGTGGGTGAGGTACTCATTGAAAATAAATGATTCATCTCCATTGAAAAGAAGAAAGCTTTCTGAACAAACACAGTGGCTAGTTGTGGAGAACAAGGATGCAGTTTCCTTCCTCAAGGAGCACACATTACATTTGGGGCAGGGGTGGTGATCCATGAAGACAGTTCACTGCCAGAAGCTTTGGGGTTTGAGGCCAATGATCCAAGCTACTGGGACAGGAAGCACAGAGCAGCCTAAAGAGGGAGGTGATGGGATTCAGGGCCTGGTCTTCTGAGACTGCTTTGTGGCATCCAACATGACTGACATTTCAACTGGATCTTCCAGTATTCAAGCAACCTTAAAGGAAAAAAAGAGGAGACTCCAGAATTATCCATGTAGTTCATGAAGCCGTCCATAAGGGAGGGAGGGAGTGGCAGGAGCAAAGGCTCAGGGTAGGACCAGATCATTCAGGTGTCAAACGTCTCACCACTCATCAATTTACACAAAGCCCTTAGCCCAGTGCCTGGCCATTGGGGACCCAGCACAAGCACTTGTAAAATTAAATGAGGGTGTGTCCAGAAGGATGCGACCCCATGACCCACCAGGGGCACCCCTGCTCTGGGTGGGAGTGGTATTCGATGCCACCAGGGGCACCCCTGCTCTGGGTGGGAGTGGTATTCGATGGTCTATAAGATCCCTGGTGGCTCAGACGGGAAAGAATACACCTGCAATGTGGTAGACCTGGGTTCAAATCCCTGGGTTGGGAAGTTCCCTTGGAGGAAGGCATGGCAACCCACTCCAGTATTCTTGCCTGAAGAATTCCACGGACAGAGGAGTCTAGCAGGCTACAGTCCATGGGGCCACAAAGAGTTGGACAGGACTGAGCAACTAAGCACACAAGATCATTAGTGACTTATACTTCAGGAGGGAAAAAATGGAGAAGGGAGGGAGAAGGAGGATTAGAAAGAGAACCTGGGGGCAGCTTTGGGAAATGCAGTAGACTCTGCAGTATTCCAAGAAGGAGAAAAATGGAGGAATGTGCTCTCAGAATAGGAGGAAGTTAAGGAGTAATTAGAGGAGAAAAAATAGAATAAAGTCACTGTTGACATTTAGCTATTTTGAGAATTATAAAGCTAATTTATGGTGATTGCTTCCAGAAGGATATGGAGGTCTTGATTATAGATCAACTACAGATCTACAAACATGATGAACATCAACCATGGGCAATATACATGGTTGGGTCAGATACAGCGATGAGAAAGGAAATGGGAATTGTTGGGTGCTTTCTGTGTGTCAGGCATGTTATCACTTTAATCCTCAGAGAATCGTATAAGGGAGATATAATTATTAGCACTCTCAGCTCAGCTCAATGCTCAGTCATGTCCAAAGCTGTGACTTTGTGCACTCTATCCTGCCAGGCTCCTCTATCCATGGGACTCTCCATGGAAGAATACTGGAGTGGGTTGCCATTTCCACCCCAGGGGATCTTCCCAACACAGGGATTTAACATGTCTCTTGCATTTCCCGAATTGGCAGGTAGATTCTTTACCACTAAGCCACCTGGGAAACACTGGGCACACAAAATTGCTCAAGAGGAAATAAGTGCAACAAAATGTACAGCTATGAAGATTGACTCTGCATTGATAAAATAAACACTTTTGTGGGTCAGAGGGTCTACATGGGCTTGGGGGGAGACTTATCAAGCTCTATAGGTGAACACTGGCTGACATGGGTGTCTATGAATGGTGCCATATGTAACTTGGCCTTAATCTGTAGAGTTTAGACCCGGGAGTATAGTGATGCTTCTTAAAATTCTGAATGACTGGTCTTGCAACGAACTGTAGGGTATACTAATATGAGGTAAAGCAACAGGCAGAAAAAGCAGTTAGGAAGCAACAGCAGTGATCCAGGCAAAAAAATAATAGGGGACAATGAAAGAGCAGTTGAGATGGGCAGCGGAGACTCAGGGACTACCCTGGTGGTCCAGTGGTGCGCTCCCAATGCAGGGGGCCTAAGTTTGGTCTGCAGCCAGAGAACTTGGCCACAACTAAGAGCTCTCATGCTACAACTGAAAGATCCCACATTCTGCAACTGGAATCTGGGGCAGTCAAGTAAATAATTTTTTTTTTTAAGGGAGGGGAGACTCAATTCAAGAGATGGGAAAGTGACGATTAGTAGGGAAGGGGAGATTGCTTCAAAACAAGGAGTTAGAGAATGGAACCTCTTTCTCTCTGCTTGGTTTTGAGTTTGAATTCTTTTGTTTTTAATTAATTAATTTATTTATTTTTAACTTTAAGGGAGTTCCCGGTGGGCTACTGGTTAGGATCCAGGCTTTCACTTGCCCTGGCCCTGGTTTGATCCCTGGTTGAGGAACTCCTGCAAGCCATGTGGCATGGCCAAAAATAAATAAATAAAGAGTATTTAGAAATATTTTTAACTTTACAATATTGTACTGGTTTTGAGTTTGAATTCTTGAATGGATGATGTCCTTGTGGAGTCAAAGCCCCTCTGTGGGATTATACCAGGTCCGTTCCTTATATATCTGCCTATCCAGGGATTCAACTGAAAAAAGGATGGGAAACACTTGAAAATAAAATTCCATGATATTTCAGAAAAAACAGAACTTGAATTTGCCATTCATCTTCAACAATTTACATAGCACTTACATTATATTTGGGCTTCCCTGATGGCTCAGGTAGTAAAGAGTTTGCCTGCAATACAGGAGACACAGATTTGATCCCTGGGTTGGGAAGATCCCCTGGAGGAGGAAATGGCAACCCACTCCAGTCTCTTGCCTAGACAATTCCATGGACAGAGAAGCCTTGTGGGCTACAGTCCGTGGGTTGCAGAGAATCAGACACAACTGAGCAACTACCACTATGCTACTACCTCCTCATGTGGGACTCTGATTCCTCTGTTTTTGACCTAGCAGTGAGGGCCACTCTCAAAAATGGACAAATTCTTCTGATACCTTGGTGATTTTTGGTGTGTTCAAATTTTATGGTTTATTGTGCTGTTTATAAGTAATTCTTGGACAAATTACTGAACATCTCTGGACCTGCAGAGGTATCATAGGATTAAATGTACAAATACAAATCACCTAGAACATCATCTTATGTATAACAGAGACTCAGTATTCAATCATTAGCAATGCAAGTCATGGTGCTGATTGCACCGGTGATGCTAATTTCAGTTTGGCTCAGTTAAGTCATTCAGTCATGTCTGACTCTTTGCAACTCCATGGATGCTAATTTAGGTAAAGTTAACTGCACCTTGCTTCTCCTCCAGCCACGAATATTGCATTACTCTCTATAAAAGCACTTACCATTTTGTATGTATTAGAACTCTCCATTTTTCTGGACTTCTACATTACATTATAAATCCCTTAAGAGCTGCCATCTTGTATTATTCATTTATATCCCTGGTACAAGGTATGTCATCTGGCCTATAGAGGTTTAGCAAAATTGTTCTTCTCATTCCCCTCTTTAACTTATTAATTCTTTAATTGGATGTAAAAACAGGCCAGATTAGCTTGAAAGAAAAAAAATGATGCTTCAACCATTTGAATAATTTTGTAGTATATGAATAAAATATTTTTAAATCTAATCCCTGAGTTACATATCGGACAATGGTTATAGGAACAATTTCACAATGTAAAGCCCATATTGTACATCTTCCTAATGGCAGAGATGCACTGAGATGAACTGCATGGTATTTTCCCCTTTTAGGGGGTTATTTAATTCTATCAATTTTATTTCCAGTTCAATTGTGCCACACACACCATACATTCAAAAACAAATTCTGTCTTCTGAATATTAATTAACATTGTTTCAAAGAGACAACCACTGTTTATCATTGATTTAAATTAAATATTGAGTAAGAAATTAAAGAGATTTTTACTTCATTTATGCAGCAACAACATTACAATTTATACAAATGAAGGCATAATTAAACAGTCTGCCATTAAATTACAATCTGCATCTCATGTAAGCAAACATATTAAAATTGAAAATGCTTGTCATGAATATAAAACCAGCTTCCCTGAATAAGAATTATTCCAAATGCATGATGCACATTTAAGCAACTGTTTTATTTTCCATAAATGACTGCGAGTTTTGTGATATGACCATATTTATAAGTTGCTTTATTTTTAAGAAATATAGTTGATAATAACAATTCTAATACTAATAATAGCTAATACTGTGGTAATCCTTGGTAAGCACTTAACTCATGTCAACAAATTTGATAACTTAATTCAAGAGACTGGCATCAACATTGTGTTCTGAAGAATGTCTTTTTCACTTTTACTTCTTTTTTACTTGTTTCTTTGATTGATTGTTTTGTTTTGTTCTAAGGTGGGAGGAAGTCATTAAAAACAGCCACGGAGAGGAAGCGGGACACAGATACTCCCTTTCGGCCTGAATGTACCTGGGATGTAAGAGAAGTAAACAGCATCTACTTGAGATGCTGTGACAGAAAGTTCAACTCAGAGACAGCCCAGTTATAGTTAGAGCAAGAAGGTGAAGGAAGCATTCTGCAAAGAGAAGATTCCAGGATAAGACTAGGTTTGGGTGTCACTTCGTGGAAGGTATATACTCAGCTAAAGCACTAATCCAGAACATGCAGATAGAATTATGTAGGATTATTTTGGATAATTTAGGTTAACAACATTTTCTTATACTAGCTTGATAATCCTGAACAGGTTACTTAACCTCCCTGAGTTTCTACTTGTTCATCTACCAAGGTAAGACAGTAATATTCACAATCCTTTCAAAACCCCCAAGGTGAATTTCACATGAAAATAGTTAGTGATTGGTATCTACTAGATATTCAAAAGGAACATTTATTAAATGCTTGAAAATGTAAACTAGAACTTAAAACAACTTGAAAGAGAGAAGTGTCACTCAGTTAGGTTCAGTTCAGTTGCTCAGTAGTGTTCGACTCTTTGCAACCCCATGAACTGCAGCACACCAGGCCTCCCTGTCCATCACCAACTCCCAGAGTCTACTCAAACTCATTTCCATTGAGTCAGTGATGCCATCCCACCATCTCATCCTATATCATCCCCTTCTCCTCCTGCCTTCAAACTTTCCCAGGATCAGGGTCTTTTCCAGTGAGTCAACTCTTCGCATGAGGTGGCCAAAGTATTGGAGTTTCAGCTTCAACATCAGTCCTTCCAATGAACACCCAAGACTGATATCCTTTAGGACAGACTGGTTGGGTATCCATGCAGTCCAAGGAACTCTCAAGAGTCCTCTCCAACAACACAGTTTAAAAGCATCAATTCTTCGGCACTCAGCCTTTTTCACTATCCAACTCTCACAACCATACATGATTACTGGAAAAACCATAGTCTTGACTAGTTTACATTTTTTGACAAAGTAATGTCTCTGCTTTCTAATATGCTGTCTAGGTTGGTCATAACTTTCATTCCAAGGAGCAAGTGTCTTTTAATTTTATGGCTGCAGTCACCATCTGCAGTGATTTTGGAGCCCAAAAAAATAGTCAGCCACTATTTCCACTGTTTACCCCTCTATTTGCCATGAAGTGATGGGACCAGATACCATGATCTTAGTTTTCTGAATGTTGAGCTTTAAGTCAACTTTTTCAGTCTCCTCTTCCACTTTCATCATGAAGCTTTTTAGTTCTTCTTCAATTTCTGCCATAAGGATGGTGTCATCTGCATATCTGAGATTACTGATATTTCTCCTGGTAATCTTGATTCTAGCTTGTACTTCATTCAGCCTAGCATTTCTCATGATGTACTCTGCATATGACTTTATAAGCAGGGTGACAGTATACAGCCTTGATGTACTCTCTTCCCAATTTGAAACCAGTCTCTTATTCCATGTCCAGTTCTAACTGTTGTTTCCTGACCTTATACAAGTTTCTTAAGAGGCAGGTCAGGTGGTCTGGTAGTCCCATCTCTTTCAGAATTTTCCACAGTTTATTGTGATCCACACAGTCAAAGGCTCTGGCATAGTCAGTAAAGCAGAAATAGATGTTTTTCTGGAACTCTTCTGCTTTTTTGAAGATCCACCGGATGTTGGCAATGTGATCTCTGATTCCTCTGCTTTTTCTAAAACCAGCTTTGATATCTGAAAGTTCAGCGTTCAAGTACTGCTGAAGCCTGGCTTGCAGAATTTTGAGCACTACTTTACTAGCGTGTGAGATGAGTCCAATTGTGTGGTAGTTTGGTAGTGCCACTCAACCATGAATCAACTAATGGCTATAAGTGGAAAGAATGAGATCTCAAGAAATTTCACATTAGTCACCCTACCTATGTCCATCCCCACATCTAGCCCTGCCTCCTTGATATCAAGCAGTATGTTTTGCAATCTGAATGGTCCCAAATACCTTGTATCCTTCTAAGGCTGCAATGGGCTTCCCAGGTGGCTCGACAGTGAAGAATCCACCTGTAATGCAGGGGATGTGGGATTGATCCCTGGCTTGAGAAGCGATCCCCTGGAGGAAATGGCAACCCACTCCAGAATTCTTGCCTGGAAAATTCCATGGACAGAGGAGCCTGATGGGCTACAGTCCATGGGGTCGCAGAGCTGAACAACTTAGCAACTGAGCATACAAGCAAAGATACAGTATCTGTGCATATTGACCAACATAAAGACACACAAAACAGTTTGAAAAAAGAAGCAAAAGTCTACACACAGCAATTTTAGGGATCACCAGATGGCAATTGAAAATGATTGATGTGATGCGAAATATGTTGATCTGACCAAACAAAATCACATGTTGGGAAAATATGCTTAACTAAAGAAGGAATTCAATGCTGAGGACGCATATTGGAGAAGGAAATGAACGGTGTTACAGGTGGGCTCTGCTAATCTGACAGTGAAACGCAGCTTCTCCACTTGCCGTGGGGTAGGGTGCCAATTCTCTTTTCAGGCATGTGATTCAGGTAAAGAGTGTTTACCAGTGGCAGCTCCATTTTAAGCCCTCCTGAAACATACCTCCACAGATTAACTAGCTTCCCTTCCTTTAAAAGGATTTTCTTTTTAAAAGCAATCTCAAGTTGCCTCCTCGCCTTTCCAGTAACTCATGTCATCATTCCATATATCTTCATCCAAGGGTCCCAACTGGAACTTTGTTAAATTCTGGGGAGGGGGCAGTGACCAGACAGTCTGGTTGCTCAGACCCCACCATTCACCCTTGCTGATGGGGCTTGTCTATTTTTGTGTCGAATTGTTCTTTTCTTGCAATACTGGTGGTTATGCCCTGTGTCTTGCTCCCTATTTTTCTGGTTATGAAGCACCTCTTCAGTGCTATTGACCGTGCAGAGAGGATGCCCTCCCCATGATCTCCTCCAGAAATTCTCACTCTCCTTCAGTCCCTGGTCTACATGGTTGCAGTGAAAGGAAGTACAGGAGAAAACTCCCAGTGGCCTTGCTTCCCTTCCACTCCCCACACTTGATGACCCAGGAAGGATTTGTCCTCATCCAACCAATCAGAAATGAGGACTGTAAGACTTCAGCCAATCCAGTTGCTCTCTTGAGTGGATTTATTATTAATAGCAGCTGGTGACTGACTGGAAGCTACTTTCTGCCATGCTGACTGGAAAACAATGGCAGAGGATCTGCTGATCTGAGAGAAAAGACTCCTGAGGGAGACTTTACCTCAGTTCGTGTGGCACACTCAGCTACATTCCTTCCTTGCGGTCTTGTGAGGCATCATTTTATGCTTGGAATCTATACCCTATATCTCTTAAACAAAATGAAGTTGGTTACTAAAGCACAAACACAAAAAATATGAACATACACCAAATCCAACTTAATGAGAGTACACACTGGTTATTTAAAATAAATAATCAACAAGGACCTAGTGTATAGCACAGGGAACTCTGCTCAATATTCTAGAATAATAAATGGGAAAAAATTGACAAAGAATAGGAAAAAAATTGTAGATCCTCTAGAGAAATAGTCCAAATTTTTCTGGTTTCCAAATCTCTTCCCAGGTGCCAGCATTTAGATAGAGAAATTTTGAAAACATAACTTGAACCTAAAATCTTTCATTTTCACTGACCAGTCAAGGTGTGTTTCTATTTAGAAATCTATTCCGTGTTTTTTGTAGAATGATACAACAATGGAAGTGTTACTGACAGTACGCCCTACATCAACTGAAAGGAATCATGGTCCAAGAATCCAATTTTCTGTGCACTCCAGATTCTTGCATTGTCTTAGCTATGGATATGTGAAGATCAATAGAGATTTTCAGACAGAAGCGCTCAGCATACCACTGATTTACCTCCTAGTAGGTTCTAGTGGACCCCAATATGGGTGCATGTGTGTGCTCAGTCAAGTCTGACTCTGCAACCCCGTGGAGCCCACTGGACCCCTCTATCTATGGGATTATCCAGCAAGAATATTGAAGGGGTTGCCATCTCCTACTGCAGGTGATCTTCCTGACTCAGGGACTGAACCTGAGCCCCTGAGGCTCCTGCGTTGGCAGGTGGCTTCTTTACCACCTGGGAAGCCCAAGACTCTAATAGGATGCTCTGAATTGCTTCAACCTTCTCCATTCACATCTCTATTCCCTTCTTTCCAGTAGGACTTAAATTTATTACCATTATTTTCTTTTTAAAATAATTGAAATATACTTGGTTTACAATGTTGTGACAGTTACTGATGGCTGTGTTTTGACTCTGTTCTGGCTTTGCCAAGACTCAACTACTCTTCTTCCATCTGAGAGATTCTATTCTCTCATGCCAGCCCCATCTCATTTTTTTTTTTCTTGTACTCATCTCAATACCACTGGCTGGCCAACTCAAAATGACTCTTATTAAGGAGCAAAAGTACCCTAAGATCCAGGTCTCCTCCTCCTTAGTCTAGCGCCCTGTCCGTAACACCTTATATTTCTTGGTGATCTGTCCTCATCGCTTTTCCTTTCCAAAACTGGAAGCCATTTCATACTCTTTGATGTCTAACCTTGACACAAACTTTGTAATAATCATTTAAACATTTTCTTCAGAAAAAAAAAAAAATCAGTTGCAAGTAAACCTAGCTGTCAAACGGTTAATAGGGTGGGTCTTACTAACTGATGCTGTTGATTGCATTGCTTCTCTAGACATTTGGTGAAATCAGTAATTACCTTCTGGGAGTTAAGTCCCTGGAAGCTGCTTTCTTTATTACTCCTTCTCATTTCTCTCCACACTAGCAGTGCCTGCAAATGGCTCCAGATCTGGCTGGGATCCCTTCTGATATAATCAGTGGTTACAAAGAAAAATCATTAGCATGATGCAAAATTAATTAGAAAAGTCAGTTGCAATTTATAAATACGTATTTGTGGTTAAATCAATCTGAAGATTTGGATTTAGCCTGGTGCCCCTCAGGGTGGATAATGCTTGCAGCACAACCAAACAAGAGACCTAATCAGATTGGCCCTGCCATAAATGAAAACCATTAATTTGGCCCTAATTGGGATCTGAGAAGTTATTAAAGCATATTTTTGGAGTTTGCTCAAATTAATTATTGTGAGGCAAATGAATTTATAGGCAAGCTACTTTCTCAAAAATATATTCCATCAAACCAGCTGTACCTTTGTTCTAACAAACAAAAATTTTATGAATAGAACAAATATAATGAGCTAACAGAGATGGAAAGTTAGGAGAGAGACCTGACTTTAGAGGCTTCAAAGGTCATAAAACAGATGTTTTTGTACCCAAGATTTCATAAAACATCTTGCTAATCATTCTATTGTATTTCCATGAATAGAAACTGCAAAAGGAAGAAATTACCCTGCTATATAGATGATCCTGGGACACACAGGTTTATTTTCTGAATCCTGACTTTCCCTTAACACAGTTACATATGTTGTGCTTAGTCGCTCAGTCTGACTCTTTGTGACCCCATGGACTGTAACCTGCCAGGCTCCACTGTCCATGGGATTCTTCAGACAAGAATACTGGAGTGGGTAGCCGTTTGCTTCTCTAGGGGATCTTCCCAACCCAGGGATTCAACCCAGGTCCCTTGCATCACAGGTGGATTCTTTACTGTCTGAGCCACCAGGGAAGGGAGCTTTAATTTCTCGAGCCCCTAAGGAAATGGCTTGATGGGTTGAAACACTCTACCTCCAAGTTAAGAGATTCAAGGTAGAATTAATTTGGAAAAAATAATAGAGTTAGATTAGGATTAGAACTTTTCATGAGGGAAGAATCTAGGTATTTTTATTATTTACTTTCCCATATGACTCAGTGGTAGAGAATCTGCCTGCCAAGGCATGAGACATGGGTTCGATCCCTGGGTCAGGAAGAACCCCTGGAGAAGGATATGGCAACCCACTCCAGTGTTCTTGCCTGGAAATCCCATGGATGGAGGAGCCTGGCAGGTTACAATCTACGGGGTCACAACCAGACATAACAGAGTGCACACAAATTTTTCTCTAAATCAAATATACTATGTGAGTTGAAATTAAGATTTGTAACAAATGAGATACATCATGACCTTAATAAGAATTTCTGTTTTGATTGAAGCCCCCTATGAAAATGTGACACTTTGAAATCATCTCTAACCCAGGTAACCACACTATAAGACTCCTGGCTCTTCAAAACCAGCGGCCTTGACACTCTGGGCATTGATGACCAGATGTATAGAATGATATTAGGAATCAGTATCAAATCAACAATGTTAACTGGGAATGTTGAATTTCTAAGGTGATGGAACTATTATATACTCTGAACATTAGCTCTACACACACTGATGTAGTAGAGGATAGTCTACATCTACTGGTTTAAGTAACAGGTTGTGTACGTTTTTTATGTACATATGTCTGTTTCCCAAAATTTATCCAAATACATTTTGTGAAATAGATACATTTTCAATTTTATATGCTGAATTTTATTCACATAAAGATCAGCAAACACTTCTCATGATCCTCTGGTTTCTATTGTTTTTTTCATCTTTCTCTTCCTGGTACACTTCCCCTTATAATACAAGCTTCACCATGGGGTGATTTCAACAGCTAGCAGCCTTTCCATAAGCATATTGTAAGCATCAGATAATCACATTCCCAGCCACACCCTCCCAGCTCAGTGAAATAAAAAGGAAAGAAAATTAGACATGAAGCATCATGCATCATAATATAAATGTCATATTATAAACTATACAAGCCAAAAATGATTTCTAAATAAATAAAAATTTTCTTGACTCTGAAAGGATTTGAGATTACATGTAAACCCAGCCAATATTTGCTAAATCAAGTAATAAATAAGAAAACATAAACCATGTTTTATGGTTTTAAACCATAAGTAAACCATGTTACTGAAGGGTGCTATGCACAGCTGAGTTTGGGTAGACCCTGGGAACACAATTCAAAATCTTCTTATTAGAAGAGTGAGGATTCTAGGTGTGAGTGGCTTCCTGACAAAATGAGACACCCCATCTGAAGCCTCATCCCCTCAAAATATTTTACTCTTGCTGCCTTCCCCTTCATTTGACTTACAAAACAAGGATGGGGAACATTCAAAAGCAAGCATGAATAATGGGGAAAAGAAGAAAAGAAAAAACTACACTGAGTCATCTTTTTTAACTGCAGCATAATTGCTCCAGGATGTTGTGTTAGTTTGTGCTGTACAATGAAGTGAATGAGCCATGTGCATACGTATACACCTCGCCCCACCCCCTCCCCACCCCACCCATCTAGATCAACACAGGGCACCAAGACAATGAGCCCTTTAAGACTAGAGATTCCTGATGGACAGCAGAGCAGATGAAAGCAGCCTTCTCTCTGGAGTGGCAGAAAGATGATGCTATGTTGCTCACGTAATTTATTTAATAGGTACACCTGTTCCTGCCAGCTGTGAAACATTTGGTAAGGTGACCTGAGGCTCATTTCAACTGCCTGGTGTTACCTGAACGGCACACACACAGGGAGGGAGAAAGTCAGATGTAAGATGGAGACATTCTGGCACCTTTGAAGTGGCAGCGGTTGCTATGGAAACCCTCCTGGAAAGTGCATTGGAGATAGTCTGTCTCCCGAGTTCAAAGGGCATGCTTCTGAGTTAGGTGTTGAGTGGGGAAGGGGTTGGACAGGGATCCTAGCCTCTTAACGTCTGTGTTAGGAATCTTAATAACTAATAATGAGGGAGGAGAGGATGTTGCCATGAGTGAAACTCCAACAAGGAAAACAACTCAACAGGGCACTGGAAAGAGAACCCCAAAGTGCAACCAGAACATGGAATAAGTTTGCATTTGGGTGATAATATGTAATTTCACTGAATTCATCATTGGTTGACAAATTTTGTAAAATGTTGTCTCTGCATCAGGGGCTAGACCTAGAACTGGGGAGTCAGCAGTAAAGACAGCATTCCTGCCCTCAGCAAGACAACTGGGATTAAAAACTCAATGAAAATTGGCAGTGAGAAGGCTAATGACTTGGGTAGTGCAAGGTATCATGGATGGAACTTATTCCCATATATGCTGGGTAGTGGGTGGGGAAAGGAGGCCACTATCAAAGAAAAATTCCTAAAAGTGGGATATTATAGCACTAATAGGAGACGACAACAGCACCCTACTCCAGTACTCTTGCTGGAAAATCCCATAGATAGAAGAGCCCGGTAGGCTGCAGTCCATGTTGTCGCTGAGAGTCAAACACGACTGAGCGACTTCACTTTCACTTTTCACTTTCATGCACTGGAGAAGGAAATGGCAACCCACTCCAGTGTTCTTGCCTGGAGAATCCCAGGGACGGGGGATCCTGGTGGGCTGCCGTCTACGGGGTTGCAGAGAATCGGACACGACTGAAGCGACTTAGCAGCAGCAGCAGCAGCAGCAGCATAGCACTAATAATGCAATTGGTTTGACACTCTCTGAGTTTTAATCTCATCCATGCAACTCTAAAAGTTTGGGACAAATTATTTGTCAAATAATGTTATAGAATTCATGAAATACATACTGCTTGACATATAGTAACTGTTTGACGTGTGTTAATTTTCATTTGTTCCCTAATCACAACCAGTACTCACTGAGGACTTAGTATGGATTGGGTAGTGAGCTAAGTGATTTTTTTTCTGTGAAGACTACTCAATGAATTGTCACCATAACAACTGTATTCTATGAGCACTATTATTACCTCCACGGTGCAGTGAAGTGAAGGCAATTCAGACACAGACAGATAGAGTCTAGATCACAAAGCTCATATACAGAAAAACCCACAGTCAAACCCATTCTGTCTGCATCACTCCATTCTTAACAAACATACTCTACAGCCATAACCACCATGGTAATAATGGACAGCTCCATAGTCCTTACAGGGTAGCAGACAGGATTCCAACTCCTTCACTTACATTCTATTTAATTTTCACACAACAGCACAATAGGTGTTATCATCTTCATGTAGCAGATGAGTAAAAGGAGGCATCAGAGCTTAAATAACTCACCCAAGATCATGCAACTAATCAGTGATAGAGATGAACTTGGACTCAGGCAGGCTGATCTAGACTCTACACGCTTAACCACACATCTAGGTCAGATTCTCTGTAGTACCAACTGATGTGCAGAAGGAAACTTGAGAAGCACTCTCAGGATCAATACCCGTCAAGGATTCAAGGTAGCAAGGTTGGGTGAAAGGAAATGTCCAGCCAAGATTCACTCTCAAAAAAACCCTCAGCAGATTCCATGGGAAGTTTGGGGGATGGGATCCCTCTTCAAAGTCATCCCAAGTTGAGAAAAGGAGATCTGAGGACCCACGGTTGGCGGTTTAGTCACTGCATCGAGTCTGACTCTCACGACCCCATGGACTGGAGCCCTCCCATTTCCTCTGTACCGGGATTTATTCTGCTGAGTGATTGGCCCCTGGGCGCAAGCTCTAGAGAAGACCCAACCTGGAGTCAGTGCCCTCAGCTGGCAGTGGGTGGCAGCCACCAATCCCAGCAGCTGGCCCTGCTTCAGTCTGATGGCTGTCCCTTCCTGGCCTGCTCTTACCCTTTTCCTTCCACCGTTACACAGTAAACCTGTTGCCCTCCCAACTCTGGCTGAGTATCTGCTTCCCAGAGATGGCAACCAGACACCTTTGAAAATGGATGGGGTTTACACCACTCAGAATGGCTGCCATCCAAAAATCTACAAGTAATAAATGCTGGAGAGGATGTGGAGAAAAGGGAACCCTCTTACACTGTTGGTGGGCATGCAAACTAGTACAGCCACTATGGAAAACAGTGTGGAGGTTCCTTAAAAAGCTGCAAATAGACCTGCCATATGACCCAGCAATCCCACTGCTGGGCATATACACTGAGGAAACCAGAATTGAAAGAGCCACGTGTACCCCAATGTTCATCACTGCATTGTTTACAATAGCCAGGACATGGAAGCAACCTAGATGCCCATCAACTGAAGAATGGATAAGAAAGCTGTGGTACATATACACAATGGAATATTACTCAGCATTAAAAAAAATTCATTTGAATCAGTTCTACTCAGATGGACGAAACTGGAGCCCATTATTCAGAGTGAAGTAAGCCAGAAGCAAAAACAACAATACAGTATATTAACGCATATATATGGAATTTAGAAAGACGGTACCGAGAACCCAGCATGCGAGACAGCAAAAGGAACACAGATGTATAGAATAGACTTGTGGACTCTGTGGATGAGGGTAAGGGTGGGATGATATGGGAGAAGGGCATTGAAACATGTTAATTACCATATGTCTAATCAATCGCCAGCCCAGGGTTGATGCTCGGGGCTGGTGCAGCGAGATTTCCCGGGGGGTGGGAGGAGGGAGGGGGGTCCTGGAGGGGGAGCATATGTAAACCCATGGTGATATCATGACAATGTATGGCAAAACTAATAAAAAAAAAAAAAAAAAGAAAGAAAGAAAATGGATGGGTTGAGTGAAATCGGCTTGCTGCCGGTTGGCTGGTTGGAGTCCTCAAGGCAGGGTACCATTGCTGGGAGTTCAACAGGCATCTCTGTTGTGGCAGCTTTGACATTTCTTGGGACTATCTCTTTGGTTCCTTGTGGGCAATGAGGATTCTGTACCACAGAGAATGTCCGCATATCACCAAAGCCTCCTTGGTCAAACCTTGGGTTCTTCCCCACCCTGCACAGCCAGAGTCCAGCTGCCAGGACAGGCTGGTTCTGTCCTGCAGCTCTTCTGGGGCTTCGTCCCTTTCACCTCCTACTGTGTGCAGCCCTTTCCTGGGCGGGTTGTGTTGTGTCTCACCTTCTGCTCTGGCCTGGACTCTGAGAAGGAGACGGAGCTATATCCTGAGAGGTACATGCTGTCTTTAAGTCAGAGCATTTGCATCGCCTCAAGAAGGAAGAACTAGCTTTTTAACAGAGGGAGCATTATGTCTATAGGATGAGAGTTCCCCGAAATCTGAGGATCCACCTATTTTTCGTGTGTTGATTCAAAGGTCCCAACTCCAAGTCTCAGAGTCCTTCTCATTCTCATCTGGGGCTCTGACTTTGACCTAATCAACTTGCTGAAATTCGTAATTCAACTGCCTTTGGAAGACAGAGATCTGTACAGTTAATCCCTGGGTTCCTCCCTGTACTATCTTCTGGCTTGGGGTAGGTGACAGCGTCTGCGCATTTTTCCAAGGAGGCCTTCCGACTTTCAACGTTGATTTTCAATCAGTGATTCGTCAGCCCCAGCCCTTGATGGTCTTTTTGCCTTGAGCCATGTACATTTAATTACTCAGTTCTATAACCCCTTCATCATCCCATCCCATGAATCTCTCCAAAGCCTGGGATACCCCATCTGCTGCACTGTTTCCCCACCAGGTGGTGATGGACAGAAGCTGTACGAGTGCACCAGCCCTCTGGGGTTGCCTTACTCCCCAGAGGCAGGACAAGTCTTGCCGGCCACAGACAGTGACCAGTTCCAAAAGCCCATTTTCCCGTCTGCTTCCTTGATCTCTTGCAAGTTCCCCGAATGGCAGTGTTTGGAGGAAGGAAGTTGCTCTTGGGAGCCCTAACTTGGAGGGAGGAATGGAGGGAAGCAGAAGCTGAGCTGTGATGTTGGTGGGCAACAAGACCACAGTAGAGCGACTTCTGCACAGTTGCTACATTTCCCCTTAAAGTGAATTCAAACCAAAAAGAATCTAGCTTAGCAAAGAGTAGGAGTTTTAACACGTAATTTATTTCCATTCCTCTTCCAGACCCCAAATTCCCAATATCTGCACACTTCTGGGAGGTTTTCCCATTCGGATCTTGATTCCAAACCCTAAATCCTGCTTTAACCCAGGCTGACATAGCCACACAGCACTCCATTTACAACATCCTATTCTCACTGTTTTGTAAGTTTTTTTTTTGACTTAAAAAATGTCAAACATACAAGAGTAAAGATATAACAATTTAATAAACACTCTTGTGCACATCATGCCAAATTAATAGATGTTAACATTCTATCTCATTTGCTCCAGATTTTTTTAAATAAATGCATTTGATAAATCAATATTACAGGTACATTATTTCTTTGTATCCTTCCCCAAGTCTATTTCCCCTTCCTCCACCCTTAGAGGAAATAGCTTTCATGAAGTCACTGTATTTAATTTTTTTTCTGATTCTTTACTTTTGCTGTGTCAATGAACAATAGTAATAACTATAATTATTGTAGCCTATATTCCTTGTCACAAATAAGCCCAATGCTCCCTTTGTATAAACTTGTTTAGTATTCATAAGAGATCATTGAGATACCCACTATTATTCACCCCTATTTTGCAGAGACACAAAGATGTTAACTTTATAAAGGTTGCATGCGTGCTCAGTCTGCTGAGTCGCATCCCACACATTTGCGACCCCCACCAGGCTCCACTCCCTGTGGAAGTTTCCACGCAACAATGCTGGAGTGGGTTGCCATTTCCTACTCCAGGGGATCTTCCTGACCCAGGGATCGAACCCGCGTCTCCTGTGTCTCCTGTGCTGCCAGGCGGATTCTTTACCACTGAGCCACCTGTGAAGCACAGTTGAATTTTGCAAAAATCGTTCTCAAGCAGATATCACTGTTTACGCATCTGTTTTTCTAGTAGGTTTTGAACTCTTGGACAAAATGCATTTCTTCTACTCAGTGCCCCTGGGCCTAAGCCAAATAACACGATAAAAGAGGCACACAAGAGCAAGTAAACAAGTGGGTCAAGAATCAATGAGCCAGTTGCAAGGTGGTGCAGCCCAGCCTCTCCCAATTTTCTGTTTCCAGTCCCGATGGCAGGATACCCTTCTTCCCTGACTCCTTGTCCCATGGGCTGTCCTCTTGCGGTTCCCAAGAAAGCACCCTCCCCTCGCCCTGCGCAAGAAGACCAAGCCTGCTCCTTGCTTAAAATTCTCTTTGCTGTCACAGCATCACAAGATGCTTTGAAGATCAGGTGCAGGCAAGGCAGGAGTGAGTCCCTGGACTTCCCAGAGGAGTCTGTGTGGTACCAAGAAGGCTTGGCTGGGAATTAATAAAACGGTGCCCCAGCCTGATCTAAGAGGCCATCAACACCAGACGGTACAAGCCCTTTAGGAATCCCTCTAGGAGTGCCAGGCAGGCCTCACGGGGAGCCATTAGCTGGGCACCATGAGTTGCTTTGGACAGACTGGGCACCCTGCAAACATAACCAAGCACACAAATATATTTTCTTACTAAGGAGACATTGTGGGGACTTTCCTGGTGACCAGCGGTTAAGAATCCACCTTCCAATGCAGGGGGCATAGGTTCAATCCCTGGTCGGGAAACTCAGACTCCAAATGGCACAGGGCAATTAAGCCCACTTGCCACAACTAGAGAGCCTCTGCCCCACAACTAGAGAAGCCGGCACACCACAAGGAAGAGCCCAGTGCAACCAAATAAATACATATTTTTTTTTTAAAAAGGAGGCATTGTGTATACATGCTAGCTTTTACTTTTATTATATATAGGCCAAAGGTCAAATGTGCCTGAAAATAAGGGTATCAGTACCCACTTTATTAAGCCAGGGTGAGCCTTCAATGTGTCAATGCATGTAACTCACCCAGCATGGTGCCCGGGGGCACTGGGAGCCCAAGATCCTGGGACCAGTCTCAACCTCTCCCTGAGCGGCTCATCCACGCCTCAGCTGACCTTAGCCAGTGCTCACAACTCTACACACCCACCCACCTCGCTCCCCTCCCCTTCTTCCCACCTGCTATTTTCTTGTTTCAGACCCCAGCCTCTGCTTCGTTTCCTGTATAGCTAATTCCCATTCATTGTTTCCAGAGCAAGTTCAAACTCTCTGTCTACACCACTGGCCCACCTGAAAGCTATCTTCTGGCTTGGGGAGAATCCCACAGCCACTCTGTGATTTTGGGGCTCCCAGGGAAGTCCGCATCTCCCACTCCTACTGGTTGCAATCAATCATGTAGATAACCTCCCAAAGCTGTGTTACAGTGATGACAACAGTAATGATTTTCCTTCTCTCTGCCTGGCTCAGCTTCACTCCCCATGTTTAGCACAAGTCACCATGTGACAGATGACGTACTTGCTGTACTTGTCGTCTCGCTGCTCTCCCCCATCCTAGAGCATAATTACCATCAGGCGGGTCCTCTGTCTGTCTGATCCCAGATGCATCACTAAGGTCTGTATCCAGCACACAAAGCTACTAAAAAAAATACCTGCTCTACCCACGACTGATTCATCGTGCTATGCAGTAGAAGTTAATGGGACCTTGTAAAGTCACTATATTGTAAGAAAAATTAATAAAATAAAGAAATGGAAGAACGAGTGGAGAAAGGAATAAAAACGGATCACCATGCCTGCTGATTAAAGGCATAGACTGAGCTCTTTACACTGTGTAATGGAGCACGGCAAACACTCAAAGACCCTCACCTCATGAAGGTTTCAGAAACTTGACAGGGGCCATGGTTACCGCCTCTGAGCAGAGGAAATGCAGGTGTGATGGCAGGGAGGAGTGAGGAATCAGAGGAGTCCGGGGGCTCCGAGACTCCAGGGGAGGTTTGCAGCTGAGCTAGTGGGGCAGGCAGGCAGGGCTGGACCCAGGGAGCTTTGGGCCTCCACCGTAGCCATTTCCACAGAGTCACTCTGCCTCCACCAGGCTGGCAGGACTCCCAGGAGGGAAGGGCCTTGGCGAAACGGTCAGCTGTGTTTTGTTGACTCCGTGATTGAACGGTGCCCAGAAAAGAGAAATCAAGGGCCTGATGGATGATGGAGCGCATAAATGCAGGGATGCACAAGTAAAACTCAAGCCCCTGAGGAAATGGACTACCTGGGAATAGAATCAAGGAGCAGAATCAGGAAGGCTCTCTGGACTGTATCAGACGAGTGAATTTCCCAATCAGAGGCCCGGGAGGCCCCGGACAGGTGCGGGGCTCGGGAGCACGGCCCTCTGCCGCCCCCTGGTGGCGCCATCCGCCCGGGAGCGTCCACCTGCAGACGCAGCCCTCCGCAGAAAGAGGGAAGCTTCTGTCCTTTCACTGCAAGGTTTCTGCAGCGTGGCGACTCCAGACATCATTGCAAGGAAACTGGGTGGGGGGGGGGCGCCGAGTTTGACTTGGGGAGTACCGAGGATTTCCTTATGCATAGAACCTGATTCAAATAAGCTTCCGCTTTAGCGTGTGATTGTACAGTGATGGTTGCTATTTTCTAGGCTTGACCAAGAAAGAATTACAAAGCGAATCCTGCTCTTCAGACTCTGGCTTTTAGAACTTGAATGTTGCTCTCCTGATGATTGTAGGGATGGTAAACTGAGTGTGTACCGAGTGTGGTGGCGTCAAGAGCGTGCTGCTGCTCCGCTGAAGGGAATTGAAGTTTGAATTTGAAATTCGTGCTGAGTTGTCACACAGGGTTCAGTAGACCTTTATATTCCATAAATAAACCCTTCCTAGAACAAGAGAGTGAGAACTCAATCCGAACTGCTTGATATATTTCGCAGGACTGAAACTCGCCTTTGTATTATAAAGTCCATTTCATTTTGTTTCAGGGCTGCTGTTTTGCCCTTGGTGATGACATTTGTTGCCATGTGTCCTGACAGTTGCTCTCGCAACATGCTCCCTGAAAACCTTATTAAGGAACCCCTCATAAGTGACAGTGATCCCACGACTGAATCGCAGAATCATGTGGCATTACGATTTGAGGGAACGTTGGGGAATTACATTCTAACTTGGGTGGGTGGATTTTCACTTGGCCACAGGCAGCAGCTAGATTCTAAAGACACGTGAGTAATTTCAGGTGCTGCCAACATCATACTGGGTTTTAATGTCAACTTTATGTGAACTGAAGAGAAAGGAACATATATTAATTGCCTGCTTGTGTCAAGTATTGTGCTAGCTGTTTTACACGGTTGGTTCATTAGCCATCACTGAGACGGAATGAAGGAGGTCGTTACCATTATCTTCTGCTGTGTAACACACTGCCCCCAAACTGACTGGCTTAAATAGCAGGTTCTCATTTTTTTCTCTTTCTTTCCTGAGTTGACCGGGCTCAGCTATGGGTGATGCGGTTGCAGAGGGACAGTAGCCGGAAAACGAGCCTCCTGCATGCTTGCCCTAGGCTGAGTTCCAAGATCCATGCTGGTTGTTGCAGAGCTCAGATGGAGGCATCAACAGGATGTCCCTGCGTGGTCTCTGGATGTGACGTGGGCTTCTCCAGACCCGTGGGGTCTCTCTGAACCCATGATGTCTGGGTTTGGAGAGATCTCGTCCCAAGAGTGAGCACTTTGTGAGAGAAAAAATAGAAACTCCTGGGCTGAATAAAGACAATGCCAAACATAGGCAAAGTATTTGCACATAATTTATTGGCCCCAAGAGTCGTGGCGCCAGTCACAGTGCCAGATCAACAGAGTGGAGGGGTCAACTTTACCTCCCAACAGGGGGCCGGCTCGGCCATAGAGCAGAAGCATAAGTGGATGGAAGGTGTTGCTGGGCCATACTGAGACCACACAGTCTTCTACAGGGATTCACGTTATCTCCCACTTGCAAATGGTGCTTACCACTCCCCCCGAGGAATCCAGGAGCTCAACTCACCCCAGGATAGCATCAGCTTAAAGCCAGACTCTCATCAGCTAAATCAGATGCAGAGGTGGAGGTTTTCTGAGGAGCAATTCTTTGAATCAGCATCTTGAGTACAATTTATTTCCATCTGCGGGACTGTGAGCTAAAGATCAAATCATTCACTCTACACCCATCAAACATACATTCTAGGGAGAAGAATGACTTCAGTAGACATTCCTGTTAAAAGGATGAAAATCAGAAGCACACAGAAATTACTCGTCTCTAGTGATTCTGAAATTCAAGTGGGCTTTTGTTCCCAGGGTTCTGGTTCAAGACCAGCCCTGCTCCCCGGGTTGGTTGTTCTCAGTGGTTCTCGGTGCCCTGTCTGAGTCATCCATCCATTTCTCACAAAGAGGAGCTTCCTTATAGCCTCCTCTGCCTGCTCCTTGCCCAGAAGATGCCTGAGGTCCTCTTTTAAGAGGATCCTTTCCATTTTGAACTGTTTCTGTATGTTTTGGTCCAAGCAGACCATGTTTCTGATAATGGTAGTGACAATAACTAACTAAATCAATGTCTTGTGCACATTATGTGTTTGTTATGCATTTAACTCAGGTTTACTCTATCAGAAAACAGTTATACAAACAGCTCTTTAGGGGATAATTCTCCCCTTGGCTTTAAATCAGAATCAAGATTCTGTAAGAAAAATACCCTTGATTTTTTAAAAAGCCATTTTTGCATAGGTCAGGGGCACTGTTAAAAGTTTCCATAATTTTTTTCTGAAATATTCACAAAGGTTTTCACAACCACACACTGAGATGATCTTTACCATGATAACTTTTTTCCTTTCCCTTCTTTTTTTTTTCAGTCTTCTACTGCCTGAAAACAAACCAAAAAAATCAGATCACTCTGAATTCATCCCTTACTCTCAAACTGCAATGCTAAACCATCAACACATACCTTTTACCTTAAATATATATCCAGAATGTGAACATGTCTCATTATTTCCACTATAAAACTCCTAGTCCAAATCTCTACCAAAATTATTTCAATAATCTTTTCACTGTTCTCCTTACTCAAACATATTCTTTACAGTCTTTATCCACCAAACCTAGAAGTCAGTCTTATAAAACCTATGTTAGATTATTACACCTCTCTGCTCCAAACTTCCAAAGGCTTTCTATTTCACTCAATATAGAGTAACCTCTCTGCAGTGGTCTATAAGATCTATATAATCAGCTTGCTACCAAGCGACTTATTCATCTTTTGTAGTAATTGTACCATATTTGGGATCAGCATCAATCTCATGGTGACAGATGAATAATTTATCAGTGGACGTAGGTAGACCAGCAGGAGCAAGCGGACACCCAGGCTGACGAATGCCCAGCATTTGCTCCTGACAGCATGGTGACTCCTGTGCGGCCCCTCCGAAGGCCTGGGCTTGCTAAGGGCAGAGGTGGCCAACTTCTCCCACCCACTAGACGTTCCGGTGCCTCTGCTATGACACAGGCTCCCTGTGGGCCCCAGTGTGAAAGAGACAGCTGCGCACACTCGATGCCCACTCTTATCGCCCTACTACACGCTTCTTCCCCAGACCTGCTTTTTTTTTCTCTTAGCTACTGTATATTTAAGAGAAAATACACTGACCCTGAAGCTTTTTGAAGGTCTGTGACTTCATAGACAGCGATCACCGTGTTTAAAGACAAGAATGATAAACATGTACTGACAGAGGGAATACGTGTGACGGGTCCTGTGCTAGGTGAACTCGTGCCTCTCAGCAACTCTTTGCCACATGTGTGATCACTCTGTTTATTGCAGATCCCAGAGGGAAAGTAAGAGCAAAGCTGTGAATTGCCCGAGCTAAGACAAGAGCTGAAACGCTCTGACTCAAATCCTGTGTTGATTGGATAGCACGGGGTGGGCCCTTGTTAAATTCACTCTATATCCCTTTAAAAGGGAAAGGATAAAACTCACAAGGGTAATATGGCTCTAATAATGAGATTTATGTAGGAGGGATTTGTAGAATGCATGATGCTGTATAAATTGCCAGATTCACAGTATATTACCATAATCCCTGTTTCTCCAATATACCTGCTACTTCTTGAAATAAAAATCATGAAATCATAATATTAGAGATTAGAAGTTGAGATCTCAGAGATGATCAGACCAAATATTTTTCATTTTGAAGATGAAGGAACTGAAATGCAAGATGAAGTGACTTACCTAAAATCAACTCGCAAGTTAGTCCCAGAGTCAGAATCAGGATCCAGGGCTAGTTCAATCCTCTCCACTCTCATGGGCACCTTCAAAGCAAAGTTTCATCCCATCGATTATCTCACTAAGCTGAGCCCCATTCCCCAGCCCCATCTGAGCAGAATGAATCAAACTAGATGTAACACCACCTGTAACTAATCAGATCTACACTCACATGCCATGCAGACCCACTGCAACTCCTGGAATAAGGTAGAACTGGGGTGGGCTCATTTCCTCTGTCTGGACCTGACCCCGATGTAGAGTGTAGGGTGTGCTCAGGTGGGCTTGAACTGTTGGCCAACTCCACGAATCCATGATTCTCCTGTTTTGACCCCATCTCATTTTCTTTCTAGTCTTGGTGTTAACGTTCCATGGCTGCTTGATTGGTGGGAATAAAGAAAGGGACACGAATACTCATGAATCAGTTTCTATCATTTAATTTGCCTATTTGCTTATTTTACTTTGAAGCAGGACTCTTTAGGTTCTGGTAACAAAGACCAAATCAGACAAATGTAAAGGAAAAAATTTATGGGGGCACTACTGGGAGGAGAGGGATTAGCTCAAAACCTGAAGGCAGACCTCAAAGTGGAATACCTGACATAAGGATTAAATTAGTTTGCATATGGATACCATCTCAAATAGTGTCTGACAAATGAGCAGAGCTACAGAAATGTTAGTAAATAATAATAGTAAAAGACTGGAGTCCAGGCAGCTATAAGGCTCTTGGCAGAACAGAGGTTATGGAGCGTTTTATCTGTGTCACCACAATTTGGATGCATTCATTGCAATCACCCTCTGTCTTTGCATTACCTGAATTAGGATACAAACTCCAAGGCAGCTCTGTCTCAGCTTAGATCATCATCCCGTGCCCTGGAGGGGCAGGCAGGATGGGACCCCTTGCCTGGCCAACTTGCCAATATTGCTTTACAAGGCCACAGATATGTCCTCTCAAAGGAAAATCAGAGAGCTGGCATTCAATACCATGGACCTGAAGGCTGGGCAGTCAGAAGTGGTGTTCTCTGTATGTTGTAGTTTCCAATTCATGCAAAAATATTAAAGATTAATATAAGGTCTTATGAGACAACTCCCAAAGATGAGGAGTCACACCTGTGAGGTTTGTGATAAATCCTATTACTCTTCTATGCCCCAGGACTCTTGTTTGTAAAATAGGGGAATGATAGTAATTGTCTCTGAGGTTAAGGAAAGGATGTCTAAACCATGAGTGCTTAGAGCCGGCCTGACATATTGAGGGCACTCAGTGTTAGCTTTTTCTCATCATTCATGGGCCTTTGAAATAATTTCATAATCTTACTGAGCATTAGTTTTCCCTTCTTTATAATGTGACGAATGCTACCAGCTCCCCAAATTGCAGTGATAGTATTAGATGAACTAGAAAAACGTTTGTAATGGAGTAGGTTCAAATTATAGAAATTAGTGGTAAGTTTTATAGAAAAAAATGAATTACTGTCATCATGAGCATGCGCTCTCAGTCACTTCACTCATGTCTGACTGTGATCCCATGGACTGTAGCCCACAAGGCCCCTCAATCCATGGGATTCTCTAGGGAAGAATCCTGGAAAGGGTAGCACCTTCCTCTAGGGTATCTTCCCGACTCAGGGATCGAACCCCTGTCTCCTGCATCACAGGTGAATTCTTTATCAATGGGCCACCAGGGAAGCCCAGATTGTCTTTGTAAGTATAATTATATTATAAATGAGAAATCAAAGATCCCAGTTACTGAGTTCATGGATAAATAGCCTCTTTTTTTTAACTTTTTACTCTCTATTGGAGTATAGTAATTAAAAATGCTGTGATAGTTTCAGGGGTACAGCAAAGTGGTTCAGTTATATAAACACACGTATCTATTCTTTTTCAAAACTTTTTCCCATTTAGGTTGCTGCATAATACTGAGCAGAGTTTCCTGTGCTATACAGTAGGACCTTGTTGATTATCTATTGTAAATATAGCAGTGTGTACACGTCCCTCTCAAACTCCCTAATTATCCCATCCCCCTTCCTCTCCCTGGTACCCTAAGTTTGCTCTCTAAGTCTGTGAGCCTGTTTCTGTTTTGTAAACTAGTTCATTTGTATCATTTCTTTTTAGATTCTGCAGATAAGCAATACTATATGATATGTATCTTACTCTGTCTTATAACCAGCATTCTTATAATAATAATAAAAAATAAATGACCGTATTATTTTCAACTAAATCCATCTCTTTAAAATGCTGTTTACGTCCACTCAGGTACAGACTGGATCCCAAATTTCTCTTTGTGCATCAGTGTTTTCCTTTAAACCACCCTCTAGCGTAATAGATGGAGGAAGCTGACCTTCAGACCAGGTACCTCAGCTGCCTGCCAGATGTGGGATAACAGGAGTTATTTCGGTCCAGCCATAGTCAAGTCCTGGCAAGGGCTGAATGTCTAGATTTCTAGATTCTTGTACTGGAGTACACAGCAAGGGTCACAATTTCCCCAAAGGTTTTAAAGGGGAAATAAAAAAGGCTCTTCAAATTCCACCACTGGGGAATCAGTCAAACTTGAGCATCTGAGGGAATTGGCAGCAGGTGTAGAAATTCAGACAGCTATAAATTATCACTAAATTTGGCACCAAACAGAGAAGTATTTCTGAATATTTTTTATGCCTGTCATAAGAATTTGGCATGCAATTCTGTGCTATAATGCATGCCATAAATACAATAATTTATGGTTTGTTTCTACCCGGTAATATGCAGTGTCGTACTTAACTTGGGAACAAGCACAATTAGAACTATAATCAGTTGTGACATTTCTTTGAAATGTTTCTATTTAATTATTTTTTTGTGATAGACTGACATTAATGGCTTTTTTTTGAGGAGACAAATCATAATAATTACTCCAGAGAAAATGACAAAGATAAATGATATTCGTGCAAGAAGGCAGCATTGATCCGGAGCCTGATTGGTGTTGACTACGCGGAAAGGAAGATGAAAGATACGTTGCTTTAGTTTGGTGCACCTATTAGCATCATCTAAAGAGGAGAGAAGACATGGTCAAGTTTAGTCTCCGTGTTCTCGTGTTCTCCTCTCACTCTATGTACATCGCTTGGTACCAGATGACTCTCCTCCAAACAGTAAAAAGAGTACGGGCTTTGGAGTCAGAAACATCTGGAGAAGAATTCCTGGATCACTAAGTACATTCTAACAATCGGACTGGAGGCAGGCACTGTTAATATGCATTCAGCAGCTACTTATATTTCCTCATTTGAATAACAAAAAGAATGACTGGCACCCTATTTCCCTATAAGAACACCAGTTCTTATACGGTTCTATGCTCTATGAACCACATACGCCATATGAACCGCGTAGCGTTCATCCTCATGACCTCATTTTAGCTTGATTATGTCTGTGGAGATGCTATTCGCTAGTAACCTCCCATTCTGAGTGACCGAGGATTGGGACTTGAACTTCTAGGGGACACAGTTCAACCCATAAACACTTGCCTGACATGGAAATTGGATTTTCCAGCTCACAAAGCTTTTCCATATCTGATAGAATTACGTTTTATAGAATCCTCTTACAGAATATCCACAACCACAACCAATGGATTTAGTTTCACTCTGACATACATGGTAAACATTCACATTATAAAAACATCTACTCAGCAGTCAACATTAATCAGCATCTTATATACTCCCCCGCCCCACCACCAAATCCTGACAACAATGCAAAATACTATTAGTACCTGGCTTCCCAAAGTAAACAGAGGCTCTGAGAAATCAAGTGGCTTACACATGGCTACAAAGCTCTCTGCTGGTTTTATAAATGACCCACCAGTTTATCTGATGTCCCTTTCTTCCTCTGCCCTCTGTTCATCCTTTATGACCCCATGGACTATACAGTCCATGGAATTCTCCAGGCCAGAATAGTGGTGTGAGTAGCCTTTCCCTTCTCCAGGGGATTGTCCCAACCCAGGGATCAAACCCAGGTCTTCAGCATTGCAGGAGGATTTTTTACCAGCTAAGCCACAAGGGAAGACCACGAATACTGGAGCGGGTAGCCTATCCCTTCTCCAGCGGATCTTCCTGACCCAGGAATCAAACC
The DNA here is from genome assembly GCA_007570785.1 of Antilocapra americana. Lineage (NCBI taxonomy): Eukaryota > Metazoa > Chordata > Mammalia > Artiodactyla > Antilocapridae > Antilocapra > Antilocapra americana. The sequence continues at coordinate 3,114,111 of ML661883.1, read as the reverse complement.
AGAGTCTCCTGCGTTGCAGGCAGATTCTGTACCAAGTTATCAGGGAAGCCTTCATCCTTTGCCAGGGACAATTATTCCTTCATGACTTTTTGACTCAAGGGAAGATTTTGTAAAACATAATTTACCCAAAACGGTTCTTCTGTCCTGGATCATAGTAAAGCAGGACCAACTTTGATCACCATTGGATATATAACCTCCTTCAATTCTTTACATACTTATCTTTGAATTTAGAGCTGCATGTTAGGAAAGGAGACAGAAATTAAAGCGTGGTTCCCATAAACTTAGAAATTCCAGGAAGAGGGCATCCAACAATCAGGCTACTGTTCTGAGTAGCATGACCACAGAGAAAGTTTACATTACATTGGCTTTCAATATTTTCAAAAGAGGACAGCCTTGCACTAACAAATATTTGGTGGGTAATTTTTACTCTTGTATATCTTTGCTCTCCCTGGGAACTTGAACAATTTTGCTTAAGGAGACTATTCTTCCACTGACTTTTGAAGGCTTAAAATAGGTCACATCCTGGTCGGGCTCCCAGCTTTTTGATTTGTTTTTTACTGTTTTTTTTTTTAACCTAAGAGAGGAAAGTGTTCAGATGCCTAATGGATGTTTCGACACCATTTCCAGCTCATGACCCATGACATTCTTCTAAATGTTAAGTTTCTGATTGGAAAAATGTGTCCCAAGAAAAGCTGTTTGTGAATGAGATGATGCAAGCAAGACAGGAGCAGCCTGTCAATAAGGACGTGGCCATTGCTGTAAAAGGGTAACTTTGAGTAACCTTACTTTATCAATGAGAACACAAGGAAATACAAAAGCAATCCAAGTAACAACAGTAGATCACCGCATGGCTTAGTCCAGCCAACCTGGAAGGCAAAGGATGCATCAACTACAGTGTCCAGAGTATAAGACTGAATGGCAAATGCCCAGACACAGAAAAATTGCCATGGTGATTAAACGTGGCCCCTCTCCTTTCTGTATTTATTTTTTGATGGCTGAGGTATAAAACCAGACTCCTCCATGCGGTCCCCATGGTCCTACCACTTCTAACCAGGATGTGCACTTCACACCTCTCCACCTGCTTCCTGTGATCTCTGTTTTCCTTCAGGGCCCTTTCTCCGTGCCTTGCCTCTTGGCCCCCGGCAGTCTGGACAGGCTGCTTCCTTTTACTGGAATGAATGACCTTTTGCAGTCTCTCCAACTCTCTATTGAGTCGTTATGATTCTCATAGAATGCTGTAAGAAATGACTCTAAAGTCTGCTGACTTGGAAACAAACATTAGCTTTTCCTTTTTGGGGATTGGAGTATCTTTTTTTTTTTTTTTTGATGAACCTGAGGTTGAGCAAGCTCCGGGAGTAGGTAACGGACAGGGAAGCCTGGCGTGCTGCCGTCCATGGGGTCACAAAGAGTTGGACGTGACTGAGTGACTCAACTGAGCTGTCATTTTGTTTTCAGTGGAAGATAGTTGCTTGACAATGTTGTGTTAGTTCCTGTCGTACAACGATGTGAACCAACCTGAAGTATGTGTCCATCTCCTCCCTCTGGAGCCTCACTCCCACCTGAACTTGAAACTAAGTTCCCTGTGCTATTAAACAGCTTCCTACTAGCTACCTATCTTACCTTGGTAATGTGTTGATGTCAACGCTGTCCTCTCAATTTGGCCCACCCTTTGTCCCCTACCAATGTCCACAGCCTGTTCGTTACTTCTGCGACCCTATTCTTGCCTTACAGATAGGCCCATTAAGTACCCAGCTAGATTAACATGTATGTGGTAATACGTGATATTTGTTTTTCTCTTTCTGACCTACATGACTCTGTAAAACATACCCTAGGTTTACCTACATCACTGCAAATGGCCCAGTTTCATTCCTTCTTATGGCTGAGTAATATTCCACTGCAATCACGTAAGACGTGTTCTTTATCCACTCATCTCTCAATGGACACCTAGGCTGCCTCCAAGTCCTGGCTCCTGTAAACAGTGCTGCAGTGAAAGAACACTGGGGTGCATGCGCCTTTTGACCTATGCGAACCTTAGTCTTTCCATCTAGAGGATGTCTGACCTCTGGAGAGATAGTTTAATTTCTTTGTGCCTAGATGTACTTTGACTAATAAACAAGAATACATTTTAATGCCTGCTTCCAATGGTTATTCTGACCATTAACTGAGACAATACATGTTAATCTTAGAATTGTGTCTAATGTATAGTAAGTGCTCAAAATCTATGATGGATTTTAAATTTCCTGCCCATCTATACAGGTCAAGTCTGGTGTCACTTCCTGCGGAAATCTGCCACTGGCTCTTCTAGACCATGTGCTAATGATCAGTGGACCAAGCTGGAAAAAGTGACACTGTGGCATTCCCTAAGCCGAAGGGATTTCTTGCAACTTCCACTCAAGCTCTCTTGCGTTCTAAATTCATTAACTTAGCTTGAGCCATCGGGCTTAATGGTAAGAGAAAGGCCAGTTAACAGCCAGCACCAAATGACTGAGGTTGAAGTGATGTCATCTTAAACCACCACGTTGGAACTTCCCTGGTGGTCCGGTGGCTAAGACGTCACCTGGCAAAGCAGAGGGTGCTGCTTCAATCCCTGGTCAAGAAGCTAAAAATCCTACATGGTTCATGGCCAAAGAACAAAAGAAAAACATAAACAAAAGCAATATTGTAACAAATTCAATAATGACTTAAAAAAATAGATGAGGAGCCAATGGAAACAGGGAGACACTTTATTTTGGGGGTCTCTAAAATCACTGAAAATGGTAACAGCAGCCAGAAAATTAAAAGACACTTGCTCCTTGGAAGAAAGGCTATGACCAGCCTAGATAGCACATTAAAAATCAGAGACACTACTTTGCCAACAAAGCTCTGTCTAGTCAAAGCTATGGCTTTTCCAGTAATCATGCATGGATGTGAGAGTTGGACTATATGGAAAGGCTGAGCTCCAAAGAATTGATGCTTTTGAACTGTGGTGTTGGAGAAGACTCTTGAGAGTCCCTGGGACTGCAAGGAGATCCAACCAGTCCATCCTAAAGGAGATCAGTCCTGAATATTCATTGGAAGGACTGATGCTAAAGCTGAAGCTCCAATACTGTGGTCACCTGATGCAAAGATCTGACTCATGGGAAAAGACCCTGATGCTGGGAAAGATCAAAGGCAGAAGGAGAAGGGGATGACAGAGGATGAGATGGTTGGATGGCATCACCAACTCTATGGACGTGAGTTTGAGTAAACTGTGGGAGATGGTTATGGACAGGGAAGCCTGGCGTGCTGCAGTCCATGGGGTCACAAAGAGTCAGACATGACTGACTGAACTGACATCAAAAATATAAAAAAATTTAATTGAGCCACCAGAGGTCACAGCCAGTGAGCTGACCACAAGGAAGATGAGCACGCTTCCCTGGTGGCTCAAAAGTAAAGAATCTGACTGCAATGCAGTAGATGTGGGTTCGATCCTCGGGTTGAGAAGATCTACTGCAGAAGGAAATAGGAACCCACTCCAGTAGTCTTGCCTGGAGAATCCCATGGACAGAGGAGATGGGTGGGCTACAATCCATGGGGTCACAAAGAGTCGGACACAACTGAGTAACTCACACACACACACACACACACACACACACACACACACAAAGCTACTGTGTTTTGAGATGATCTGTTACTCAGAAAAAGGTAAATGATAGATCTCACATCCACAATAATCATGCACAGCTGAGTGTGTGTTCACATTTAAAAACTTAGCAACAGAGTCTGGAAAATAAATTCTATACAGGACCCTGTCTAAAGCAAAGACAAACAGAATCTGAGAAAGGGATCTGAAAGTTGTACCCTGAGTCATGCAGAAGGGTTGATTTGTCCTCAAAACTTCATTGCTTTGCCAGGCAGTGGGGGCGATAGCAGGCTAACACCCTCACAAGTAATTGTCTCCACTTGAAGAGGGTAGAGAGGAGTTTTATAGAAGTGGTTCAGAAAGGGTGTGACCAGTTTGTGGACATTCTTCTGACTGGTTGATTGCTAGGTAAGTGGAGGTCAACATCCTGAACTTACTGATTCCAGCTGGTCTGGGGGCTCTGTGCTTGGGGGCAGCATATTGTTAACTTCTTTCTGGTGGGCTTTCAGTGTCTGCAAACAGCTCAAAGGTATTGTTATGTGTATCCCCTAAGAGGGAACCAGGACTCTGCCCTCAAGGCTGCGCTATTGGTTTGTTTGTTTGTTTTTAACTGTGCCTCCCTTACCTCTGCACCCCCTCTCTTCCCTACTGTTCAAAACAAACTCTTTGAACTTGCCTGGTGGACTCAGGGAAGGTCACGGAGGCTGCAGGAAGCCTATTTCCTGTAGTCAAGAAGTGTGGGGCACAGAAAGGTCTTTGTGCCCAGGAGCCCCAAAGGAGGGTCCTGCTCCAAGTTTCAGTCTCCCCAAGAACAGGTTTCCCCAGGCTCTTCATCAGGGCTCCATACTTCTGTCCTGGCAGAAGTCTGCCATTTTCTACTTTTTCTCACCGTCATTGTTTTGCTTTTATTTGATCCCCAAAGCACATACTTATTGTAACAATCCGCACCTGGGGATCAACCCTGTTTCTCTTACACCTCCAGCATTGGCAGGTGGGTTCTTTCCCACTAGCGCCACCTGGGAAGCCCATTTTGTGGTTTACTGTATGTGAAAATTAGTGTCAGTACTATGTTCTGCTCCAAATAATCCCATTTCACAGCAAGGAAATCAGACAGCCATCACCTGCCTCCAAATTATTGTATTTTTTTTAATCATTAATGAGAACCCAACATGGGAGACAACAAAAGGAACGCAGATGTATAGAATAGACTTGTGGACTTTGTGGATGAGGGTAAGGGTGGGATGATATGGGAGAAGGGCATTGAAGCATGTTAATTGTCATGTGTCTAATCAATCGCCAGCCCAGGATTGATCCTCGGGACTGGTGCAGCGAGATTTCCCGGGGGTGAGGGAGGAGGGAGGGGGGACCCGGAGGGGAAGCATATGTAAACCCATGGTGATATCATGACAATGTATGGCAAAAACAATAATAAAAAAATAATAATAATAATAATAAAATTTAAAAAAAAAAGAACATCTTGTTTACTGGCAATAACTTTAACAGAAACCCAAGTGATCCAGCCTCAGAACATATGGATCAGAATTTAAGCCTTTAGTAACAAAAAGCTGTGAAGCCAGGTGAGGAGTATCTCCCTGTGGACCATGTGGAATTAAAAAACAGCAGACTCACCAAAGAACATAGCCCAGACCATAATTCTTTTCTTGGACATTCTGCTTAATGAACACCACCTGTTTCTTACTCGGGTGGGCTGTACCATGGAGACCAAATGTAACATGTGTCCTTCAAAATCTTTGGAAAGAAGTTTGTGGAGTAGACAGTAAGCAAATTTTTAACATTCTTTCCCTTCATTGCTGACTGGCAAACTCTTCCATTTCCACTGAGATGAAACGGTCATTACTCTGGATCTTGCTCAGCCTCCCCACCAACCCTTCCAGGAAGAGATACAGTTGATCTGGCCTCACGCTCCTCTTCACAGATATATATGTATTAACACTTGTCATGAAACACTGAAGGCATTGATTAAATCTCTAACCTTACTTGACATTAAGTTTCTTGAAGGAAGGGACCATTCTGACTCATCTCTTTATTTCCTGGTACATATTCAGAGAAGAAAAGGACCTGCAGATACCTCCTGTTGACGTTCAGTTTGCGTGACTCAGACAAACAATCGCTTTAGAACCTGCTCCTGGGCCATGATCTCGGAAAGGTCCAGAATGGTGTCGTTTTGCATAATTACCTTCCTTTCCTTTTCCTCTACATCAGGCAATTGTTTGAGGTAAACACAGCTACTTTAGCATCTCCCTGAAAGTCAGTCCCACTGATGAGTAATATCTAAATAGCTTCCTGTGGTAGGCTGAACAAAGAAGCCAAAAGATGTTCGTGTCCTAACTCCTAGAAATGGTGACTATGTCAGTTTACATGTTAAAAGGAACTTTGTGACTGTGATTAAGTTAAGGTTATTGAGATTCATACTATCCTGAATCATCCCGGTAACCGCAGGTAGTCCAAAGGTTGCTTATAAGAGAGAAGCAGGAAAGTTAGGGTCAGAGAGGAGATGCAAAGATGAAAATAGATTGGAGGGATCTGAGAAAGGGGCCATAAACACAGAGCCTCAAGAAGGTGAAAAAGGCAAGGAATCAGATTGTCTTCGAGATCCTTGAGGAGAAATCAGCCTTGCTGATGACTTAACTTCAGTTCACTCAGACTGACTCTGGACAGATGACCTCCAGAATCTTACGATAATACATTTTTGTGGTTTTCAGTCACTAAGCTGGTAAGCAAAGGAAGCAAATACACTTCCTTATCAAAGTTATTGGTGTCCCTTTTGCAGGAGTTGTAAACCATGAGATTCCAAGGAGAGTAACACCAACTCCATCACAGCAGGGAACCTGGCTCCATCCCTTCCCTTATGTGGACCCCCTCCTGGAATGGAGGAAAGAGACGGGACTGTTAACACAAGTTCAAGGGCCCGACACACAGTGAGGCCAAGCAAACTGAGATGTTGGAATTTGGAGCAGAGAAAGGTTTATTGCAGGGCTGTGCAAGAAGACAGGTGGCTCATGTTCTGAAAAGCCCCTAGCTCCTGAAACTTTGGCAAAGCTCTTTTAAAAGCCAAGTGAGAAGGGAGGGCCACAGGGGATGGTGTCCCAGGGTTACTCTTGTCATCCTTAGGCTCTGGGAGGTCTGGGACTGTGTGCTCATGGTCTTAGGTAGTTAACATCTTCCCTCTGGTGGGGGTGGTTTTCACATCTGAGAACAACTCAACTACTCAGGAAATGTGATCAGAGACTGTTCCCCGGGTCCTTCAGAGAGAGGCTGGAGCAGAGGCTGTGGGGGAGGGCCGTCTTGGAAGGCCCCTGGGTCCTGCTGGGTTACAGGTTCAAGAGATCACTTGTGTGATATGATGGCACATCATCTTTTACACACTGTGAACTCCTTTCTAACTCATGTTTGGACAAAGACAATACCTACAGTCTACAAGGAAGTGGACAACTTGGGTCAATCAAACTTTCAAATGTGCTGCTGGCTCCTGCTCTAGTTCTAGACAATTTTATTCATCCAAAGGGTTGATCATAAAAAGAGGACACCATGTCCCAGAAGGCTTAGCAGCACCCTCACCAACTCCTCCAATAGCCTCCTTTGTTGTTAATTCTCCTTCCTTTTCTTTTCCTTGATCTCTGTCTCCACGAGGGGAAGTTGGCAGGGCTCCAGCTGCACAAACATCTTCCAGAGAAGAAAAGGACATGGCGATGTTCCTCTTTCCTCCTTCTCCCATGCCCTGACCCTGTGAGCGATTCCCTGCCAGGCAATTAACATTTCAGACTCATTTTCTCAACTTCATAAAACCTTTTATTTCTCATCTTTTATTTGGGCCATGTTTTCCTTTTCATAATACATTTTTCATCATTTACCATTCATTTACATTTCAATTAAGGATGCTGGCTGTTTGTAAAAGCTACCCTGATGGGGGAGTGTGAAATAAATGATTGAATTCGCTATAATCTGCACTTCCATTACCACCTCATTTACCCTAATGACACTAGAAAGATTGTCACCCTTGACGTAGCTCATCCCAGTAATAAAGATTCCCTTTGGAGTCCAACACAAGGGAGCTGTAGATATTTGCACATGTGGATGGATATGTTAATGAGACCCATTGCTGGCTGGACTTTACCCCAGGAGTTCTCAACCAGGAGAGTCCCAAATAAAAATTAAACTATCCAGAGCCTCCCAAGAAGATGCCCACAGGCTTGAATAATGAACATTTAACAAGAAAGGCATTCAATTACCATCACCACGGTCATAATTCCCTTGTCTTCCCTGGTGCTCATTTTGCACATATTTTTGCTTTAAGCAAAGAGAGAGAGAGTAGACGGGAAGACACTGAGTATGTATGGAACCAGCTAAGTGGTAGACCTGTTCCAAGGACTTCTGTATATCCTCCCCCAAGAATTTCAAGCCATTGGGAAAGCTGGTGTGCATCAAATAATTACCATGTAAATCACAAAGGAGACTGTGTTGTTGTTCAGCCGCGTCCACCTCTTTGCAACCCCATAGACTGCAGTGCATCACACCAGGCTTCCCTTTCCTTCGCTGTCTCCTGGAGTTCACGCTAATTCATGTCCACATGGAAGGAAGAAAGCTTTACTGAGTTCCTACTATGTTTAAGGCTATTTGAAAATGCATTTTATTCCCTGTATTTCCTGCTTAAGCTTATCCCTTGTACTTTATTAACAACAGAGAAAAGTAACAGCTATTCATTATTGCAAATGTATCATGGATCAGTATATGTTTATCCCCCAAAGACAAATTTAAAAAATAAACAAATAAAAAACAAACAACTAACAGATATGTGTTCCTATTCTTCTTTGCTAAGGAACTGAAGCATACTCATAATGTCAAGTAATAAACTGTCTCGACTGTTTGACTCATTACAGTTCTTTGAAACTGCTATTTGGGAGTCCCTCCTCAGTCTCCGGAGCTGATACTCATGCTGGGCACCAGAGAGAGCATGCCCAATGACACCAAGCACTGTTTGAGGCCCTAGTCCATCTCTCTCAACTCTCCTGCACTCAGCCACTGACATATTTGCCTCTTTATATCATTTCTGCATCATTTATATTTATTTCCTTCTAACTAGACCTCAACCCTCTGGGTACCACTTTCCTGCCTCACCACATGCCCAGACACACAAACACACACATCAACTCTGAGATCACATCTCTAATGGAATTATTCATTCTTCTTCCTGCTCCGAACATTCCTTTAGGATTGTAATTTCTTCCTGCATCAGGCACTGGTTTCACAAACCTTTTACCATGCACCCATTATTCATTCAGAAAATAATTTGGATCATGTTTACAAATGTTTCCACATCCCAGATAATCCTTTAAAAACTTCCCATCTCTAATGTTCCATAATTATATGAATCTGGTAGAGAAGATTCTTGTTTTATTCCCAGCTAGAGCAAATATTAGTCATATGACTGATTCTGAAGTGCAGCTCTATGAGTGGTATGCATTCAGGAAGAACTGTTACTGAGACTAGGAATCCCACCTCTGTACTTCAGATCCACAGGCTGATAAGCTATGATCATTTTGCATTAGGGAACAGCATCCCACAATTCCCTGTGATTTGTACATCTGACATTTCCACTGGTGTTCCCTCACCCTCCATTCAACTGGCAGCATTGCCTCTTTCACATTAAATAAATCAGAGGTAAAAGAAGAAAACAAGGGAATTTTTCAGCAGATGGCTCAGATTCCTCAGCTGTATCATCACAGATCTAAGAGACTAACATTTTTGCACCACAAGATAAGTATCAAATTATATGCAAATGGCACTTCAGCTCACATAAACTGCAGTATATTCTCAGACATAAAGTGAATTGTTCCTTTTTTTTTTTTTTGGCTTTTTCTTTGCCATGTATGGCATTGACAGTAAACATTTGACATGTTTTACAAATAATAATCTGTTTAGTCAATACAATCACCAAAAACTAGATAATTCATTCAGCTATAACTCTGGAACAAAAAGTCAAGGGTTATTGTTTCAAGGTGCCAAGCTGCAAAACAAAATAACAGATTAGGGGAGCTAAAAATTGAGTTCTGGTCCATGAAGCAATTATTAATTTGCACAAGAAATTTTAACAAACTCTATAGCATCTCTTCCAAGGTTGATACATCTGTGAAATGGAGATGGCAAGTGTTTCTTATACACCAAGAGCCAGTGAAGATAAAATAAATCAGAACACACAGGAGCTCTTGCTTGTATTATAGTTTCAAAGTGTATTTGGAGAAAATGGCCCAGAGTGGCTCATACCAAGACCCAAGGATAGCATTGCTGTAGCTCAGACTTTCTCAATCTTGGTGTTATTGACATTTCAGACCAGATGATTCTTTGATGAGGATGGGGTTGAAGTGTCCTGTGCATTGCAAGATTAAGATCATGGGAATTTCACGTTAATTTTAAGCTTAGCATCATTCCTTGCCCTTATCCACTAGCCACCAGCAGCACCTCCCTAGTCATGACAACCTAAAATGGCCACAGACATTGTCGAATGTCTAGGAGAAACCCTCTCTTTCAAAACCACTTCAACTAAACCCTAATGGTTCTGAAGTTTTCCCTTCGGCTCAGTGGGTATTTAATCTCCATTTTTTAAAACATGCAAAGGCGATTAGTCGCAGGAAGACTGACTCACAGTGACCAAATTTACATGGAACAGAAGGAGAAATCAGATGTCACTTTATTTTTTTTTTTTTTATTTTTTTTTTTTTTTTTATTGTTTTAGCCATACATTGTTATGATATCACCATGGGTTTACATATGCTTCCCCTCCGGAACCCCCCTCCCTCCTCCCTCCCCCCCGGGAAATCTCGCTGCACCAGTCCCGAGCATCAATCCTGGGCTGGCGATTGATTAGACACATGACAATTAACATGCTTCAATGCCCTTCTCCCATCTCATCCCACCCTTACCCTCATCCACAAAGTCCACAAGTCTATTCTATACATCTGCGTTCCTTTTGTTGTCTCCCATGTTGGGTTCTCATTACTGTCTTTCTAAATTCCATATATATGTGTTAATATACTGTATTGTGTATATATACCACAGCTTTCTTATCCATTCGTCAGTTGATGGGCATCTAGGTTGCTTCCATGTCCTGGCTATTGTAAACAATGCAGCGATGAACATTGGGGTACACGTGGCTCTTTCAATTCTGGTTTCCTCGGTGTATATGCCCAGCAGTGGGATTGCTGGGTCATATGGCAGGTCTATTTGCAGCTTTTTAAGGAACCTCCACACTGTTTTCCATAGTGGCTGTACGAGTTTGCATTCCCACCAACAGTGTAAGAGGGTTCCCTTTTCTCCACATCCTCTCCAGCATTTATTGCTTGTAGACTTTTGGATGGCAGCCATTCTGACTGGTGTAAAGTGGTACCTCATTGTAGTTTTGATTTGCATTTCTCTGATAATGAGTGATGTTGAGCATCTTTTCATGTGTTTGTTAGCCATTTTTATATCTTCTTTGGAGAAATGTCTGTTAAGTTCTTTGGCCCACTTTTTAATTGGGTTGCTTATTTTTCTAGAATGGAGCTGCAGGAGTTGTTTGTAAATTTTTGAGATTAATTGTTTGTCCGTTGCTTCATTGGCTATTATTTTCTCCCATTCTGAAGGCTGTCTTTTCACCTTGCTTATAGTTTCCTTTGTTGTGCAAAAGCTTTTAATTTTAATTAGGTCCCATTTGTTTATTCGTGTTTTTATTTCCAATATTCTGGGAGGTGGGTCATGAAGTATATAGTGAAAATGAGTATACTACCTAAAGCAATCTATAGATTCAATGCAATTCCTATCAAGCTACCAGAGGTCTTCTTCAAAGAATTAGAACAAATAATTTCTCAATTTGTATGGAAATACAAAAAACCTCGTATAGCCAAAGAAATCTTGAGAAAGAAGAATGGAACTGGCGGAATCAACCTACCTGACTTTAGGCTATACTACAAATCCACAGTCATTAAGACAGTATGGTACTGGCACAAAGACAGAAACATAGATCAATGGAACAGAATAGAAAGCCCAGAGATAAATCCACGCATCTATGGACACCTTATCTTTGACAAAGGAGCCAAGAATATACAATGGAGAAAAGACAACCTCTTTAACAAGTGGTGCTGGGAAAACTGGACAGCCACTTGTAAAAGAATGAAACTAGATCACTTTCTAACACCATACACAAAGATAAACTCAAAATGTAATCACTTTTTAAAATCCAGATGCATATCAGAACTATCTTGGAATTTTTTTAAAAATACGAATGTCCAGGTATTGCATTTTTTTCACCAGAGCTCCAGATACGTTTCTAATGAAAAGCATGTTTAAAAACAATTGGAGTATATGAGGATCTTTTACTTTTATCTAGTTTGTTTCACTTTTTCTATCTCATATAAGTGCTCCCATTTCATTTATGTTTTCCAACTTCTCCATCTCTTCTTTTATTTTTTTGATGTTCTCTTTTAAGACTTTATCAAGCATAGTAGAAAAGCTCTTGCATACATACATATAGATAACATGTATAATATATATTTTAGAAAACTTATGAATTTTTGTCTAACTTAAAAATTGACAACATTTTGATTCCACTTGTTTGACTTTGTGTGAGTAGAATGCTAGCGTTCTAATTTTTAAAAATATGTATGTAATAAGCAACAAAATTTAATATATAGCACAGAAAACTATAGTCAATATCTTATAATAACTTATAATGGAAAATAATTTCAAAAATAATACATCTATATATAACTGAATCAAAAATTATTCTATTTTTTGAAATTTAGTATTGTTTATCTTTTTGCCAGTTTTCCTAAATGTCCGATGGACATCTAATAAGGATATATGAGATACAAAATTTTAAATATATTTGTGTAGGATATAAGGTTAGTATAAATAGATATCTATTATACTTAAATTATTAATGACATCATTCAAGATGCTCCTATTCTTATTTTTTCTGCACCGAATAAAAGAGGCTCAGAGGAATGTTAATATGTCTCATTATGACTATATTTCTTTTTTGTTTTCCCTTATAGTTCTTCTGATTTTTGCTTTATGTATCTTTGTTTCTTACTTGTTAGTTGCCTAATGGTTTATTATGTCTATCTTCTTTGTGAATTGTACCTTTTATCATTAAAATATTAAATTTTGTCTCATTTACAAATAAATTAATTTTAAATAATTGAAACAATGAAATTTCACAAAGGATGAATAACTTAATCAGGGTTCTATTCTAGTCTTTGGTTACTTGGATTTGAAATGGAGTTATCTATCTCTCAAACACACATTAAATGCCTTGTGACTGAGAAAGGGAAATAACATACAGAAAATAATCAGCTTCAGAACCAGCCATACCTGGAACCCAACCCCAAATTATCCAATAGCCATGTTAGCATGTCAGAGTGAGCTTTCAACTCAATGTCCACAAGTTAATCACAAGACCTTACTTGTCTAAATGGTAAACTATCTTGGTGGTGAAATGTCCAGATGCTCAGGGCTGGTGCACCAAGATTTCCCAGGGGGAGGGAATCGGGAGGGATGAGGGAGGGGGTTTCTGGAGGGGGAGCATATGTGAACCCATGGCGGTTTCATGTCATTGTATGGCAAAACCAACACAATAAAGTAAAGAAAATTAAAATAAATAAATAAATAAAACACTGATGGTAAAGTTAAAAAAAAAACAAAAACCTATGGTCTCATTATTGTAAATGATAGATTGCATTTCAGGGGATTAGATTGGTGATGATGAGATTATACCAAAAACCTAGATTGGAAGGTAGGAGTACAGAGGATGACTTTGTTAGCTCAATGCAAATTCACAAAAGTTCAAACTGTATCACTGAAAAGTCATGTGGACTTCACTGGCAGTCCAGCAGTTAAGACCCCATGCTTCAAATGCAGAGGGGCAAGGTGCAAATCTGATCCCTGGTCAGGGAAATAAGATCCCACATACCATGTGGCCTGGTTAAAAAAATGAAAAAGAAAAAAAGCTACATGTTATTTTTCTAGAATGATGAGCCAGGAAGTCCATCTTAGGTGACTCTATATGTTTGGCTCCTAGAATATTGAAGACTTTTGATAAAGGAGAAAGTATTGTTAAATGAATAAACTATTTTAGCTCTTTTGTTTCTCCTTCTGAGCTCTAATCTCCTTATCTTTAAGTCATCTGTAGCATGAAGAAGCCATGACAACAATTTGAAGTTAGAGATAATGACTGCTAACTCACAGATATACAATAATGATTTAAGTAAATTACATACAGTATTTGTTGTTATTGTTCTTTAGTCTCTAAATCACATCCAGCTCTTCTGCAACTGCCTAGACTGTGGCCTGCCAGGCTCTCTTGTCCATGGGATTTCCAGGCAAGAATACCAGAACGGGTTGTCATTTTCTTCTCCAGGAAATCTTCCTGACCCAGGGACCGAGTTCAAGTCTCCTGCCTTGGCAGGTGAATTCTTTACCACTGAGCCACCAGGGAAGTATATATAGTGCTTAAAAACAATCATTGTGTAATACATATAGTTGACAGTCCACAAGTCTATTATGATTTCATGTCTTTCTGCATTTCCTATCTACATAGAATCTTCATTTAGAATTTGTTGTTTGACTTTGAATTGGGACCATTTCGATTTTCTGTCACTTTTTCAACCTTGGCCTGATTCATTAGCAGCAGTGACCTCTGTCAAAGAGTTCACATTAATGACAATGGGTCTTAATTACAGAAGCCAAGGTTACAGTTGTTACTTCTGGGGGTAATTTCCATTCCTAAGTTCATCAAACTCTTAAAAGTGGGAAGGTCAATAGTGATTTAGTCTAGTGACAGAGAACTCGATAGCAATCCTGTACAAACAATCCTTCTGTCTTGACATATGGCGAGACTAATAGCTAATAAAGCTAACTTCGTAAGGCAGCGAGCTGCCTACTTGGATTCTTTTGTGAAATCCCAGTGTTATAAAAGAGAGGGTATCCCAAGGCCCTCCACTTGGGTGAAGAAGTTGAGAAGTGGCAGCAACATGAGGCTGGACCACTCTATATCCCGGCATCTAGAACACTGCTGGGGTTATGTGCCAAACGCGTGAACATCGGAAGCTCCAGGTTTTGTCATGTAGACAAAAAATGTTGCTTAGTCTTTAAGTAGTGTCTGACCCTTTCTGACTTGATGGGCTGCAGTCTGCCAGGTTCCTCTGTCCATGGAACTTCCCAAACAAGAATACTGGAGTGAGCTGCCATTTCCTTCTCCAGGGGATCTTCCCCACCCAGGGATCAAAAAACTTGAGTCTCCTGCTTTGGCAGGGGGATTCTATACCACTGAGCCACCAAGGAAGCCCTGGCAAAAAACAGAAAATCCAAAAAGGTGACACTTAGATAGGAGGAAAGTTAGGTGGCAAGACATAAGCAAGATGCTTCATGGGTACAATCATGGAAGAGCAGAGATTCTGAGAAAGGGCATCCAAACAGACTTTGGCACTGGCCTCACCCATCCCTGGTGAGAGAAGATGCTGTTGAGAAAGGTATGCTTTTGGAGTCAGGCTTCATTTTTCCCAGCTTGTTATGCATTATGACCTGAGGTCATCATGGGCGAGGGGAGGGGTCTGGGCAAATAACTTCACTTCAGTCGGAGATGTTCCCATTATCTTATATGAGCTAAGTAGACAAATACAAGTTAAGTTGTCTGAAGATTTCTCATCTCAGACATGCAAGATCTGAAACACCAGTGGCGTAAAGACCATTAGTCTGTTGTCTGTCTTGGAAATAAGTCACTCATCTCTTTTTCTCCAAACATCTTCATGCACAAGCCTTTTCCTCCTTTCCTTCCTCCTTCCCCTCCTCCCACTCCCCTTTCACCTCCTCCTCACCCTCCCCTCCTCTTGCTCCTTTTCCTCCTCCTTTTCCCTGTCCTCTCCCCCTCTTCTTTTATTCACTTCATTCTTTTAGGGTGGGATGATATGGGAGAATGGCATTGAAACATGTAAATTATCATATGCGAAATTAATCACCAGCCCAGGTTTGATGCTTGATACAGGGTGCTCAGGGCTGGTGCACTGGGATGACTCAGAGAGATGGAATCGGGAGGGAGGTGGGAGGGGGGTTCTGGAAGGGGAACACATGTATACCCATGGCAGATTTATGTCAATGTATGGCAAAACCAACACGATAATGTAAAGAAAAAAAAAATAGAAAAGAAAAAAAATTCTACTATGTGCCAAGCAGTGTCCTAAACAAAAGAAATAAGAATTACCTTTCTCCGTATTATTTCAGAAATTTAAATTCTACTAGGTTAGGAAACTAAAACAGATAAATAGATAAATGCCATGAAATAGCTATTTTTAAAAAAAGGCACAAAAGTAAGTTCAGATAGAGAATATCAGTCTGAGAGACACTTTATACAGGGTAGTGTGGGAAGACCCCTCTCTGGAAATAACATGGGAACTGAAACTTAAAATACAATAAAGAACAGGTGATATCTAAGGGTAAGGAAACGGGATTTATACAAAAGGATGGCAACAATAATTTTCCAAAAATGAGAAATATGTTTAATTAAATTAAGGAGTTTGGAACAAGTAAACAAAGGAGATAGTGAAAAAAGTTGTTTAAGGAATAGATTGGGAACTAATCACACAGAAATGTATCACTTCTTAGGTCAGAGAAAAAGCACTTTTATGGTGAAAAAAAAAAAAGCATAATAGAAAACCAATGGAGTATAGAGGAGACAGAAGAGTGGCTGGGCATGACTTTGTCTTAGAGTCACTCTTACAGCTGTAGGAGTGTAATGGGTTTTATGTAGGTAAGAGTCAAAATAGGGCAATTAGTTGGCGGGATAGTACAGTATTCTGGCAGGAGGTCATGGTGGTTTAGAAAACATGGTATTGTTACACAAAGGTAAATGAAGGGATTCAAGAGTTTGCTGAGAGACTGGTTATGAGAGAAAGAGAAAAAGAACCAGGAAATACTTTATTCACTGTGATCAGATGATTTTGGCTCATCTCAAACGAAGTGCAGCAAAGCTTTGTTAAGAATCTGTATGGAAAATAGGAGCCTATTCAAATATGCATGGTTGAAGATTCTGCTAAGATATAAGACATGCATGTGATTGACATCAGCATCCAGAATTTCATTATTTTCAGGGGCAAATACACAGAGAAAACACAGGTGTTCTGATCCACTGATCTGTGTTTGGAATTTTTCAGGGTAGCTAAGCCAGAAAGTGACTGAAGCTAAGGAAGTGAAAAGAGCTAGTAGGAAAAGACACTGTTCAGACGGACAGCCCTGGGCGTCAGGTGAGGCAGGAGAGAACGGGAGTCTAGGAGGAGGTGGTGTGCGCAGGGAGGAGTATGACATGACGGGCCTGGATGCCTCATCGCAGGCCTCGTGGGTAAGGAGGGAGGTGAGCGCAAGGGCAGACAGTTAGGTAGGGAGGGAGACAGTGGTTTAAAGCTTTGGTGATAGTAGTGCGGATGACTGCAGACATTAAGGTCCAAGGTGGGGAATGTAACCCAAACAAAGGGAAGTCTCCTTCACTGGGGTTGGAACTCAGGAAAACAGAGATGAACACGAGAGCTGTGTGATGCACTTTGACACCACCTGGGACATGGACTTGAAGATGTGAAGAATAGATACTATTCTTCAATGCCTTGCTCTTAATAGGGGCTCAGAAAGTAATTGTGGATTTGGAGTTTTTCAAAGAATTTTTTTTTTGTTTATGCTGACCATCTTTAAAGTCTTTATTGAATTGTTAACAATATTGCTTCTGGTTTATGTTTTTATTTTTTCTTTCCCTAAGGCATGTGGGATCTTAGCTTCCCAAACAGGGATCAAACAAGCAGCCCCTTCATTGGAAGGCAAAGTCTTAACCACTGGACTTCCAGGAAAATCCCTCAAAAGGTAATTATTAAAGTGACTTAAATTTAGGTCTCTAATATGTATATATTTGTTTTTTCTCCAAGAAATGTTTCCTGCTCCTATGGCTATTCCAGCCAGAGTATGTTTAGGCATTTTAAAAGATTTTGAAAATACCACATTTGTGTAATGGAACACAAATATTATTGTCCATTGGCTTACCACTCCCAAACTGATATCATATATTCAAGTATTATGTCCTCACCTCATTACCAGTTAATTGAATTAAAACTAAATTTGTATTTATGCTGTGTAATTAGGAATTACAGGCAAGGGACAGGAACATCCTCATTATTGGACATCTGTTTATAAGGAAATAGTAGGAACAAAATTCCCAGGAATGTTTGTGGTGAGTGTACATACACATACAAGGAATATGAGTGTTGAAAGGACACCCTCACTCTTAGAAAAATAAATGTTGGTTCAGGAATTAAAAAGCCACACAACTATTAATAGTTCATAATAGACCTGAGCTAGAACCCTGATTTGTCAGCCACCCTACATGCAATTATTTTCTTTCTAGAACTATTCCTTCTAAAGTGTCCAGAGAGATCTCTGTCCCCGGACATGTTCAGTAAATGATTGACAGGTGAGTAAGCAGCCAGCCTTGTGAGTGGGTGAACCAAGGACTAAGGAGGAGACTTTTCCACTGTTTTTTCTGGAGAAGGGCATCATTGTAATGAAAAATCAGTCCCTCTGTTCTGCTCTGAGAACAAATAATGCTCCATTTCAATGAAGGTCAAGGTCAAGGTTAATGTCCCTTATTTATCTTATTTTTCCTCTTAAAAAATTAAAATAGCATCTTATTTTTCCTCTCTTGGTCTTATCTAGCATTTTTTAAGGCCACTGGCATACCATTATGATTGGCATCAATATGTACCAATTGTCAGGTGAGCCAAAGAGTGATGCCCCTAGCTCCCAGACTGGCCAAAAGGAGTTAAAGGATTGCCTAAGGTAATAACAGAGCCAGAGTCCAGCCCAGAAGTATGGTCAACTAAGCCACTCACTTATCAGCATAAACAAGGCATGTAAACAGTGATAAAAAGATAAAAACATGGAAAGACAAAATAATTGACAGTGAGTTTTACTGCCCCAGAGGAGAGTAAATAAAGTTTCCACATGAGTATTCATTCATGCTTGCATTGCCTTCTCATTCATTTCACAACTCTTTTTTTTTTTTTTTTTATCACCCACTATGTGCTTGGCTTGGGGAGATCTGATATAATGGTAGTGCTCAAGTCCCTGCTCTGTGACCTTAGGGAAAACACTCCCCAGGTACAGGTTTCATTCTCCTTATCTAGAAAGCAAAACCAATGGCTCTTATCTCTTGGCATCACAGTGATGATTACAGTATCACAGATGGTCTGTAAGTGTATTGATGGAGCAAATACTTTGCATGGGCAAAATACTTTCCAGGGCAGTACTGTGCTAGGAAGATGAATACAGAATTGTTATTATCACTAGAACCACATAAAATAAAGCACACACTTCTTGTTCTTAAGACATTTAGTCTTGTAGAGAGGTTGGATGCCCATGTACCCATGGAGTAGCATGCTAAAGGCCTTAGAGGTGACAGACTAATGAATACGCAAACGTAAGAGAGACTCGCTTTGGTTAGTGTGATTCAAGAGGGTGTCAAGATGCTTGAGGTCTCAAGAAAGACCTTGAAGGAGAAGTAGAATATTAATTGGTAGAGATAAAAGGACAGGCACAGCAGGCAGAAGGAATGAAATAAATCAAGGCTGAGGAATGAGAAAAGGGAGCTGGCAAGCTATTGACAAATTGACAAGGCTGCTTCCAATAGAATATGCATCTAACAAGGCTGATACTACATCTGATGAGGGAGGTCAAGAGAAGAACACAGATTCTCCAAGTCAGGCAGAGCAAAAAGCCCTGGGCACCAGGCCTGCTCACATTCTTCATTTCTACCTCTCCTCCTCCCTCCCAGCGACGGCAGCTGGCTAGAGGTAAATTGTGTTCAGGGCTCTGTGTCTCGTTCTTATGATTTATTGGTTCAGTCTTCCAGCGGGAAGAGAATACAGAGTGTGCTGGCTGGCACATACATGGGGAATTTATGTTGCATATCTAAACATCATGTCTGTCTATCTCTTCCCAGTAATCTCTGATAATACCCAAATGGGCTTTTTATTTTAAACATCTGGACAGCCTTATGGTGGTTGAGGATTAAGGTGCTGAGTGAAGAAAAGAGCACAGTCATAAAGTCTGTCGGATAAACAAAGCTTTCTTTGGAACATTAACTCCTTTACTGAGAAATCTTCTCTGTTCCTCAAAACACACTTAGTAACTTTACGTCTTCATCTCCAGGTAGCACTTTTCTCCTGCAAATACTCTCATGGCATTTAATGGAGTCATTAAGGTAGGAAACTATGAGATATTAGCATAAAAAGAACATTGCCAGAAAAAAGATGCAAAAGGCCCTTTCTTGTATGTACTCTTTCTCCTCCCGATTTGGCGTTTGCTTTTGTTTTATAACAGCAGAAATTCCCATCGTGGGTGGTGGTAATTTTCGCTAGACTTTGTTGCCACTGTCATAAATCGGCAAGAGGTGTGGAACTCAGGGAGGGGGAGAAGCTGGAATGGAGAATAATCAAGTAGTTCTGTTTGATTTTTAATACACAAGTTGTTCAATAAGCAGAGGCCGTGTTTTCTCGTCTTCCTCTGAGATCTGAAGGGCTTCTTCTGATGGTATGTGTGATCTTTGACAGCCCTGAGCCTTAGCGAATGCTCTGCCATCTGCTCAGTGCCCTCCGGGTCCTGGCATTTCTGGCTAGGGACTGTCTTCTCACTCTCCAAGAGTCAGCTCCCCTCTTTTCTAGAGCATGAACTTAGCTGATTCCCACAAGGTAAAGCCGGAAGCTTGCGTCTCTGAATGACCACAAAACCACCGGTACCTCTCCCATGCTTTGTCATCACCTTTACAAGCACATGTCCCGGACTGGACTGTGACCCACAAGCATAGCTAGGTGTGGTTGGTGGGGACTGTTGAGTTCTTTATCACTGGTTCAGGTCCGAAGTGGAGGGCTGAGAACAGAGCTCGACATTTAACGTGTTAATACTTTTGCAATTTTTGTTTTCTATTGCTCTATAACAGATTAGCACAAACTTTACAGCGTAAAATAACACACTTTATCTCTGTCAGCTGTCATCTAGGGCTGGTGACTCATCAGAGGCTCCACTGGAGGGGCACTTACAGCCAATCCCACCCCTCACCTTGGGGTTGTTGGCAGAATTAGTTTCCTTATACCTGTAAGACTCATGGATCTTACAGAGAAAAGAGATCACTTTTTTTTTTTTTTTCCCTCAAAGCCAGCAAGGAAAAAAAGACTCCAGAGAGAATTGGGTAACAAGTCATAGTCTTCTAATTGGATACCTTTTATTTATTTTTCTTATCTGATTGCTGTAGCTAAGACTTCTAATACTATGTTGAATAGCAGTGCTGAGGGGACAAACCACAGTCTTACATTACACAGCATAATCACGAGAGTGGTGCCTTGTCATCTCGGTGCAATCTCTTGGTTAGAATCAAGTCACGAGTCCCATCCTGGGATTACACCAAGGTACGACTACCAGAAAGTGAGATCATAGGGGTCGCTTCAATGTCTGTCTACCACTCAATGTGTTTAAGAAATCTCTCAAACAAACTACTTTGTTCTCCGTAATTGTAGCATCATTGAACTTAATGTTTCTATATGCCATAACATTCAGGTACTTAAGGTGATTTGTTCAATACCACCTGGTATTTCACACGTCCTTACAGGGCAGAGTTAATGTCTTTCCTATTTAACAGTATATTCATAGTACCTAGCAAGGGCTTAACATATGCTAGGTGTTTGATGTTATGTCTCAAATGAATGAATTCTTTAATTGCAGAGAGAGTATCTGAGAGAGCTCAGTCCTTGCTGTGAGCCACAGGCTCTGAGCCTTACCTTTCTTTACGGAATAGTTCCTTCCCATGTTCTGTAAGTGTTGGCTTAGGAATGAATAAAACATTCACAGTTACATCCCATGCCTGTACCTAATTTCTTTATGTATTCAGACCTCTTCTTTAAAGCAGCTCTGCATGGGAAAGTTCCAAAATATAAGATTTTTGCCTCCAGTCAGAAAGCCTAGAGTTATTCAAATATGAAATAGGCAGAAATAAGAGATAGTTGAAGGCACACTCAACTTCTCTGCAGATTCTCTTTGGGTCCTTGTATCTGCATGCCCTCATGCTTCCATCCCCCCTTCACTCTCCATTTTGATTCCATTCTACCTGGAATGACACACAGTTCTTGATTTTCCAGGAGCTCTGATTCATTCTTCTCTCTCTTGATTCCGTTCAGCCACCTTTCCCCTGATCCTGTATAGCACTAACATCCAGGCTCTCTAATCTCAGTCAAGTTTGACTTGTTTTCACGCCCAGAAATGCCCACAGGTGAGCACTTACCTGCCCCAGATTTGTCTGCATTTTGTCTACTGCCATGCTCCCAGCAAAGCCTGTCATAACACAAGCAGGTCTGGTAGCTCCAAATTGGGGGGCTCCTCTGGGCTAGCATCACCTCTTTCAAAGACTTTATATGTAAAGACACAGTATGCTCCAAGAAATTGGACAGAAAATATACAGCAAGCACAGAGAATGTGTAAGCCTGAAGTTGTATGTTGATATCAGGGGTATTAAAATTAAAATCTGATTAAAATCAGAAGTATTAAGAAATGAAAAATAGAAGCTTTGTGAGTTAGGCAGGGGGGTGACATTATCACCCTTCCTATGTGACAAAAGAGAAGACTCAGACTTCTGAGGAGGAATCTTATTTAAGAATCTTGACTTCGTCATGAAAGGAATGAAATTGTGCCGTTTACAGAGATGTGGATGGACCTAGAGACCGAAATGCAGAGCGAAGAAAGTCAGAGAAAAGCAAATATCGAATATTCACACATATATGTGGGATCTAGAAAAATGGTACAGCTAAACCTATTTCCAGGGCAGAAATAGAGACACAGTTGTCGAGAACAAGCATGAACACCAAGGGGGAAAAGTGGGATGGGGTGAGCTGGGAGAGAGGGACTGACACACCTACACTACTGTCTATGAAGCAGACAGCTGATGAGAACCTGCAAAGGAGCGCGCTTGGCTTAGAACAGTCTCCTGAGCAAATCCCAAGCTTCTTAAGGGTGGAGAGTCTGCTTGTGGGAACGTTGTTCTGCTGTGTCTGACTCTTTGCGACCCCACGGACTGTACAGTCCATGGGATGCTCCAGGCCAGAGTACTGGAATGGGTAGCTGTTCCCTTCCAGGGGGTCTTCCCAACCCAGGGACTGAACCCAGGTCTCCTGCATTGCAGGCAGATTCTTCACCAGCTGAGCTACCAGGGAAGCCCAAGAGTCTACTTATAAGCCCTCATATAGTGAAAATACTCCACAATGACTGTTGAATGGATGATTGATTTCCAGTGATCAGGGCAGGCATCATAACACACTGACACATTTTCCAAATTGCCATTCACAGGATACAGTGTGTATATATCACTTCAGTGGACAGCTAATGTTTCATCTTTCCAGAACCTAGACCAGCACTATCTCTTTCAAAGATTTTATATGTAAAGACACAGTATGCTCCAAGAAATTGAACAGAAAATATACACCAAGCACAGAGAAAGTGTAAGCCTGAAGTCGTATGTTGATATCAGGTGAAATATATGTTTGTTTTCTTGGAACTCCCTCCGCCCACCAGCCACATGGTTCCTCTAGAAACTACCGTCTGTCCAGCATGACACAACTCTGACCACTCTTGATTTACCCGTGATGTGTACGTGACACAGTGAGGGCCTCTACTTTTCTTTACCTCATAATTTTGAAACTAAAACTAAGCCCGACTCATTCATCAGCTGCCTGAAGCTGTAATGTGTAAAACTCAGGCACTGCTGACAGCCATGATTATCCAAAATTGACTTGGCACCTGGAGGAAGCTGTTCAAGAGAGAGACACCGAAGAATTCAAAAAGAGAGGAAAAGAGAAGAAGACAAAGCATTTGGATAAATTCAAGCCCCTGGTTTCAGTTGGTTCCCGAAACCAACGTGCATGCCCATTCTTGGTTCATTTGCAAACCCTGAATACATTACAAATGAGGCTCTCTGCAGCTCACGTTGATTCCTGTTGTCTTTACATGCATACACAAAACAGGAACAGACTTTGAGAACAAACTTATGGTTACCAGGGGGAGGATGAGGGCAAGGGATAGGGGGTTTGGGATGGACATGCACACGATGCTATATTTAAAGTGGATAACCAACAAGGACCTACGGAATAGCACGGGCTGCTCTGCTAAATGTTACATGGCAGTCTGGATGGGAGGGGAGTTAGAGGGAGAATGGATCCATGTATACGTTTGGTTGAGTCCCTTGGCTGTCCACCTGAAACTATCACATTGTTAACTGGCTATATAAAATAAATAAAACTCCAATATTAAATAAAACTCCAATATAAAATAAAATATTACTCATTTTAAATGAATGAAAAAAATGAGTCCTAACAAACATACTCATTTACCCTTTATAGTCACTTCAAGATGTTTCCCTCATTTATAATCTTTATAATGCAAAGTAGAAAGATGAGAAGAAAAACTTTTCAAGTAAGAGACTACTACAGGCATGTGGGGAGAAGGGAAAGTGTTTCCAGTACTCCTGAAACTCCATCCTGTGGCCCGCTGTCTGTTCTCTCTCCCCTGCGGCAGGCAGGTTTCAGCACGGTACAGTTGGGCTGCAGCAATAATCCAGCAACCAGGACAGTGCATCATCCAATTACATGGTCTATTGTTTCATTATTCACCCTACGTTGCCTGCCCCTGCCACAACCCGCTCACCTCCACTTTCCACTTGCAAGCTTACCCTCCCTCCTCGCACGCTGCAATCACACTCTATTCTGAGCCACCTCAGGATCCCATTAGTCTCAGTAAACAATATGCTTCACTTCAATTATACATTTAGAAACAGTATTCTCAATTCCTAGTGCCCATTTTGGCCAACATTGTACCATGAACCTGGGGGCAATGAGAGCGAACTATAGAGGCAGAAATGTCAGAGCTCCAAATTAAAGCAGCCTCTGCCCTCTGCTCTTTGAGGCATATCTCTATGTAGGTACAGTCATACACACACCACACAGCATGCCCATCACACATATTGTACCCACATCACATATACACCACACATGCCCGCCACACACACACACACACCTACACGCACATCAGGAGAGCATGGCACTTGTGCAGAACAGTTAATTGTGTAATACATCTCTGGAACCCTGTCACTTTTGCTCTTTGTTAAAGCAATCAAATAATATTTGCATGATGCTATGAGACATGGAAAAGAAATATAAATTCAGTGCCTTCAGGGAAATTGCATCACAAAAATATACAAGTGGAGAACATTTATGAGCAATCAGTGAGAAAGGACAAAACTAAGATTCAGGTCCCGCTCCAGTATTCTTGCCTGGGGAATTCCACGAACAGAGGAACCTGATGGGCCGCAAAGAGCCCAACATGACTAAGAACTGAACAGGAGGGGACTCAAGGAGCTGAAACTCAGGCATTCCAGGAGAAGGCGCTGCTGAGCTGATACTGGCATCTCTAAACTCAGATGAGGAGCTTGATGGAGCTGGCTCCTGGACTTCCAAAGAAGTGACAGCAGCCAGCTGGTCCAGATGTCTCAGGAGACATGATAAAGTTGGTAGCTGGATCTGTATGTGCGTTTTGGAATAATAGGCTGCTATAAGAAGGACCTGTCATTGCCTGGATGAACAAACATTGCTTGGGTTGTGTTGCTAGAACAGGAAGCGAAGTCAGGAAAAGAAAGCAAACGGGGAAAGAAAGTGCCCCTTTTCCCTTCCATAGGCTTCCTTCAGGTCCCTGTCAAGCTGGATGATGGCAGTGGACATCGGGGGTCAGCTGGAGGACAAGAAATGGACAAGCTCCTGAGTGGTGAGCAGAGTATCCGAGGGGCCATGTGCATAATGCAAAATCCACAAAGAATTAGGGCTAATGAGCCAGATGGCTCCAGTGGTAAAGAACCTGCCTGCCAACGCGGGAGACATGAGATGCTGGTTTGATCTCTGGGTTGGGAAGATCCCCTGGAGGAAGGCATAGCAACCCACTCCAGGATTCTTTGTAGGCTGGCTACAATCCATGGGGTTGCCAAGAGTCAGAAACAACTGAAGTTGACTTAGCATACATGCACCAGCCAGAAGCAACTCTGTAAGGAATGAGGGAGGGTCCTGGTGAGGGTTGAAAGGAAAAGACATCTAAGCCCGCGACACAGAAGCTTCTACAAAATTTATTGTGAGATGCACTTCTGTTTACACCATGCAACTGTGTGTCTTGAGAGGCAAAACAGAGATTTGGACCAACAGTGGGAATATTTTTTGCCCTATATAGTGTAAGATAGCAAATATTTCGGGCGCTGTGAGCTCTGAGATCTCTGTAACAACTATTCAAGTCCACCATAGCAGCCTGGAAGCAGTCACAGACAACACATAAATGACAGCATGTGGCCACACTCCCGGAAAATTTCATCAACACTGAAATTTGAATTTTACATAATTTTCACATGTCCTAAAATGCATGTTTCTTTTGACTTTATTTTTTTCCCAGTCATTAAAAAAATGTGAAAGCTCATCTGTGAAGTACCACAAGCGGTAGGTAGGATTTTCCTACGGGTGTAGTTTGTCAACTCTGGGCTTCAGCTCCAGCTCTGCCTGCAAAAAAATCTATAAAAACCTGCAGGTAACAAGACATGCACACAACAATGTCTAGGTAGAGGTGAAAAATATGAACATGGTTTTGGAAAGATGTGCAAAAAGTTCTCAGCAAGTTTGGGGACCCAGGGAGACTTTGGAAGGAGTAGGAGATAAGAAAGTACAATGACTTAGAAACTGCTGACACAGACGTGGAGAGTAAACAGTGAAGACCCCACTAGCATCCGATCTCTGGGCAGGGACCTGCAGAGGAGGTGTTCCTGTTTGGGTGGAACTGTGTATTATTTCTCACAGCCCCTCCACAGCCTCCCTGTCTGGCTATTTATCATAAATGGGCCAAAACAGCATGTAGGAAACCATCATTTTTCTAGAGTTAACATTTTCAAAACTCACCAGTCCTTATATATCAAGCTAACAGTGGATGTGATAGAAATCTGAAATGGCAGAGGGGAAATGCCCAGACCCTCATAGAGAAAACACTATTTACCATTGCACAAATGATTTTCTGAAAAGCACCAGGAGAACTTAGAGGAAAGACAGGAAAGGAAAATGAACTGTAGGGAAGAAATTAGCTTTTGGTCACTTGCACCCCTCCTGGGCTGCCTGATTGATGTGCTTCGGAATCTGAGTGTACAAAGACCACATTCCCCATCATTACAGTTCAAATCAGTTTGGAGCCACACTGACTGCTGCAGCGCCACCCCTCATCACTGCCCACCCATGCTCCTGCTCCCCAAATCAGGGAAAGCAAGAGGAACATTGACACCAGCAAGGAGGAAAGACACATCATTAAGGGCCTACAGCTTTGGAGCCAGGCTCTCAGGGTCCAAATCCTGTGTCTGCCACTTAATACAGTGAAACTTTGAATGAGGTGGACTATTTATTACTCTGGGCTTCCCTGGTGGTTTAGTGGTAAAAAACCTGCCTTCCACTGCAGGAGACACATGTTTGATCCCTGGGTTGGAAAGATACTCTGGAGAAGGAAATGACGATTCACTCCAGTATTCTTTGCCTGGAGAATCCCATAGACAGGGGAGCCTGGTCAGCTATAATCCATGGGGTCACAAAAGTCAGACACTTAGCAACTAAATGACAACAAAAATTTAGTATTCTGCTCATCAGTTTCTGTAAGTATAAAGAAGTAGAGATAATAAAAGCATCTCTTACTGTGTTGATTAAATGGGTTAGCATATGTAAATTGCTTAAAATTGTTCTGAGTGCAAAGTGAGCATTTAATAAGTATGATTGATTCTAAAGCCTAGTAGAAAAGCCATTGTTAGGTTCTTGCAACTTCAAGGATAAACTTTGGCTCCTTGGTGTGGGGCACCATGAGTAATAAGCTGCAAACACAGTGAATTTCTTAATGTTCTCTGAAGCCTCCACCCATTCTCATTTTATAATTTCATACTTGCTCTTTAACTCAAAAATCTTTCCCTATCCTTGTCTTCAAGAAAATTAGAGATAGCAAGGGAACATTTCATGCAAAGATGGGCTCAAATTAAGGACAGAAATGATATAGACCTAACAGAAGCAGCTAACAGAAGCAGAAGATATTAAAAATATTAAGAAGAGGTGGCAAGAATACACAGAAGAACTGTACAAAAAAGATCTTCATGACCCAGATAATCACGATGGTGTGATCACTCACCTAGAGCCAGACATCCTGGAATGTGAAGTCAAGTGGGCCCTTAGTAAGCATCACGATGAACAAAGCTAGTGGAGGTGATGGAATTCCAGTTGAACTATTTCAAATCCTAAAAGATGATGCTGTGAAAGTGCTGCACTCAATATGCCAGCAAATTTGGAAAACTCAGCAGTGGCCACAGGACTGGAAAAGGTCAGTTTTCATTCCAAACCCAAAGAAAGGCAGTGCCAAAGAATGCTCAAAACTACCACACAATTGCACTCATCTCACATGCTAGTAAAGTAATACTCAAAATTCTCCAAGCCAGGCTTCAGCAATACATGAGCCATGAACTTCCAGATGTTCAAGCTGGTTTTTGAAAAGGCAGAGGAACCAGAAATCAAATTGGCAACATCAGCTAGATCATTGAAAAAGCAAGAGAGTTTCAGAAAAACACCTACTTCTGCTTTATTGACTATGCCACAGCCTTTGACTGTGTGGATCACAATAAACTGTGGAAAATTCTGAAAGAGATGGGAATACCAGACCATCTGATCTGTCTCTTGAGAAATCTATATGCAGGTCAGGAAGCAATAGTTAGAACTGGACATGGAACGAGAGACTGGTTCCAAATAGGAAAAGGAGTACATCAAGGCTGTATATTGTCACCCTGCTTTTTTAACTTGTATGCAGAGTACATCATGGGAAATGCTGGGCTGGGAGAAGCACAAGCTAGAATCAAGATTGCCAGGAGAAATATCAATAACTTCAGATATATAGACGATACCACCCAT
Source organism: Antilocapra americana (assembly GCA_007570785.1). Lineage (NCBI taxonomy): Eukaryota > Metazoa > Chordata > Mammalia > Artiodactyla > Antilocapridae > Antilocapra > Antilocapra americana. The sequence continues at coordinate 3,085,440 of ML661883.1, read as the reverse complement.
ATGGCAGAAAGTGAAGAGGAACTAAAAAGCTTCTTGCTGAAAGTGAAAGAAGAGAGTGAAAAAGTTGGCTTAAGGCTCAACATTCAGAAAACTAAGATCATGGCATCTGGTCCCTTCACTTCATGGGAAATAGGTGGGGAAACAGTGGAAACAGTGTCAGACTTTATTTTGGGGGGCTCCAAAATCATTGCAAATGGTGATTGCAGCCACGAAATTAAAAGACGGTTACTCCTTGGAAAGAAAGTTATGACCAACCTAGATAGCATATTGAAAATCAGAGACATTACTTTGCCAACAAAGGTCAGTCTAGTCAAGGCTATGGTTTTTCCAGTAGTCATGTATGGATGTGAGAGTCCGACAGTGAAAAAGGCTGAACACTGAAGAATTGATGCTTTTGAACTGTGCTGTTGGAGAAGACTCTTGAGAGTCCCTTGGACTGCAAGGAGATCCAACCAGTCCATGCTAAAGGAGATCAGTCCTGGGTGTTCATTGGAAGGACTGATGTTGAAGTTGAAACTCCAATACTTTGGCCACCTCATGCAAAGGGTTGACTCATTGGAAAAGACCCTAATGCTGGGAAGAATTGAGGGCAGGAGAAGAAGGGGACGACACAGGATGAGATGGCTGGATGGCATCACAGACTCGATCAACATGGGTTTGGGTGGATTCCAAGAGTTTGTGATGGACAGGGAGGCCTGGCATGCTGCAATTCATGGAGTCACAAAGAGTCAGACATGACTGAGTGACTGAACTGAACTCAACTGAACCACCCTATGGCAGAAAGTGAAGAACTAAAGAGCCTCTTAATGAAAGTGAAAGAGGAGAGTGAAAAAGTTGGCTTAAAGCTCAACATTCAGAAAACTAAGATCATGGCATCTAGTCCTATCATTTCATGTCAAAGAGATGGAGAAACAGTGGAAACAGTGATAGACTTTATTTGGTGGGGGGAGGCAGCAGATGGTGATTGCAGCCATGAAATTAAAAGACGCCTACTCCTTGGAAGGAAAGTTATGACCAGACCTAGACAGCATATTGAAAAGCACAGACATTACTTTGCCAACAAAGGTCTGTCTAGTCTAGGCTATGGTTTTCCAGTGGTCATGTATGGATGTGAGAGTTGGACCATAAAGAGAGCTAAGTGCCAAAGAAATGATGCTTTTGAATTGTGGTGTTGAAGACTCTTGAGAATCCCTTGAACTGCAAGAAGACCCAACCAGTCATCCTAAGGCAGATCAGTCCTGGGTGTTCATTGGAAGGGCTGATGTTGAAGCTGAAGCTCCAATACTTTGGCCACCTGATGCGAAGAACTGACTCTTTCCTGATGCTGGGAAAGATTGAAGGTGGGAGGAGAAGGGGACAACAGAGGATGAGATGGTTAGATGGCATCACCGACTCGATGGACATGAGTTTTGAGTACACTCTGGGAGTTGGTGATGGACAGGGAGGCCTGGCGTGCTGCAGTCCATGAGGTCACAAAGAGTCAGACTCCACTGAGCAGCTGAACTGATCCCTGTCTTAAAACTTCTACTCATCCTTTAAGATCCAGCACAAAAGTGTCTTGATTTTGTATACTTTTCTATTCCACCCTCCCCCAAAAATATTTAATTCCTTCCACTATGAGGTTTACTCAGTAAACTTTTCTCAACCTGTACAGATCTGAAATTTAAAATGTGGCTTCTAGCTCTCTGGAACTTCTATCATAAAAGATGTGGCATCCATTTGTACCTTTCTGGCAGGGGGAAAATTTTTCTGTACATATTTTAAAACATCAGTTAGTCTTTGCTTATATGCTAAATAAGAGTTACAGGGGGTTGCATTTATTAATACCATAGAAGGTCCTCCACAGGCTGACTGAAAAGAAATTCCCATCTTTTGGTTCCACGTGGTACTGCAAAGAAAGAATGGACTTAAAAAATAAAAAGACAGCAAGCAAATAAAAAGTAATGATCATATGAAAACCAAAAGGGAATTAAGCAGAGGGAACACATATGTAGGAATCATAGAAGCCCCAGTTCTGGTATGGAATAGAGGTTCCAGAATCTTCCTGCTTATAGGCAGAAGGATTTAGCAGGTCACGCTTTCAACTTAGAAATGCTTGGGACTTCACGGCTGGTCTTTGCCTGCCAAATGTAGGAGACTTGGGTTCAGTCTTTGGTCCAGGAGGATCCCACATGTTGTGGAGCAACTAAGCCCATGTACCACAGCTACTGAGCCTGCACTGTACAGGTTGGGCTCGCACCAAGAGAAGCCACCACAATGAGAAGCCGGCACACTGCAAGAAAGAGTAGCCCCCACTCGGCAGTAGAGAAAGCCTGGCAGGGCAACAAAGACCCAGTGCACCCAAAAATGGATAAATAAATAAAAACATTTTAAAAGAAGTTCCCTGGGTTCAAATCCTAACCCCAGGACTGTTGGTACATGAACTTGGGCGAGTGTATTCACAACTGAGAACCCTCAGTCATCAACTGAGCTAATGTCAGAAAACATAAGCAATAATTAGGTAGATGTTACTGACAACATTTTGCACCAGGCCTTACTCAATATGAGTGTGCATTAACCAAAATTAACTACCTTGCCCACTTCAGTGGAAAAGTGAGTATTTCAGTGTTCCCTAACCTAAGGATGGTGGTTAACATCACCAACTCAATGGATATGAGTTTGAGCAAACTCCAGGAGACTGTGAGGGACAGGGAAGCCTGACACGCTGCAGTCCATGGGATAACAAAGAGTCAGACACAAGTTAGGGACTAAACAACAACAACAATGACCTAAGGAAACTGCTTTCCAATTGTAAAGAAATGATAAAGCTTCATAGGGAGTTTCCTGTGATTCACTGTCAGGTCCCAGCCCACTTCATACTCTCTATAACCCACTTTGCTCCTTTTTTTTTGATTCAGCTACACTTTGCTCAGTGACTCCAGTCGTTTCTGACTCTGTGTGACCCATTAGACTGCAGCCCACCAGGCTCCTCTGTTCATGGGATTCTCCAGGCAAAACTGCTACAAATCCTGGAGCCCACACACCTCAGTTTCTAAGTACCACCCTCCTCCTTGAACCTGTGATGGGTATTGACAATACCAATACTTTAGGTTGCAAAAATTCCTCACACATAAATAAAAAGTTAGGTAGATTGGTAAATGAAGGAGATAAATAAATAATATATATAGAGATACACAGAAGGATGATAGATAGCTGGTCAGCTGGCTTCATCCTACAGCAACTACAGCATCCAATTCACCAGGGATTATAAGTAAAATTACAAGGTAGGTGGTGGTTTAGTTGCTAAGTCATGTCCAACTCTTTGCAACCCTATAGACTGTAGCTTGCCCAGGCTCCTCTCTTCATGGGAATTCCCAGGCAAGAATACAGGAGTGGTTTGCCATTTCCTTCTTCAGGGGACCTTCCTGAACCAGGGACTGAACTTGCATTTCCTGCATTGCAGGTGAATTCTTTACTGACTGAGCCACTAGAGACCCTCACAAAACTTTCAGGTCTGTCTTCAGTGAAAGCAGGGCCAGAATCATTCAGGTCTCTCTTTAGCATAGAACACGGTAATGAACATGCACCAATAGGAAATTAAAAGAAAAAAATAAAACAAAACAGTGGTCATAAGCCTGCAAGGACTGGAGGATTGAGAATCTAAATCATTAGTGGACATGTGAACATCTATCAGTTTTCAAGCCTACTCTATGGAATACAAGAATCACCTAAACAGTGTTGAAGAATCCTTGATAATTCTCCATTTTGACCAAATTGTTATCTTAAAACATCTCCTTTCAGGCCCATTCACGTTTGCCCATTCCAATTTCATACCTGAGATCAAAATCCAGGAGGCAAGTTTGGTTTAATCCAGACCTGTCTTGATGCACCTTGAAATATTTTGATACTCTGCCTCAGTTGATAAACTTCTATGGTTATAGAGGGATGCACTGGTGATCTAATCACTTCAGTTCAGTTCAGTTCAGTCACTCAGTCGTGTCTGACTTTGTGACCCCATGGACTGCAGCACACCAGGCTTCCCTGTCCATCACCAGCTCCTGGAGTTTACTCAAATTCATGTCTAGTGAGTCGGTGATGCCATCCAACCATCTCATCCTCTGTTGTCCCCTTCTCCTCCTGCCTTCAATCTTTCCCAGCATCAGGGTCTTTTCAAACAAGTCAGTTCTTTGTATCAAGTGGCCAAAATATCAGAGTTTCAGCTTAGGCATCAGTCCTTCCAGTGAACACTCAGGACTGATTTCCTTTAGGATGGACTGGTTGGATCTCCCTGTAGTCCAAGGCACTCTCAAGAGTCTTCTCCAACACCACAATTCAAAAGCATCAATTCTTTGGCGCTCAGCTTTCTTTATGGTCCAACTCTCATATCGATATATGACTACTGAAAAAACCAAAGCTTTGACCAGATGGTGATCTAATAATATGTGTTTAAAGCTTACTAATTGTAGCCTAATGGTACATCTTATAAGAGTATTTTATAACCAGGTAACTGCAAAGGTTGTCAAAATTTAGCATTTTCTAGTGAATTTTGATGTCTCTTTAGAAAATGAAATTGTGAAGAAGATCCTTCTTTAGGTAAGAGAGAGTATTACAATATATAACAGATAACATCTTTTCCATAGAAAATAATCTAATATGACAGAGCAAATGACAGATATTCCTAAACAATATTTAGCTATTTAGAGGAAGTACTCTGGGTCTCACCTCCCCACTTACATGACAATAAATCCCTCAACCAACAGAGGTAAAAATGTAAATATTCCTCCTGGAAAAACAAATAAAACAGCATTGAAAATTTACTAAATCTCTGGAGAAAAGTTTCAGCTTTTTAAATTCTAGAAGAAAGAAAAATCAAAAAGGGATAATGGACAGACTTGAATATGTAAAACTTTACATGCATTTTAGAAAAAGAAGTAATTTAAATTAAAAAGGCAAATATGTCCTGGTATTTTCAGTAAATAATTTCCCAATGGTTATAAGCTTTATTATACAAAAAGCTCAAGCTTTCATATCCAAAATAATACAGAGTCTCCAGGGGACAAGTGTACAAGGGCAAGAATAGAGAATTTACAAAATAAAGCAACACACATTTATCAAACATCGAAATATTCAGCTTTAATAATAGCAGAAATTAATATAGCTAGATGTGATGAGAAATGGTTTCCATGCCTTAAAAATTAAACTTAAGCCTGCATAATAGATTTTCTACTGCATAAATGCTTCCCAAGTAGTGCTCGGGGTAAAAGAACCCACCTGCAAATGCAGGAGACATAAGAGGCCTGGGATCAATCCCTGGATTGGGAAGATCCCCTGGAGATGGCAATGGCAACCCACTCCAATATTCTTACCTCGAAAATACTGTGCACAGAGGAGTCTCGTGGGCTACAGTCCATAGGGTCACAAAGAGTCAGATATGACTGAAGCCACTTAGCACGCACGTACCATTTAAATATAGAGTAGGAAATGGCAGACCACTCCAGTATACTTGCCTGGAAAATTCCATGGACAGAAGGACCTGGAAGGCTACAGTCTATGGGAATGCAAAGAGTCAACACCACTGAGTAATTGAACACACACACATATAACTTGGAATGAAGAAGAAATTCAAACAAATTATAAGCCATTAAACATGAATGACCAGTGAGTATGTAAAACAGAACCTGGGAGATGTGGCCAGGGCAATATCAATGAAAACTTATCCTCAGATGTGGTAGTGAAAAGAAAAAAAGTTGACCATGTAATTCATTATTTTTCATTTTTGCATAAAACAAAAAAGGAAAATTCCTTTGATTTTTCAGGTGATGTCTGAAAGATATATAGAAGTCCACTAAATATAAAAAGAGAAGGCTTTTCCAAGCTAAGAATTTGGAGAGATAAAGGAGAATCAAACTAGATCCTGGCTAGACAGTCTCCAAGGTTGATAGATTGTCTCTTCCTCTTAACCTAAGTCCACCGAGAAACTCAGGAAGTTCGTTAAAGAGGAAAATACATGACCTGATCTAAGGTGTTTCACTTACTGCTCTCTTAGGCCCACCCCCTATGTGTACTTTAGGATCTAGCATGACAATAGGACAGTAGAAAGAAATAAAGGACATCTAGCTAGAAAAGGGAAGTACAAAACTCTTTTGTAGAGGACATGAACATTGTGTATAAAATCTGATCAAATGTACAAACTTGAGAATTACAAATTAATGTATCAGTTAGCTTATCAATTATAATTTAATCAATTAATTTATTAATTATAGTTGTTTTTGTCATTTGCAATTGTTCAGTCACTGTCACTGCCCACTCTTTGTGACCCCATGGACTGCAGCCCACTAGGTGTCTCTAAGGGATTTTCCAAGCAAGAACACTGGAGTGAGTTGCCATTTCCTTTTCCAGGGGATCTTCCTGACCCAGAGATTGAACCCGCGTCTCCTGCGTCTCCTGCACGGGCAGTTGGATTCTTTACCACTGAGCCACTGGGGACCCCCCCGACCTAATATCTCAGGGCAAATGGGAAAGTGTATTGAAAGACAACAAAGGACACAAGGGTCTACTGGAGTCACCGGGAGCAGAAGAAGGCATTGGTAGGGTAGGTTTTTAGTAATCAATTCTCAACATAAAGGTTAATGATGAAGGACTGGCTGTTTTCCTTCTAAGTTTAGAAACAAGACAAGGATGTTTATTCTCACAGCTTCTATTCAGCACTATACTGTAGGATCTAGCATGACAATAAGACAATAGAAAGAAATAAAGGACATCTAGCTAGAAAAGGGAAAGACAAAACTTTTATAGAGAACATGAACATTGTGTATAAAATCTGATTGAAAGTACAAACTGGAGAACTATAAATTAACTTATCAATTTTTCAGCATAGGAGAACCATATAGGAAAATTCATTGTATTTCTATATGCTGCCAATGAACAATTGGAAATTTCTATTAAAATATTAATGATTCCTTAAAAATATGAAATACATAAGGGTGAATCTGATCAATATGTGAAAAGCTAGTACACTGAAAAGAACAAAGTATTGCTAAGAAATCAAAGAAAATCTAAACAAATGAGATCTATCATATAAATGAATCTGAAGTTTCAATATTATTAATACCAAGGTGTCATTCTTCCTAAACTAATCTATAGATTAAATACTATCACAATCAAAATATGATTCTAAAGTGCATTTGGAAAATCAAAAAAACTACAGAATAACCAAAACGACACAAAAGTGAATAATAAATGGATGAAAAAGTGGATAAAAATGTTATCCTAAATGTCCAGAAACCACTTGACATAATTAGGTAGATAGCATACAACATCACAACTTGTGGTGTGTAGGCATAGTACTACCTTGTGTTTACAAGACTGAACAATTTGAAGGAGACTTCTACCAAACCTGGATTCATTCAAATAAATGGACATCAAAATGCCTCATTCGAATAGAAAAATATGGATACTACTTTTTTCACATTCTATCTGAGCATTTTGCCACATCGTGAGCTATTCTTTCAATCCAGCATCCTTCAGTGATGGAAAGCATTGTTCTTCCTGAGCTGGGAGCACCTGGTCCTTTTGAGGCTTAACAATCCATCAGTCCTGGGAGCAAAGGTGGAGCTGTGCCTGCTCACCATCTGGATGCATCGCACTGGTTCCTCTTGACGTGGTCCCATCACGGTAACCCTGTCATGCTACACAGCTTGGTACTGCTGGGCATACCCATGCTTCTTCCAGGGCCACCTGGGACCCTGCAAGACAGATGGATCTGGAGAGGGACCTTGAAGTAAAACGTTTCCAAATCACCAATATGCAGCATCCCGCTGTGCCTCGGATATAAGAAATTGTACTCTCTGTGCTGGAAGAGCTTTCAGAATCCTACAAGCATCCTGTAATTAATTCGAAACAACCTACAAAAAAGGCTGATTCAAAGATGACTTAGATACATGGTCTGTCTTTAGGAGACCCATTGTGGGAGTTCTGCTGAGAGAGTTCCAATCTCCTTCCTGGAGAGAGTCAATCTCTTTTGTGCCTTTCCAATCTCCTTCTGCACCTTCCTTCATTCTGAAGTCCACTTTCCCTGCCCTCATCCGCAAGTGCTTTCAATCTGCTCCAGATTCTCATCAAAACACCATGTATTTTGCACTCGTTCTTCTTAACACCATCTTGCAATTTTTTAAATCGGGGTCTGATATAGGAGAAAATATGGAGGATGTTTTTCCATACTAAAGAGAAGCTATCTTCATGCTTTTAGATAGGAAATGAAGCCATGTCCTGCTCTGAATCTCCCCCTGATTTTCCTTTTACTGCAATAACAAACCTCATCAAGCTGCTCTCCCGGTCTGATGTTTCCTAAAGGATTGTGTATCCTGTATATGGACGGTTTGTATATCACAGCTGGTTTTAGTGTTTATGAACCAGTTACCCAATGTTCACTGAGGTTCCCTTTAACACCCATTATGTAGTGATAACTTTGAGCCCTGATGCCCTGTAGTCCAGTACCAGGTAGAGAAAGATCTTCCTTTTTTTTTCAATAAGATTCTTACTTCCTCCTATTTAACTTTAATAACATTACCTATTTTAAGGAAAACAATTATAAACACCCCTAAGAATTAAAAGAAGTTTACATTTTGCATATGTCTTACTTCAGTCCCCAAACTTTGCAGCTTTCATCATTCCCATCTTACAGATTAAAGGCTAAGTTCCAAAAAGACATTATTAATTGTGAACTATATGTCACGAATTATATGACACAGAGATATAAGGATAAATATATAAATTTATGTAAATGCCACCATTATGAAGCAATGTCAGAACTAAACCTGAATATACTGACTGTAATTGTTTTTAATAGGCATCATATCAGCAACCTATGCATATTTATAAATAAATATACCTATTCATATATTAATAGCTAAGCATCAATAGGCCATTTTCCAAGATTTGATCCACGGAAGATGCTTCCTATGTGTTTGCTATTCTTACTCTAGCATAGAGTGAGGACTTCCCAGGTGGCTCAGTGGTAAAGAATCTTCCTGCCAATGCAAGAGACACAGGTTCAGTCCCTGGGTCTGGAAGATCCCCAGAGAAGAAAATGGAATCCACTCCAGTGTGCTTGCTTGGAAAATCCCATGGACAGAGGAGGCTGGTGGGTACAGTCCATGGGGTCACAAAAGACTCGGACATGACTTAGCAACTAAACAACAGCAGCATTGAAAAAAGTCATCGTTCATAAAATTGCATCATGAATTATTGAATTTATAAGGAGAAAGTGTAATGTAAAAAAAATTGTCAGAAGTTCAGTGTTAGGAATTGAATGTTAGGGGATTCCCTGGCGGTTCAGTTTTATCCATGGTTTGGGAACTAAGGTCTTGCATGCCATGCAGCATGACTGGAAAAACAAAAAGAATTTAATATTACCTGAAAAAAATTCTTGGAGCAGAATATTAATTTTCAGAGAACAAAAGTGGGACAGGGAGTGGTAGAAAAAAGATTAGTGGCATGGGAGATTAAGAGCTGGTGGAGGGAAAGGCATCCCGCCGTTTAGGAAACTTATCCCTTCAGTCAGCCTCATTATGGGCCTGAAAGAAACGTTGAGTGCGATCCCAGGTTTGGGGAGAAGTTGTGTACAGGAAGCCATGAGCTGTAACGATGCCTGGACTTGGAGTCAGGGACCGCTGGGCAAGTAATTTAACTTCCGTAAACCTCAGCTAGCAAACCTGCAAAATGGAGAAGGCTTTTAGCTAATTATGGCTGTGTCAAGAAGCAAATGACAAATGTACCAGCACAGCGCCTTGTGGAGCTGTTCAGTGAATCCACTGTTTTCCCTTTTGGTCTGGACACAGATCACCAAAAAAAATCATATTTACTTCACTGAAGTGATAATACAGCTATTGATTTAACAAATACTAATAATTACATATCCCCTAGTCTTTAAAGGAGTAATTCAAGGAACCTTTGAGCAACTCTTGGTTTTTGATATTGGGATAGGAATAGAGTCTCGTATGTGGATTAGCCTGTTAGAGCCTCCATAGTAAAATACCCAAGATGGGTGGCTTAAACAACAGACACTGACTTGCTCCCAGTGCTAGAGGCTGGAATTTTACGATCAAGGTGCCAATAGATTTGGTTTCTGGTAAAGTCCTTTTTCCTGACCTGCATTCTTACTGTGTGCTTACATGAACTTTTTCTCTATTGTGTCAAGGACACTAGTCCTGTTGGAATAAGGTTAAACATGACCTCATTTAACCTTAACTATCTCCTCGAAGTTTCTATCTCCAAATATAACCACTTTGAGATTAGAGCTTACACCTATGAACTTGAGGGTAGACACAAGTCAGTCGGGAATTGAATGTATGAGATATATATCTCATAAGGAGAATGGTAAGATATTTTAGAAATACCTCAGAGACCTGGGATTTCCACAGACCAAGCTCTTAATCTCACTACTATTATTTATTCTCAGTGAGACAGGGAAGACCAGTTTGCTCCTCTGAGTCTCTGCTTCCACAGTTGTAAAACTGGCATTGTGAGGATTATTTCATAATTTTGTTGTCAAAATTAAATGATAAAATGTAATGACAATTATTTTCCAAAGAGTTGGTGTTCAATCACTACTAATTCTCTTCTGAGACACACCTCTAAAGAACAGGGCTACCCTTTGAAATCACCTTTTCTGTCATCTTCATTAGATTTTACACATCACTTTCACATTACATCACTTGATTTTATTCAACTAGAATAAAGAAGAGTTGGATTTCCCTCATAGCTCAGGGTAAAGAATCTTCCTGCCCATGCAGGAGACTCAAGTTCGACCCCTGGGTTGGAAAGATTCCCTTGGGAAGGAAATGGAAACCCACTCTGATATTCTTGACTGGGAAATCCCACGGACAGAGGAGTCTGCAGGCTACAGTCTGTGGGGTCACAAAGAGTCAGGACTGATCAACTAAATAGCAGTAGCAAAAGAAGAGCTGAGGTTCTTAGCCACAATCAAGAAGCCTGTGAACATACTCTGGGGGTAAAATCTTATTTTTAAAAAATTAAACTTTATAAGTAACTGGGGAAACTTTTAGTCTCTGGAAATATGCATGAACAATTAAGTTCATTACAACCTGAAATGAAAAAAAAAAGTGGAAGTGTTAGTTGTTCATTTGTGTCTGACTCTTTTCAACCCCATGGACTGTAACACACCAGGCTCCTCTCTCTGTGGGATTCTCCAGGCAATAATACTGGAGTGGGTTGCTATTCCCTTCTCCAGGGCATCTTCCCTACCCTGGGATCAAACCCAGGTCTTCTGCATTGCTGCAGATTCTTTACCATCTGAGTCGTCAGAGGATATTGGTGTGTTATTCATAGCACATCACCCCCAATATTTTTGGCAAGTAATATGTGTCAAAAACCAGATGAATTAATTTAAAAAGAGTGTGGACTTCTATCCTACGTTCTAGTTGCATAGTTCTTTGCTCATTTCTATGTCCATGAAATTGACTAAAATACCCATAGTCACAACTGAGTTGCTGCTAATGTTAAAGAAAACGGAACAGTTGAATTAGTCATTGCATGCACTCTTAAATTTGGATCAATGATTTGAAAGAAAAATCTATAAACAGCACAGGGACATATGTGTAGGGTGTGATCAGGTGGGTAAAAAGAGGCCCTGACTTAGGTCAAATTAAAAGTGAAAGGCAACTATTTGAGACATAGAGAAGTCAGAAAGACCCAAAGGGGAACCACCTATTTGTTAGACAATTGAGAACATGTACAGTTTTCTCTGCAGGTGAGTCCTGCCCTGGCTCATGTCAGATTCATCATAGGCTGCTCTGAGTCTACTCTGACAATTTTATTAGTGTGTTTATTCTGCTCAACCAAAATATTTCATAGTAAAATTGGCAGCTGTGCCATTAACCCATCTACCAGTCAGTTTGAAGACCATTATGAGTATAGCTGGACAAAGACATCTTCTGTCCACAAGAAGAGTCAAAACCTACCCACATTCTAGACCAACACTAGTATGTCTGCCTGTGTCACTAGAGCAATATATGCTAACTTTTCCTGACTTTACATTTGAAAAGTACCCCCATCCTTTTTTCCAAAAAAGTACAGAATATACTTTGAAAAATAAATTGTATTTAAAATTTCAGGAAACACATATTTTTCATGTTGTGACATCTCTCACATGAGAGGTGTCTTACAATCAATGGCATACAGAATTGAACTAGCAGAAATAATATATAAAATTATGGATGATTATAAAACCAATGTAACCATATGAGTAGATGAAATCCAGGCAATTAGATTATATTTTAATACCTTTCTTCTTAAATTCTGTTTCAGCAAGAACCAAAGCCAAGCCTTGTATTAGAACCAGAAGGACTCCTGTATTGACTACATTTTCTTATTTTCTGTATTATCGATGCTCTGGCATTTGTCAACATGATCCTAGAGAGACTGCCCCTCCCAGCATTAGCAAATCCCTAGAGATAGCAAAACATGTCTTGAGAGCAGGCCATTGATATAAAAAACATCCAGTTCTGAACCCACACACCTAACCACCTACTTGTCAAGCTGTCACACACCGATTCAGTATTTCCCTTCCCCTAAATCACTCTAGGTCCCGGTACCAGACAGCTAGGACCATTCTTATCACTCAGAGCCCAGCAAAATTATTCAACCAAAACAATCGTAAACTTAATCAGGGTATGTACTCTACCTTGCCCAGCTCTTTTCACTAAATCCCAATAAATAGCTTCATCCTCCAATATTATAGAGCAAAGTTCTTTTTATAAGCAGCCTAATTTCCTGAGCATTAGTGCTAGGTTTGCTGGTCACCCCTCTTTACAGAGACCAGGTACTATCATATTGGCTGTGACAAGTAACAACAGAACCGCCTGTGCCTTAGCCAAACAACAGAGTTTTTGTTCTTATTTCTGTGGACGCGTGCAGATTCCAAGGATAGATTGCATCCTGTGACAGCGTGTGGGCCAAACAAAGGAGAATGGAATGGTTTTACTGAGATGGCAGGGAGAGGTGTGAGCCTGGTACAATGGGACTTGCAGAAGTCAGCAGAGAGGCTCAAGGGTCAGGTTGGTAATCATAACCAATTTGGAGCTCACACGGTGAGGTATAAAAGGATTTTTTTTCTCTTACAAATCAGATGGAAAGTGAAAACAAAACCCGTTCTTTCTCCTGTACCAGATATAGAAAGAAACAGGTGCAGCAGCAAATTTGTGCGGGAACGCAAAAATTCCCATGTTCTCATGCTTGGTGAGAAAAACACAAATAAACCAATGGTTTGAATGCTCTCTGATATTATAAATGATTTTTCCAAGGTCTTCACTGGGGTTTGCAGCTTCTGCAAAGGGAGGAAGGCATCTATCTTGATTATAACCTAAAGAAAACTGCCTAAAACTGACACCCTATGCCAGCCAATGATGCTTCCATCTCCCAGTGTTCTGAACAATGGTCCCCATCAGCAATTCATCATTTGAGATGCATGGATCCCACAGGGAGTCTCTAGATTGGCATTAGGACTTCAGAAATTCTAAAAACCTGTATTTAAAATTATGCGTTTGTGTAAAAATATAAATTTTGCAGGTGACACAATTTCAAAACTTACATAATTTTTTTTAAAAAGGTTGTGCCAATCCAGCTGCCAAAGCAAGAGATGTAAGAGACACAGGTTCGGTTCCTGGGTCTGGAAGATCCCTTGGAGAAGGGCCCAGCAACCCACTTCAGTATTCTTGCTTGGAGAATCCCATGCACAGAAGAGCCTGGCGGGCTACAGTCGATGGGGTTGTAAAGGGTCAGATATGACTGAAGCAACTTAGCATGCACACAGGCCTTTTTTCCGAGGAAAGGAGAAATTCTAGCACTGGGCTGTCCAATGCAATAGCTACTTTCTACATACAGCTACTTACATTTGAAATTAATGAAAATTAAATAAGATTAAAACTCTAGTCTTTTAGTCACTTTAGCCAAATTTCAAGTGCACAAAAGTCACAAGTGGCTAGTGACTACCATACTGGAAAACACAGATTACAGAACAATTCCATCACTGCGGAAACTTCTGTGTTTGAAGAGTGCTATCATAAAAGGCTGAAGTGCCCAAGAACTCCTCAGATGTTTGCTACCACATTATCTGTAATGGCAGCAATAATAACAGCAACAACAAAAAAAAAAAAAACAGGAACAACTTAAATATCTATCAATACAGAAACAATGATGTACATTAAACTGTTGATACCCTGTAGAACATCAGCAACCTTCAAACACCATAAATTAGATCTGTACAAACTAGCACAGAAAGGTGACTATACTGTATTAATGAGAGAAACACACAAACCGCAAAGGAATATATAGTATAATGCAATGGCTTTGTGTTCATATATGCAAATATATTGTAGGGGGTTCAGATGGAAGAAAGTTCCTTAAGACAAATGTATTTGCTTATGGCTACTTGGACATACTACTTTTTTGTTTGGATACATCCTACAATTATATATTATAAGAATATTACTTCAGTAAGATATTTTTACTTTATATTAATAAACATAATTAAAATAATAAAAAAATAAAGAAGGCTGTGATCACAAACAGTGGAGAAGCACTGCCCTCCTTACAGTAATCAGGCACTAGGGATTTTTTTCACTGTGGATGGTGACTGCAGCCATGAAATTAAAAGACACTTTCTTCTTGGAAGGAAAGCTATGACAAACTCAGTGTATGAAAAAGCAGAGACATTATGTTGCCTAGAAACATCTGTCTAGTCAAAGCTATGGTTTTTCCAGTAGTCGTGTATGGATGTGAGAGTTGGTCCATAAAGAAGGCTGAGCACCAAAGAACTGATATTTTCAGACTGTGGTGTTAGAGAAGACTTCTGCAAGTCACTTGGATTGCAAGGAGATAAAACCAGTCAATCCTAAAGGAAATCAATCTTGAATATTCATCAGAAGGACTGATGCTAAAGCTGAAACTCCAACCCTTTGGCCACCTGATACAAAGAGCCAACTCACTGGAAAAGACCCTGATGCTGGGAAAGATTGAAGGCAGGAGGAGAAGGGGACGACAGAGGATGAGATGGTTGGATGGCATCACCAACTCAATGGACATGAGTTTGAGCAAGCTCTGAGAGATAGCACAGGACAGAGGAGCCTGGCGTGCTGCAGTCCATGGGATCACAAAGAGTCAGACACAACTAAGCAACTGAAAAGCAATGACAACAAAATGATTTGTACAGTTCTCTCACCTGGCCCTGACTTGGGTTCTCAACACCTACCTCGGGTACCATTGGAACTGACATCCCCATCCTAACAATCCATCAATTAACCTACAGCTCGGAGTTCCTTGTACCAGTGGCACTGGAATAACTGGGTGTTTGCTGGGAGGATAGAGGTCCCTCCCCAGACCTCACGGGATGTGCAGGGGGAAGCTTTGACTCCTGGTGCTTCGCTCAGTTCTCCTTATTTTACTACACCATATCGTTGCCTTGAAATGAAAGATCTGACTTGAATATTCCCTCTGGAATCTGGTGTCCTTTCAAATATCAGAGTTAGGTAGATCTTTGAAGAGTGTGATTCCCGGCCCCTGGGTTTGATCATGTGGTGAACTTTGGCCAAAGGGATGCTTATAATTGTGATACTAGCAAACTCAAGGAAGATGCTTGAATGGGCATGGCCATTTGAGATCATTGTCATCGCCATGAGGCTATACTGAAGTAGTCTGATAGAGGATGAGTGAGAAGAGAGGCAGATTGAGTCAGAACTGCTGCCTCAGATAAGAGCAACTGAGCTCAGAGGACAGAGGACAGCCAGCCAACCCTGCACAGGTAAGTAAGCAGCACCAGAATCAAGAGTCACCCAGGCAAACCCAGACACAAGAGCAAAAAATGCCTCTCGTCCTATGCCCTGAGGATCTGAAGCTTTTTGTTACTTAGCATTACCATGGCAATAGCGAACATACACACAGGAAGTCTACCTCAGCCATTAGAGTGTCTGGGGAGTGTATCAACATGTGATTGGCCACAAGAAAATTACATCAACGTGGCCAGAGTCATCTTCAAAATGCCAGATGAACAAAAACCCAGCAAGTGAGGCTCTTCCTTGAATTCTACACCTCTAAGTATGTAAGCAGACCCTACCTCTGAAATTCCCAGGGCCACCTTAGAGAGAGGTTGCTAACCATCTCTGAGCACTTACTGTGTGTCAAGAACTTTTGTAGCCACTTTCATGTGTATTTTCCAATTTCTCTCAAGACAGTTTACATGAATTTAGTGCCCAAAATGACCCTGAGCAGCATTTGACAGGAGATATTCTACCCTCCATTGGTACATGGACTCCTTTCATAACTGCCATCACCAGTTTGGCCTTCTGACCCTGCCTACCTCCTGGATGGACCAAACAATCCCAATTTCTAGCTTAAAATGGAAACAAGAACTGAGGACTTTGTAAAAATAGCTTTTTAATATATAGGTGTCCTCGGGGGTTGCCGAGCATATTTCAAGATAGAAACTGCTAAATGATGCTGACAATGGGCAGAGGCTTTGCTCATTCAGTGGAGGATGGAATTTCCCTTGGTCCTTGCACTGGTCCCCAGCCAGGCATGGGACAGATGAGGCCAGTCACTGTCTTAGAAATAAGGATCGACCAAGGTGTGTAGATAATTTTCCCATCTCTCAGAAGAGAGGTAAACAATTCAAGCCATTACATGGCAATATCCATTTTAAAAACAATCCCTTATTATTTTGAGCAGCCTTGAAAAGCCCCCCGATGCAACCTGGGTTAGCTGAAGAATGACATTTTCCATTTTTCATAGGAATAGATGGGACTTAATACTGGACCCATTACACCTCAGTCAGGTGAGCACAGCTCACGTCCCTTGTGTAAAGACAGAATGCATATCATCTCTAAACGTTCTGCTAAAACTGTCAACCTTCACTCCTAAGAACCGTGCACTGTTTATTTTTTAATGATAAACTTCTACCTGTTTGCATTTGTAGACATTTTTGTCCCACGGATAAGATTAGATAAAGACAGACCACAAGCATGGCACAGGAGAGCTCCAGGGGAAATCAGCACACATCATGATTTCTGTCCCATGAAAGGATTTCAAGGCGCTAGAATCACCTTCTGCATGCTCAAAGGTGCACCTGTCAGCATTCTGACATCAAACTTGGGTACCACTCCTTGTCTTTCACCCCCGGTATCTGAGGAAGCAGAGAGGGCCTGGAAGTCAGGGATGTGTGTATGACAAAGCGTCCAAGCTTGACACAAAGCTACCTGCCACCCAGGGTGGATGTTGGCAAGGTGAGAAAGGGGGGTAGCTTGGTATCCTCTCTAACATTGTATTATTCCGGAGAACAAATCGCTTTGGCCAGGTTCTGTCCCTGGAATATCTGAATTTTCCATCTCATCCTAATCAAAAGAATCAGAGTATGATTTATCCTCCAGAAGATGAGATATTTTTAATTGGAGGAGAGCTTAAAGCAACCGTCTTGCTTTCTGTTTTTCTGGAGGATGGGTAAAGGGGGAATTAATTTGTCTTTTCCTCAAGGAAGTGCCAGCTGCAGAAAGGTATTTCCTAACTCCAGCTAGAGGGTTCTTCCTCTGCTCTCTGGTCTAAAAGGGAAATTCCATTTGTCGCTTTTCTCCCTTGACACAGCCGAGCCAAGTCTGTTACAGTGGGTATAAAGCAACTTTCAACAACGGAATAAACAGTGAGCCTCAAAAATGAGGCCATGTGAGCAGTTAAAAACTAGGAGGGAAAGTTGCTGCCAGAGAGAGAAGCTGGGACACATCCTCTCTAGAGCAGGCTGTGTTTTAGTGTCTCATTCTGAATCTGAAGTCTGTCATTTACGTGACAAAGCAAAGGGTGGGTGGGGAGGTGGGGAGGAGGGAGTTTTGAATGTGTCACCTGTGGAGAGACCACCTTGCTTGTTCACTTCCATGCCATTTGGGAAGAGCTATTACAGGCTCTTCTGGGAGATATTTAAAAACCTCTTCACTAATCTTTCTGAAATTTCCAAAATTTGCCCCAATTAAATTGTCAGAGGGAGAGACGTACCTGACAAATGTCTTCAGTGGCTGATCCTCCGACAGCCTGGCGTTTGGCCCCTCCACGTGCTCGTGGCCTCGGGAAGCAGACATAAGGGGGGCTTGGATGTTCAGCCCCGACATCAGATTCTGGAGCTTGAAGAGGCGCATTCTTGGCTAAATGCCCCATTCTTCCTCTCATATCCAGCGATGCCCAGTGAATATCTCTCGTTCTCAGCAGACTCCTTATTGAAGGTATCGCAGTGAGGCAAGGGCTCCAGCCTCCCCTGGTTTAGCCACCAAATTCATGTGTGAACTGTAACTGCAGGGAAGGACAGTCGTCTCCTCAGAGAGCCCGTGGGAGGCTTTAGTGGGACGGTTTGCACCAGGCACTCGGTGGGCCCTGCTCCGCGATTTCCCTGAATCAGAAAGCAAGCGCAGCCTTGAATCCCACTTCTGCGGCTCTCTTTCCCTCTGGTGGCTGCGCTGTCGGGCAGGTGAAAGTCTGCAAAGTTCCTGAAGATGAACCCAAGTCACTTCAGAAGTGTGTTTGAGGTTCACTGAAGGTTGTGGGAGATTTCATTTCAGACTCCAATCCAGACTTAACCCACTCGATTTCTATTGGGATCTGACTCCTTAGCCAATCCACAATGGGCCAAGACTTTCAGGATTAAGGAGGACCGAATCACTAACCATTACCAAACCTCCAACTTAGGTAGAAGAAGGAGGAGATGGATAAGACACCTAACCTCCCGAGGGACCCTCTTAGATCTTCAGGGTCCCCTTAGCTTGCATAATTCAGTAACTCAACCTTTCTTCATTCCTCCTTTTTAACTTCCACTTTCATTCTGACTACAGCCAAACACCATGTCTTTTTAGCAGACATTTATTTTTGCCCTGACCATGAAACTACTGTGATAGGTGCAAAGAGGATTATGAAACGGCCTCTGTCACCAAGAAATACATTGTCAGTGAGAGAAATAGGGTCTAAGCAATGAATAAGCTGCAATCTATGTTAGCAATTACAAGTGTAATGTGAGCGACTTCCCGAGTGGTCCAGTGGTTAAGACACCACACTTCCACTGTGGGGAATAACAGGTTGGAACCCTGGTTGGGGAACTATGATTCCACAAGCTCTACTGCACGGCCAATAAAGAAAAGAAAAAATAAAAATAAAAAAAACAGAAAAACAAACCCAAGTGTAATGTGAAATGTCCTGGACCCAACTCTCACCAGCGATGTGGCCTTGGGCAGGTTAATTAACTGCTGTGGGATTCCATGTCATCACCGGATAAATTAATATGATAGTCCACTTTCCTGATAGGATTAGAGACAATGGATATCATTCATGATGTTATCAATGCCACTGTTGAGGGACTGAGACCTTTCTAAAGGAGGGAGATGGGACCACCAACCTACATGCAGTTCAATCAGCGAGTACTTACACAGAACCAGGCAAGAAAGCACAGGTCTGGGCTGGTTGATTTCATAAGAGACAAGGTGGCTGATCCTTAAAAACCTTTAATAAAAGCTACTAAGTGGAGGTTATTGGAGGAAATGAAATTTGGTTTAGTAAATACAGCAACAACAGCAACAAAAAATACCTGGCTTTGAATATTTTGAAAATATAGCTTCCATTTGTCAATGGGAGAATAACGTCAGTAGCAGAGAGGGGATGGATACTCACAATCTCCACTGTTGTGTAAGATCTAAAATCAAGTCTCAGTGTTATGCCTTAATGTTATATTGACATCTCGAGAAACCAAGGGAGCTTCAGTGACCTAATTGCAAGTTCCACAGCCCCACCCCCTGCTCCTGTGGATAAAATCTCACAGCCAAACAGCCCTTTCTATCAGAGGGACTAGGTGCAGCTCCTCCTTACGCCTGAGTAGAAGGTCTTGGTTCTCTGCCAGCCCATGGAATTATGCAAACAAGCCAATCACAACTTCCTACGGGATAAAGGGGACACCTCACCCTCCTGGTATTGCAAAGCCTGCCTCCCACACCCGGGGGTGTTTGTTCTGTTTTTCAACGTAATCTTCCTGGCATGTGGTGTGCCCTGAGCCACACACGGTTTCTTCTCCTGTGCTGTGAGTACACGTGATTAATAACCTGCTCACGCAGACTCTCACTGACTGCATCACAAACTTCCGCAGCCCAGAGAGGATCACTGCACGTGGGGAAATCCATCAGGGGCAGGGAGGTTCCCCGGAGGAGGCGTAGGGATGAGCTGCTAGTGAGGACAGCTGCCTCCAGAAGGACAGAGTAACCAACAACCCCTCAATTTCCATCTTCCAGAATGTTTTTGACTCATTCCAGCAAGAACCCCCTCCCCAAATGGTACATGTGTGTCATTTTATAATGGAAACCCCTAGTAAAATCTGATCCATTTTACAGACATTTTCTAAGGACCTTTTAAATCCATAAAATAAAGCACAGTGTTCTTTTAAATATGTTTCATACACAGACAATGCATTCTACTAAAAGACATCATTTTCTGTGCTGTATTTTTTGGCTCCAATTATATTGTAAACTATTAAAATCCAGGAAGCTCAACCTTTCATTTTCAGTGTTCTTCTTTATGGAATCCACTATATTAACTGCATTAACCTGGCTGACCTTTGGTAAATATTGATTGAATCAAATTAAATTGAAGGACAACCTCTTTCTGAGTGTGATTTCAGAATTACAAACTTAGTGTCTACACAGTGAACTTAGGGGCAGACTTCCAGGAACTTGAGAGCATGTGAGAGTGATGAATTTTAGTTCCCAAATAGCTGCTAAAGCTGAAGCTCCAATACTTTGGCCAACTCATGTGAAGAGCTGATTCATTGGAAAAGACCCTGATACTGGGAAAGATTGAAGGCAAGAGGAGAAGGGGATGACAGAAGGTGAGATGGTTGGATGACATCATCGACTCAATGGATTTGAGTTTGAGCAGACTTTGGGAGATAATGAAAGACAGGGAAGCCTGGCATGCTATGGTCCATGGGGTCATAAAACATCAGGCACAAATTAGCTACTGAAGAGCAAACAGCTTTATTCATCCAGTGCAAGTAAGGGAGGTGAAACAAAGAAGGCTGTCTTCCAAACACAGAGCTTGGAATCAGTCAGGGTCTGAGTTTACTGTCACTGGTACCTTTATTCCATCGAAGTTTGAATGGGACTTGAGACCTCAACATCTCCATGTGGATATGCTCTGGCCATGTCTCCCGGTATGTTCAAGGCTAAGCCTGTTGTCTGTTCACTGAGGGAATATCTTTTCCTCTTTACCCTACATTAGCTTACTCTTGGCTGATAGTCACAATAGCCTGCTTCTTCTAACCCATTCTGCTCCATCATTCCATACTCACATCCCAATGCTTAAAAGCAATCAGTAGCTTTTCATGGTCAGTAAGAGGGTCAGTATGGTGATTTATGTATTTACACACACAGATTTGACATTTCTAGGTAGGCATAAGATTTCCTGTTTTGCATATTAGAGATGACAGAACTTACCCAACCTCACAGAAACCACTGAGAGTTGCAAATGAAACCCAGATCTGTTTGATGCTGGGCTCAGATTGTTCAAGAAGGCCCTATCGATAATACTCTCATCTATCATCAATTCCTACATTTTCATCTAGCAATTAAACATTGGTCATCCATTGGTTTTATTTTGCCACGAGTGCCCTTTTAAGCAATCAGTGCACATCTATGAGGTATGCCATTTAAATCATGATGATTAAACTACTCAGCTCAATTAAATATTTATTGAGCACTTAATATAACAAGTAAAATCATAAATGAATGTACAAGGACTTCCCTCGAGGTCTAGTGGTTAAGACTTCACCTTCTAGTGCAGGGGGTATGAGCTAGATCCCTGGTCAGGAAGCTAATTTCCCACATGCCTGGAGGCCAAAAAACCAAAACATAAACAACAGAAGCCATATTGTAACAAAATTCAGTGAAGACTTTTAAAATAGTCCACATCAAAAGAATTTTAAAGAGATAAAACAAATGGATATAGAAATAACATGGGAACAGACCGATTCTTCAGGGAAGCAGAAGGCATGGAGAAGGTGTCTGTGTGTTAGTCCTGCTGCTGCTGCTAAATCGCTTTAGTCGTGTCTGACTCTTTGTGACCCCGTGGGCTGTAGCCTGCCAGGTTCCTCAGTCCATGGAATTCTCCAGGCAAGAATACTGGAGTGGGTTGCCATTTTGAGATAATTTTCAAAGAAATGTATAATTTGAGCTGAGCCTTGAACATGTCCTAGAATTCTGACATGCAAAGTTGAAACAAACTGGTGTTGAAGACAAAATATCACCCTGAATACAACTCTAACATCCCCCAAAGGCAAGTTTAACCAGAGAATGGCCATGTTTACTGAGGTCCAAGCACAGAAATGCTAAGTGTAAAGGCTGGGAATACAATCTGAGACTGAGTTTGAAGAGCCTCTGCTATGCTCGAAGCTTTGATTACAAGGGCCAGATTCCAAGCGTTATATTTGCATTTTAGAAAATTTGGTATGTTGACAGTGTGGCTGATGGATAGAAGGGAAGAGAGAATGGAGCAGGGAGACCCGTTAGGGGCTGAACTGCCAGTAGGAAACAAGAAAGGGATGAGTAAGGCCCAGTTGGAGTTGGACTACCCTGGTGGCTGAGATGGTAAAGAATTCTCCTGCAATGCAAGAGACCCAGGTTCGATCCCTGGGTTGGGAAGATCTCCTGGAGAGGAGAATGGCACCCCACTCCAGTGTTCTTGCCTGGAGAATCCAATGGGCAAAGGAGCCCAGTCCATGCGGTTGCACAGTCAGATACAACTGAGGGACTGACACTTCACGATAGGATTTCAGGGAATAAGATCCATCAAAGAACTGGTTCAGAAACAGAAAGAGGAGTAGATGGAGGAGTCTAGGAGACAATCCCAAAGTTGTGTTTGGATGATGGATGGATAGTAGTATTGTGCCAAATGTATTACACAAGAGGAGAATATTTAGCGGGGAGATAACTAGTGTCTGGGGAACTGTCGAACTCAAAGACTGTGAGTGTGTGTATGTGTGTGTGTGTGCAGAAAGAGAGCAAGGGAAAGGAAAAGAGAGAGAGAAAATGGTGGAAGTTCACTCTAGAGAGATGTTCTCAGCTCTCAACAAGCAGCAGTTTTGCCCCCCAAGGGACATTGGGAAATGTCTAGAGACCTTTGGTCTTGGAGGGAGTGCTCCAGGCACCTGGTTAAAAGAGACCATAATTCTTCCCACATGAAAGAATACATGAGAGCTGATCTATCTGAAGGCTGTCTAAATCTCCCATGTTAAAACCTTATATTTAACTAGTACCTCTGACTCAGACAGTAAGGAATCTGCCTGCAATGCAGGAGACCTGAGCTCGATCCCTGGGTCGGGAAGATCCCCTGGAGGCAGGAATGGCAACCCTCTCCAGTATTCTTGCCTGGAGAATCCCATGGACAGAGGAACTTGTTGGGTTACAGTCTATAGGGTCATAAAATGTCAGACACGACTGTGCAGCTAACACTTTTACTTTTTTTCTATTATCATTTCCTATATACTATAAAACTGGGTATATAAACTATATCCAGTGTTCTTGAGGGTGTAAGAGCAGAGAGATATTACTTGGAAATCAGAAGCAACCCGAGAAAATATCTAACCCTCCTGGAAACTTTTTTTCCAAGTGTGCGTCAAAGGCCTCGACCCCTGTCATGTGATTTGTTCATCCTGTCTGTGGGAAGAGAGGATATTAAGAAATGAAGATCACTATTCTTAAGCAAGGCAGACCAAATTCACAACCATCTTTCCCATATAGTACTTGCATTTCTGAACAAAGGAAATTTGAGTATTGTTCTAATTTCTCAATTTGTTTGATGTACATATTTTTATACAGTTTAAGAAGAATTGTGTCCCTTTGATTCCAAATAAGACAAAATTAAGTAGAACAGGGATTTTCCCATAAACTCACAATTCCCACCGTGGGACAGTGTAGCAGGTAGAATTTTGTTATCTCAGATATATCGTGGTTCTAATCTCTAGAACCTATGAAGATGCTATTTTCCAGGACAAGAGGGACTTTGCAGATGTGATTAAGGAACATTAAAATGGAAAGGTTATCTTGGGTTCTCCAGATGGGCGGTGTCCTCATGATATCCCTTTAAGTGCTGAGAATCTTTTCTGGGTGTGGTCAGAGAGAGAGATGACCACAGTGTGGTGAAGAGTCTGCCTGCAGTGCAGGAGGCACAAGTTCCATCCCTGGGTTGGGAAGATCCCCTGGAGGAGGAAATGGCAAGCCATTCCAGTATTCTTGCCTGGGAAATCCCTTGACAGTGGAGCCTGGTGGGCTACAGTTCCATGGGGTGCCAAAGAGTCAGATATGACTGAGTGAGTGAGCGCATGCACACACACACACACACACGCACCAGTGAGAGATGAAGTATGCTGAAGATGGAGAAAGGGAACATGATGATGGAATGCAGGTGGCCCCTAAAAGATCCGAAAGACAAAGAAATGTGTCTTCTTCTAGAGCCTCCAGCAATGAGCATGGTCCAGCTGATGCCATGTCACAGCAAGACCCATGACAGAATTCTAAACAACTGTCAGACAATATATTTGTGCCATTTCAAACTACTAAGTTCTCAGTAATTTGCTACAGCAGAATATTGAAAACAACGTAGAAGAGTAACAGAAAGAGACCAGCAAGTCCTTCTCAGTGCTGGAATTAGCCTGGTTGAAGCTGGTTTCTGGGCTGTTCGGCTGAGGACAAGCCCTAGATGGTCAGCTGTCTCTGATCACCAGGCTTGGGCTGAGATGGCACTTCACTGAGTCCAGATGCTCCTCTTTGGGCAGAAGGCTGAATGCAGGGTGGGGCTCCCTGATTAAGGAGCACAGAGCAGAAACCCGACTCATCTCTCTCTCTCCACTCAGCTTATTGCCAAGAGGCACAGAGAAATGTTTTTCAAAGGATAAAAGCTATTTGGGCAGTTGACCTGTAATAAGAGAAGCATAAAAGTCTTGGACTGATCTCTGTCATCTGATGTCCTGAAATTTGGTCCATTATTTTAAGAAAAAATTCAAAGCATGATTACAGCCATGAAAGGAGAAGCTTTATAACCAACCTAACTGATCTCAGAGGTCTACAAATTCAAATTCTGAGATAGTAACTGATTTCCCTGGGGTCATTTAGTAAATTAGGGAGATAAAAGACCAGGGACATAATCCCTTGCCCCTCTACTGCCTGCATTTTGCCAGCCTGCAGCAAAAACTGGAAAATCTATTAAAGAGACAGACCCACTATGGTACATAGCACAGGAGATCATTTAGAGCCTAAATTAATAATTTCAACACAGCAAGCTAAGCAATAAAAGTTGTGTGTGAGGACCACTTGTGGAAATTTTAGACAAGGTCGTGGGTGGCCAATTCATCCCCTAGTCCCCATAGGAGCAGGATCCATTTGTACAGAGAGGACAAACACCTATGAATGGTACCCATCAAAGTTCATGCCATCACTCTCTGAAATTGTAGGGTGCCGGAGCTGGAAATAATGTGGGCTCAAAATTCGTAAGGCGTAACGATCAGATCTTGACTTGGCAGCCGATGAGTGTCGTAACGGAGCCTGGGCCAGGAACCTGACCTCTGGAATCCTCAGTGTGCTCATTAGAATACAGCGGGCTCTACAAAGTGATTGTAAGGATTTATTCATTCAGTGACCATGAAATGAAATTACATCAATGCACAAGTTCAATAAAAAGAGTTTCTCATCTGGCTCTTTTTGAATTTTTCTCTAACATCTGAAAAGAAAGCTTGATAGAACACATGCGGTATGCTTACATGCTGCATGCTAAGTCGCTTCAGTCGTGTCCAACTCTTTAAGATCCTATGGACAGTAGAGCCTGCCAGGCCCCTCTGCCCATGGGATTCTCCAGGTAAGAATACTGGAGTGGGTTGCCATGCCCTCCTCCAGGGGATCTTTCTGACCCAGGGATCGAACCCACATCTCCTACATCTCCTGCATTGGCAGGTGGATTCTTTACCACTAGTGCCACCTGGGAAGCCCCCCAGACCCCAGGAGACAGGCTTGGTGACCGTCCGTTTGTACGGGGTCTTCCTCTGGCTCTTCTTTTCTTGGAATCCCTTTTCATCGCAATTGTGGATTCACATCTCCATCTTGTGGGCATCTGTGGACTTTTCCTTTCTTCCTCCAGACTAGAAAGTCTAATAAGGTAAAGGTTTCCACTCTGCAGACACAGAGGATACAGACCAAAAAACAGCCCCTAGACCTCAAGAAATAAACTCCTTCCTGGAGAGATGTCCAGGTCCTTGGCTTGCTAATAGAGAAGGAGAAGCCCAGAAGTCAGGAAAGCTTCAAGAAAAGTATTTCCAACTCACTGGGGGAAATGTGTTAGAGGAGTGACTGAGGCTTCCTGGAGGAGGTGGCAGATCACAATAATTCAGACGACAAGTCTTGGGCACTGCTCATGCCTGGCATTCTCCTAAATACTTTGTGTGTACCAACCCATTTAATCTTCACAAAAACACAGTGAGTGCCTAGGGTAAGCTAGTTCTCAAATCCAGGTGGTCTGACTCACACATTCAACTTCTAGGCGGTCAGCAACAAATGCTAGTTCCTACCAACTGCATCAGTTCAGTTCAGTCACTCAGTCATATCCGATTCTTTGCGGCCCCATGGACTGCAGCACACCAGGCTTCCCTGTCTATCACCAGCTCCTGGAGCTTGCTCAAATTCATGTCCATCCAGTTGGTGATGCCATCCAACCATCTCATCCTCTGTCGTCCCCTTCTCCTCCTGCCCTCAATCTTTCCCAGCATCGGAGTCTTTTCCAGTGAATCAGTTTTTAGCATCACGTGGCCATAGTATTGGAGCTTCAGCTTCAGCATCAGTCCTTCCAATGAATATTCAGAACTGATTTTCCCTGGGTTTGACTGGTTTGATCTCCTTGCAGTCCAAGAGACTCTCAAGAGTCTTCTCTAATGCAACAGTTCAAAAGCATCAATTCTTTGGCATTCATCTTTATAGTCCAACTCTCACATCCATACATGACTACTAGAAAAACCATACCTATTGGCAAAGTAATGTCTCCAACTGCATAGTAGTCTGCACTCAAATCAAAGATAGAAATTGAGATAAGCTGACAAATGCATTGTACAGGGAAGAAGACCTTGGCGGCAAAGCATAAATGATGAATTTCTTCATTCAAAGTGGGCACAACTCTTTTCTGCTCTCAGAATTCAGGATGCTGGTTGCTGTGGAGAATAGCTGGTGTCTGGCCGAAGCAGGAGGAAGCTTGAGGACTGAGAAGCGGGTTCTCCTTCATCTGGAAGCCAATTGTGAGAGGTGTTCACTTTGTAAAAATTCATCAAGCTGGGGGCTTGTTGTATGTGTACTC
Source organism: Antilocapra americana (assembly GCA_007570785.1). Taxonomy (NCBI): domain Eukaryota; kingdom Metazoa; phylum Chordata; class Mammalia; order Artiodactyla; family Antilocapridae; genus Antilocapra; species Antilocapra americana. The sequence continues at coordinate 3,058,050 of ML661883.1, read as the reverse complement.
TTTTTGTATTACATGTTAATATGAAGTTCAAAAGGAGATATTCCTCTGGGTCTTATGTGGGTTAGAGATGGCAGAGCAATCAGACAGGAGGCCCGTTAAGAGGCTAACTGGGTCAACTTGGTGATAGATGGTGGGGGATGGGACTAGGTTTTCTGGCTGCAAGTGGTCAGAAGCTGTCAAAGTCATTCTCCCCAGGCCCAGCCCCTTCATCACCTATTCCAAGCCACCATCATCAACTGCATACCCTACACACAGCCTTATTGTTAGGAAATTGGAGAAAATCTGAAAACTGCTTCTCTCACCTATATACCATTTCTAAGTATTTTTAAGTGTGAAACCAAGACCACTAGAAAGGAGACATTACTTTTCACAAATGGGCCGGAACTTAAAGAGATGAGAATTTGTCCTAGATGTTGGTGTCCTTACAAACCATAGCAATGACTCAGAGCTGCAGGCAATAACTGTTAGTTTGAAAGAACACATCATACTTTTGTACATGTGAAAGCTCCTAATTAGTTCCCAGAATAATAGGAAGCAAAACTTCTGGTTCTGAGGATGGAAAGAAAGCCACTGGACTGTAATGACTCAGCAAATTCTTGCATTGAGTCCTTTTCCTCTCACTCTCATAGGAGCAGAGAGCTCGAACATAGTAGGTACACACAGCAGGTTCTCATTAACCAAAAGAGAAGGAAGCTTGTCCTAATGAGGATCTCACAAACAGCTCCTAATGAATGGTCGTCCATTATACAAAGCACAGCCTCTCTCCTCTTGGTAAATGAAACAGGCAAACGTGAAAAGCCATCTAACAGCGGTCCCTTTTACTTCCACCTAATAAAGTAAGGTCTGTGATATGTCTTATCTTATGATGCATACAATTTAAGCAGTTGAAAGTCTGGGCCCCCGTAATCATGCTGAATAAATCTAATCTAAGTTTTCCCAAAGTAGCTTAAAAGGGTATGTTTTGAAAATGGACTGGTTTGGAAAAATGCTAGATGAGCATAAATTAAAGAGGATTATTATTACCAGGGTGCTGTGGAGTAAGGCACATTTTGACTCTCCTGGTATCTCAGCTGGTAAAGAATCTGCCTGCAATGCCAGAGACCTGAGTTCGATCCCTGGGTTGGGAAGATCCCCTGGAGAAGGGAAAGGCTTCGTATGTACTCCAGTGTTCTGGCCTGGAGAATTCCATGGACTGTATAGTCCATGGGGTCACAAAGGGTCAGACACGACTGAATGGCTTTCACTTTCACTAACTCTCCAAAGGGCAATGTATTTTCTTCCCATCACACTGACTATAGGACTCCCAATCCTGTGTACATGATCTTTTGGAGTTAATGTTTCCTGAAACCCACTAACACTTAGCTCTTTGGACTAGATTTTGTCAGTGACACAAATATCTCTATCTCACGTTAAAACTAAAATAGTCATTACTAAATGTACCGACTAGCATTCAGTTCATAGGGCCTGAGATGCAAAGTATGGTAGAAATCATTGCATGGAAACCTTCTCTCTTGCAAAAGAGAGCTCATTAACCTAGCTATGAGCTCCAGGTTAATACAAGGACTTGCCCACATTCAGCGCTGCTGTGGCAGAGTCAGGCTGGACCCCAAGTCTCCTGTCTGTAGCCAGCAGCATTTCCAACTTCCCAGTTTTGTTGGCATCTTTGAATAGTTCTATATTGAAAAGGACAATAATTCAGAATTAAGGTTCTATAATTTAAACCCATAAGGTACCTGAATGACAAACTGACCCAATCATTCAACAGTGTTAACTCTAGATAAAATATATAAAGTCTCTAAATCAGTTTCTGCATTTATAAAAATGTTGAAAATAATGTTAATAGTCATCTACAAAATTCTGATCAACACTTTTATGAAATGGATATAAGAATATTTGAATGAAGCATGTAGCACTATCTGACACATAATATATTTAAGAAAATGATAACATAAAATCTGGTAGATAAAGCTGCTTAAGTGGTTGATAAACTATATACACACCATCTGAAACGAATTTAAGGACAGATCAATAGAATTCAATTTGAACAATGGAGAGAAAATACACTGGAAAAACAAATGAACAGAATTTCATGGACCTTTGAAACAATAATAAAGGGGCCTAACATTCATATTACTGGAGTGTCATAAGAATAGGGGAGAGAGACAGAGAGAAGGATGAAAATTTATGTGAATAAATAGTATCTGCACCCTTCCCAAATTTGGCAAAAGAAACCTGCAGATTCAAGACTCTAAGAAAATCCTAAATTGAACAAACACAAAGAAACCCATGCCAACATATATCATAATTAGACTTCTGAAAATTAAAGACAAATAGAAAATTTGAAAGCAGTCAGGGAGAAATGATAAATTATACCCAGCAGATCTCTAATATGAAAGCACGGAGACAAGAAAGGAAAAATAAAAAAGAAAATATGAACATTTTTCCAATGAAGACAATCTAGGATAATTATTCGTTAACAAGCATATCCTTAAAGAATATTCTCTGAAAAGGAAGGAATGTTAAGAGAAGTTTGGAACTAAAGAAAGGAAAAAAAAAATCAGAGTGAATAAATGTAATTGACCATCTTACTGTGAGCTTCTAAAATCTTGTTCGATAGTTGAAGCAAAAATTACACACCATTAGACATATTATTCAACCTATCTGCTACTGCTGCTAAGTCGCTTCAGTTGTGTCTGACTCTATGCGACCCCATAGACGGCAGCCCACCAGGCTCTGCCATCCCTGGGATTCTCCAGGCAAGAACATTGGAGTGGGTTGCCATTTCCTTCTTCGATGCATGAAGGTGAAAGGTGAAAGTGAAGTCTCTCAGTCATGTCCGACTCTTAGCGACCCCATGGACTGCAGCCCACCAGGCTCCTCCATCCATGGGATTTGCCAGGCAAGAGTACTGGAATGGGGTGCCATTGCCTTCTCTGTGGCGTATCTAGAGGAAATACTTAATGCGATTATATTTAAAGGTTCAGAGAGCAAAAGATACTAAGTGAGGGTGAGTTTTTCACAAAGTGGTAAAATAAAAACACATCAGCAGACCTGGGTATGTGATTACAACAACCAGAACACACACTAATTAAAATATATCAATTAATATGTTAAAGTACTATAAATAAGTCATGATGTAATTCTTTAAAAAATGTGACCCATAGAAAGGCAAAAAAAGAGAAAGAAAGAAATGAGAAAGACAACAGACTACAACCAGAAAATAAAATGGCAAACTCAAACCCTGCCTCTCAATAATTACCTGGAAATTAGAAGATCTAAATATAAAAGTTGAAAGACAGGAAATGACAGAATTAAGTGAAAGAGAAATTTTAGAGTACAAGGAAATCATAGAATATTTGATGACATGTACGGTGTACAAAAGGTTGAAAGAGCAAGGAGATAGTAGCAATCAATGAACCCAAACTGGAGGCATAAGCCAGAGATTTTGTGTTAGTTTATGTATTTTGAACTTTAGTCTAAAGGTGATGAGTAGCTTGTCAAGATGTGTGTGTTTGTGTTATGTGTCTGTGTGAGAGAGAGAGAGAAGAGATGTTACCATATTTATATTTTTAAAGTTAGCTAGAGAATGAATTGAAAGATGCAAGAACAGAAAAAGAAAGATCAGTTAGGTAGCTACCATGATACTTCATCCTAAACAACTACAGTGCTTAGAATAAGAGATGGCTAAGACCAGTGGAGGAATGGCAGAAACCATTTAGTAACTGGATCTGAGATCCTGAAGCAAACACTGACAGGCTCTTGAATTTGGATTTCTTTAATCTTTTTATCTCTTCCATCTTTTAAGTCATGGTTGAAAGCATCCGTCTATATTCCTATTTTTCAAAGGTATTAGTCATGGCTCTTTGTAAGAATATTGTAAATCAGTACAATATAGTCCAAAAATCTCAGAGGTTATGCATGTGTGCACACACATACACATACAGGTATGCATGCACACACAGATTTGAACCAAGGCAGGAAACTATATTTAACCTTCCTGAGATGTGCTCTCATATTGTTTAATCTCGCTTCAATCATTTCACCCCATTTCTATCTCCTAGCATTCCAGTATGTTAACAATAGCGTTTCAAACCTAAACACACTTCACTGTATCCTAAACACTAACGACTTTCTACTCATTGTTTGAAAAAATCCTGCCAAAGGCCATGTCCATATATTTTTGTAGGTCCATTAGCATGAGAGATTGAACACAATGGCCAAGGGCTCCCTTTTATCTCCACCCCATTTTCAGAACCAACTGCCTCATCTCTGAATAACTGTGACATATTTATAAGGTAGCCGACAAAAAACGATCAAGCCTGAATCGTATTTAAGCATAGTTTACCTCCAACAATGACTAGTTCCTACTTTCAGTGTGATGAGCACAATGAGGAGACAAACAGGTTGAGCACTGATTCTGCAGCATCATGTCTCTGGGGAAACAAGGGCAATTTTCTTCTTTTTTAATTCAGCAGTGAATTTTCAAGACATATAATTATTCGGTCTCTACCCTGTGCTTTCTGCCAGCAACTCTCAAAATGTGTTCTGTGGGACGCTAGTTCCCTGGTACATATATATATGTCTTAAGGCGAAAAGGTTTCTTAACCAAATTGCCTTGAGAAAGTCTGGATCAAATAATGATAAAGCAGCTTGCTACTACAGAACTCCTTAGAGCTTTTAATAAACTATGTATATATAGTTTATATGTAGAACTTTCAATAAGCTATATATATATTTAGTTTATTATATATAGAGATTATATTTAATAAATTATATATAGTTTATAATTTATTATATATGTAGAGCTTTTAATAAACTACATATATAATTTATTCTAGCATTTTATTATATATATTTATATAAAATATGTGTATATATATATACTTCCCATAAATTCTTGATTCTATATCTAACTTGAAATATCTATCTGAATATATAAGTAGCATTTTTGAATTTGACACGGACAAAACATACATTTTGAATCTCCTTTCTGCAACACTCAATCTTCTTGAACTCTTCCATACTGGCAACACCATTTTCCAGGTGCTTAGGTTAAAATCTTTAGTACAGTCTTTGACTAACCTCTTTCTGAGCTATAAACTCAAACAGTTAAATTTCTGTTTTTTCATACATTCAAAATAAATCCCAAATCCACCCCATCTGAACTAGACTAAATTACCATTATTTCTAGTCTGTGTTAGTAAAATAACTTCTAAGTGGTCTCTCTACTTCTAGAATTGATCTTTTTTAAATTAATTTTTACTGGAATATAGTTGATTTTTTGCTGGAGTATAGAGGAGAAGGGGATGACAGAGAACAAGATGGTTGGATGGCTTCACCAACTTTATGGACTTGAGTTTGAGCAACCTCCAGAAGATACGGAGGCCTGGCACACTGCCATCCGTAGGGTCTCGGAGTCGGACATGGTTGAGGGACTGAACCACAGCAGCACGTCGCTTTGCAGTGTTCTGTCAGTGTCTGCTGTACGGTGAGGGGAGTCAGCTGTATGTTTACATGTATCCCCTGTCTTTTGGGGGTCTCCTTCCCATTGAGGTCACCACAGAGCATCGCGTAGGGATTGACAGGTGTGCATTGCTGATACTATGCATAACATAGAACTGATTGACTTCCGTAAGTGCTCTGTAAATCAGCCCATGTCTACTCCCCTAATCCTAATCTTTCATGATTTTTTTTTTCATATTTGGAATAAAATTCAAAATCGCAGCCATAGATTTCAAGGGCCGGCTTCATTTGGACCCTAGCTACTTCACTCACCTGATTTCCTACTAATTTTTTTTCCTTCAGTTCCTCTCTCCTTTTTCACATGTGCCAACGGCTCTCCTATACCAAGGATTTTGTATCTGCTGTATTCTGGGCCCGTGATATGCTTTTCCTTTCTATTTTTGTGTTTCATTGCTCTTCTTTATTCAAGGTTGCTTATTTACCAGTTTTCCCAACCAGCTTGTCTAGAAGCACATCTTTCCTTACTCTTTACCCCCTTTTACTGCTTTCATTTTTCTTTCCTTGGGATTAACTCCTACCATCCATTGTTATTTCTTATACATATGCCCAATTTCTGTTTGCTGTATCTTCCCAACTAGAATGTAAGCTACATGAGGACAAGGACTTTGTATTAACAGCCACATTCCAAGCTCCTAGAAGTACACCAGAGACATAGTAGGCATTTAATAAATAAATGCTGAAAAATAAACAAGCCCCATGTGATAATTTGAATTCTTTAACACAACATTTTCTCAGCAAGTTTGAAAGTAATGCCTGCCCTACCCCCAGAATAGGTCTCCCCCAAGAGATCTTCTTTGTAATTCTTCTCTAAGTCCTCAGCCTCTGCTTCAAATAAACTTACAGGATGTGTGCTTTGCAGGGAAGCCAATTTAACTACTTTATCTAGAGTGACTGCCTTGGTCCAGCTCTATCTGTCCTACACTGACTTACACCACATGTTTCAGGTCTATGTCATCACCAAATGAAGCACAGAATCTTGCTAAGAACAGTCGCAGTTAATTGGTTTTTGATGGTCCTTCGTAAGAATGTGATGAAAATAAACCTTGAAGAAGGTTGTTTGATGTACCTTCTTTCTTCTTGGGGAATACGTTTGATTACCAAGGTTTTTTATTCGTTTTGGAATAAAGCACCTGGAAATAAATCCATACTGATAGTTCCGCTCTCTCTCAGATGATGGAGATGATCACAGGAAACGGTATGTGTTAGAGGTTGAGGATTGGGAGGAGTGGAAAAGCAAGAGGTGCGGAAGGAAAAGGAACAGAAGGAGGAAGGAAGAAGCAAAGGAGAAGGAGAGTGAAGGAAGGAGGAAGGAAGGAAGGGAAGAAGGAAGCAAGAAATTAAGGTGAGCAGAAGAAAAAACAGGAGAAAATCTTGAAGGAAGTGTGAAGAGTGATGATGAAATAATTTTCTAACAATGACAAAAGGAAGAAGAAAAGAATACATTACCTTGAGAGAGGAGATGATAATAGAGAAAATGGAAGAGATCTAGAATCTCTTCTTATTCTACAAGATCCATCTTCCTACAAAATCATTACAATGGTCGTAACAGACTATCAGCAGTCTCTGAGGAGGAAAATGAAGAGCAGGAGAAGGACACATTTCATGAAAGAGACAGAATTTGAAGTCAGGTGTCCCTGTCTGCAAAGCTCCGATTTTCAGTGCTGTTAACTACCAGCTTCCTCTCGTTTTCACGCATGATGTATTCACTTGAATCTCCAGAAGCTGAATCTGTTATATAATTAATAGGAAAACAAACAAAAAACAACCACCTTCCAGTGGGAAAAACAGAAAGCATTCATGGCTGGTTTGTCAAAAGGAGGAGACAAAGGAGCCAACGATTCCAGAACCACCAGAGGAAGCTTGCAGACAAAAGAGAGGAACCCCAGAGGCCATGCCGGCAGATGGGTTCATTAAGCAATCCTGTGCGGTATGAAAAGGATGCTAATCATTGCAGTATTTCCACTCCAAACGAGCAGAGTGAGTTGCATACTGAGTCCTCTCCACGTGAGGTTTTAGAAAAGGCTGATTCTTCTTAGACACCATCAGAGCTGCCAGAGCTCGCCCTGGGGAAGCCACTGTCTTCTGTGAGGCAGTCCAAGTCCCAGCTCTGATGCCAGCTGTCACACCAGCGAGTCTGCTTCCTTTCTGGGAAGCTCAGAAAATGCTGGTTGTGCCTCCTGGAGGTGGAGGTGAGAAGAGGATTTTTCCTGAGTGGTAGCAGGGGGAAGTTTGAAAGAGGAAGAAGACAAGGCTGGGAGGGAACATTGTATCAATACATGTAAAGTATCTATAGCACATGGTACTCTTTCCAAGTTGACATGTGTTTATTGCCTAGGCAATAGACAAATGCAAATTTTGCCTGTTGAAAAATTTTGTTCAAACTGAATGTACTTCCAGAAACTGTGCAAGAGCTGCCTTTACACATTTTCCCTGTGCTTCTGCTTTTTCAAATGGCTCTAAGACTCATCATAGATTATAATGGACGAGAGTTCAGTTGTGTTCTGAATTAAGATAGCATCTGTGGGCAAGCTTGGGAGCAGGCCTACGCTTATTACTTTATTTTGACTGGACTGTTTACTTGAAGTATCAGGTTAAAAATCCCTGAAAGACAAGTTAGTCTTCAGCGATCACTGCATATCTCTGGGTCCAATTTTTAAAATTATTATTAGGCATATATTTTATTTATTTTTTTAAACTATTCTTTAGTGTATACTTTTCTTTTTTATATTTTTTTACTATTCTTAAGCACATACTTCAGCAACACTTTGGCCACCTGATGCAAAGGGCTGACTCACTGGATAAGACCCTCATGCTGGAAAAGAATAAGGGCAGGAGGAGAAGGGGGCAATAGATGAAACAGTTGGATGGCATGGTCGACATAATGGACATGAGCTTGAGCAAACCGTGGGAGGCAGCGAAGGACAGAGGAGCCTGGCCTGCTGCAGTTCACGGGCTGCAAAAAGTTGGACACGACTGAGTGACTGGACGGCAAGCATATATAGTGAATGCTACATTGATCAGGGTTCATTGACAGAGAGCAGAGTCTCCTCTGGCTAGTTTCGGGGGATGTATTACAGAGTATTAAGGAGGTAATAGAACTGTTGGGAGAGCTAAAGAATCAATCTACTAGACTGGACTTCAAGATCTCACTGTGGAGCTGGCTCTTTGGTGCTGCTGTGACTTGCAGGACCTGAAGGTTTGGGATGAGAGCCTTGCCTGCCAATCAGGGCAACTCCTGATTTATCCCTCCCTTCCACTTTTCCCCTTTGGTAGCCATAAGTTTGTTTTCCATATCCGTAAGACTCTTTCTGGTTTTTCAAATAAGCTCATTTGTATCATTTTTTAAAATTAGATTCCATATATGAGTGATAAAGATAATTTTAAATGTAGCCACATTAAACAAGCAAAAGAAAACAAATAACATTAATTTCAACAATATATTTGATTTAGCTCAACCTGTGCCAAAAATGTACTCAATATCAAAACTATTAACATGATGTTCTTCAACTTTTTTGTGCTACAAGTTTGAAATCCATTTACAGAGCATCTCAGGGAGAACAAGCTACATTTCAATTGCTTGATCATCACATGTTGCTACTGTGTTTGATAACGCAGGATTAGAGCAAGGAAATAGTGAACATACTCTCTTTTTATACCAGTTTCCACATTGGAGTCCCCCAACTTAATATAACAAATTAGCATGGAATACTTCACACATTGATTGACTTGCTCAAAAATAGAGAGATCAGGAGTTTAAATTAGGTCTTTTGAATCCAAATATAAATTTAAATCAAATGAGAAATACCTTCCACATTTCAGAAAGACATGGTCGTGTGAACTATTCACTCACCTGTTTTTTATGTTGTTGACTCAGCAGAAGCATCTTGTGTCAGACTGAATACCTGGCTCACAGCCCCCAACAAACTGGGATCCATCCAACTTATACTAAGAGGGGTCTCATCGGATTTGCTTTGCTTTTTGTTCCCTACATTTCAGCCTCTTGTGCCTTTGGCTGTTCCTCTAGTGTGCAGCTTGTGCTCTGGTTCCAATCTTTGGTATGTTTACAGACTTTAGTAAGACTTTCAAGCATTATGCCTAACACTCTGCCTTCATGATTTCATTCAATTTTCACACACACAAAAAAAAACCTGAAATTGGAATTATGACCATTGTTTTCAAGATAAGGAAACTGGGGCTCCAAAAGTCTAATAAAATTGACAGAAGTCTCAAACTCCTAACTGATGGACAGAAGATCAAAACTCAGATCGCCATAAAGAGAGCCACTTGTCACTTGATCACACAGTTCCTCTCAAGCAACCATTAAAAAAAAAAAAAAAAAACAAGTTCTGAGTTAGGATTAAAAATTCAAGGCACCTTGTATTGGACCAATTGCATCTTTCAACAGTCTTATTTACATTCTGAGAGGGAGAATGAATAGATCCAGATAAAGAATTACGTTCCTTTTAAAATTTTTAATTGCTGAATCTTGAGTCTCCTCTCACTAATTCATTTGGGTGTTTACATTGAGAACTATGCTTTCTCTATCTATCAATTAATCATTCATTACCACAAGGCTATAATACTTGATGGCCCCAAGCAGAGTTTCTCTCCTTGGTCTAATACTTCATATGAAATCCAGGCTCCATTTTATATATCAAAATAACAGAGAGCATCTAAACAGAAGTCTTTTAGGAACAAAAACTAGATTTTTCTTTCTGAATCTTGAAGTCCATTGTTTGGTCTTTTTTTCCACACACTAGAATTTGGAGTGTTTTTTATAGATAGAATACTCAATTATTTGGGGGAGCAGTCAGGTCTGTTGTATGACAGCCCCTTCCTACTACAGCATTCAACAAAACAAAATAATCTTGATGGTGAAGATTACTGTTTCTAATCTCCAGCACCATTATAATCTGCAACTATTAGGGATGCAATGAGTTACCTGTAAAAGTTCCCAGCGCCTGTTAGGTACCAGATGGAGGCTAGCCTGCTTCCCTCCTATTAACACTTAGAAGGCAGGATACAGGTTTCCATTTTGCCAGGAAATGACTTTCATGTTTTTGTCACATTATCTCAAATATCTCCATACATTTTAGAATCTTGCAGAGTATTTGTTGCTGTTTGCCAAGTGCATTAGCATCCAGCATCAAGCCAGCTGCTGATTTGTTGAGACTTTATCCATTGTTAGTCCATTTGAGCTGTTATAACAAAAAAAAAAAAATCACAAACTGGGCAGCTAAAAAACAACAGAAATTTCTCTCTCCCAATTCCGGGGCCTGGAAGTCTGAGATCAGGGTGCCAGCATGGTCAGGTGAGGGCCCTCTTCCAGGAGGTGTACCTCTCATTGTGTGCTCACATGGTAGAAAGGGATGAGGGAACCCACGGAGCCTCTTTAATAAAGGCATTGATCCCTTTTGTGAAGGCTGCACCTTCATGCCCTAAACACCATTCAAGGTCCCAACTCCAAACACTTGAAGCATTAGGCTTTCATCATAGGAATTTCTGGGAGACACAAACATTGAGGCCATGGCACCGTTTTTCAGGGGGGCAGGTTGTGACTCTTACAGGTGGATGCTGTAAAAAGCAGCAGGAGCTATGTCAGGCACGACTGCAGAAATGAAGTGCAGAGAGGACTTGGTACTCTCTTGTAGGTTTCCATCGCACTTACCATGCTTCTAGTAAAGATAATAAAATGCATTAGGAGAAATTTATTTTGGACATTTTTCTCAATGAGATCCAATCAGAATATTCTTTCACATGAGAGCTGTTAAAAAAAATTGAAAACAGTCTATTTTGCTATTAAAAACTGTCTTTCTTCTCCTAAACCTTGTACAACTCCTTTAGGAGTTTCCTAAGTGGCTGTGTTATCCAGAAACCCATAATTTACTACTTGCTGAATGTTTTTCACTTATAATTTTCTCTAAAAATGGATTATGTGAATTTTTCTAAGCCAAATTATCACATGCCTCGTTATCATCCTCCGATAGAAAGAATTTCAACCTTGTTTTCAACAGTATGACTTCAGTGCAAGCCTGCCTTGTTCTGTTCCTCACACTCTCTCCAGCACTGCCTGGTTCCTGAAATTTTTCTTAATCTCCAGTTCCAAGGACATATTTATCCTTAAATACAAGTAACCATTTGGTTTATCTAGGTGCTGAAACTTTATCTCAATCTACATGGTGCCATTTCTTGCAGGGCTGGTAGAAAAGGCAGGATAACATATTGGGAACATATCAGGAACATTTAACGTTTCCTTTGACAAAGAAACTACTAGCTCTTCATCTAAGACCATGTCCTTTTCTTTCTGGACACCCAGTTGTATTTCATTCCTCAGGCTCCCTCATAGGTAGGTACCACCAAGAGTGGTACCCAGCTGGAGGATGGGGAGAAGTTCTAGCTGCTGGAGGATAGGGAGAAGCACTGTGCACTTCTTTCAGGCCTTGCTTGTTAAAAGAAAAAAAAAAAGGATGCTTTAACTGGCATTATTGTAAGGCCAGCAAGCTTCACTGGTGGCTCAGATAATAATCTTCCTGCAATGCAAGAGACTCTGAATCGGGAAGAACCCCTGGAGGAGGGCATGGCAACCCACTCCAGTTCTCTTGCCTGGAGATCCCCATAGACAGAGGAACATGGCAACTACTGTTCATGGAGTCGCAAAGAATTGGACACGACTGAGCAACAACAGTAACCATAATTGTAAGGCTATGAGTTTATGAAACTTTACATGAAGTGGTATATTGTTATTTAAACATAGGCTGTGATGAATTAAAGGTGTATATTGAACCCAAAGAAGGCATAAAAAGCTTAGAAAGAGATATGGAATATACCAACAGTGGGCACAAAATATAAAGATATGCAATTAATCCAAAAACAGTCAAAAAAAGAACAAACACACACACACAGGACAGATGAAGCAAATGGGAAACGACTAACAAGATGGCATGTTCAAACCCGAGAGTATAAATAATTATATTAAAAATAAGTACTCCAAACACAATTAAAAGGTGATGTGATCAGTTTGGAAAGCAAAAAGAAAGGACAAACTACGTACTGTCTACAAAAAACCCACCTTTGTATGTACATTCATGCACATAGATCACAAGTGAGGCACGTGTGTGCAGGTGCTAAGCTGCTTCAGTCGTGTTCAACTCTTGGCGACCCTATGTACTAGCCCGCCAGGCTCCTTAACCCATAGGACTCTCTGGCGTGGAAGAGGACAAACATCACAAGCGCTCATTAAAATAAGCAATCTAGTGCAGCAGCATTAATATCATACATAGAAGACTTGAGAAGAGGGCATTTTACTGAAAATAAAGAGGAACGATACCAAATGATAAAGGAGTTATTTTCCAAGAAGACATAACAAATCTAATTTTATATCCATCTACCAATACAGCTTCAAAATACATGAAGCAAAACCAGTAGCTCTAAAATTAAAAATAAGCAAATGTACCATTAACATTAGAGATTTCAATATTCCTCTCTTATTAATCAGAACAGAGATAATCAGTAAGGGTGTAGAAGAACTTAAGACATTGTTGAACCATTTATCTATTTGAGATTTATAGAACATCTCATGCCAATAGAATCTTTTTTCCTAATGCCCAGGGAATCATTCTCCAAGATAGACCATATATATTTTCAGGAAAATAGGAACCTGGGTGGGATAAACTGTATATTCTTTGGTCACATGACTTAAATAAGAAACTGATAACAGAAAGGTATCTGGGAGAAAAACCATTTTATTTGGTAATTGAAGAATATGCATAAATAATTCAAGGGTCAAATGGAGAATCAGAAGAAAAATTAGAAGACATTTTAAATGGAGTGGAAACAAAAATATGACATAGTAAAACATGTGCAAACAGCTACAGCAGGACTTGAAGCATTTGTAACATTAAATGTTTATGTTAGAGAGAATGAAGGTCTCATACCAGTGATCTGAGCATCTACCTTAAGAAACTGGGGGTGGGGGGTGGCAGGAGGCAAATGAACCAAATCAAGTGAAAGAAAGAAAAAATAAAGAGCAAAAAAAAAAAAATGTAATTGCGAACAGAAAAAAATAGAAAATCAATGGAAGAAAGAAAAGGTTCTTTGAAAAGATCAATAAAAATGATAAACCGCTAGTCAGATTGAATAATGAATGACAGAGTAGAGAAACAGTTGCTAAAATCAGAACTGAAACAGGGACTTCCCCATAGATCAATCCTTCTGACACTGTCAGGACAAGAAAAAAATATATGTAACGTTGTTGTTGTTGTTTAGTCTCTAAATCATGTCTCTTTGTGATTCCTCTGTCCTTGGAATTCTCCACAAAGAATACTGGAGTGGGTTTCCATTTCCTTCTCCAGGGGGTCTTCCCAACCCAGGCATCGAACCTGTGTTGCCTGCATTGCCTGCGTTTCTTACATTGCAGGTGAATTCTTTACCACTGAGCCACCAGGGAAGCCTATGTAAGGTTATGTGCATGTGCGTGAGTGAATCAACAAAACACACAGCTGCTTCTTTGAAGAGACCAATAGAACTGAAAAGCCCTAGCAAAAATGTTGTGAGACAGAGACAATATTAGGAAATATCCTGAATGATCAAAGGGCACAGTATTCTAAATCTTAGAGACATTAAAATATATAGCAAAGAAATTTACTAACATCTGCATTTGAAACTGCAGATATAAAAAGACAAATTCCTATGAAAACAAATGTTTCCACAAACTGAAACAAAGTGCAACATCAACAAAATCTGAATAATCATATTAAATACTTCAAAGATGTACATGAAACTATCCTCAGGAAAAGATGGCTAGATTGATAAACTCTTCCAGGCATTTGAAAAATATATATATATATATATACACTAATAGCATGCTTCTTTTTCCCTCTCAGAAAATGGGAAAATAGAGCCATTCTCTAACTTGCTTTATGAAACCTAGACATAACTTTAGTATGGAAACTATAAAGGGGGATAACAAAGCTGAAGAATACTAGCCAATCTCTCTCACAGACAGAAAATGAAAAAAATCAGTAGAATATTAATAGATATGTAATAGACATCAAATACTTTTCAACCAAGTTGAGTTTATTTCAGGAATTCAAAGGTGGCTTAATAATTGCAAATTAATCAGTGTAAGTTATAATATTAACAGAATAAAGGAGAGTCACATCATATTGTCATCACAGTAGGTGTAAGAAAATCATTTTATCAATGTCATCATTGCTTCACAATAGAAAAGAAACACTCTAAGCAAAGAAGAGAGGCAAACTTTCTTAATAGATATTATTAAGAAATAATTCTTAAAAAAAGAGAAATAATTCTGTAGCCAGTACAAAGAAATGAAATAAGATATACGGATCAGAAAGGGAAGAAAAGAGCAATATTATTTACAATTAGCATAATTGCCAAAGTAAAATATGTAACAAAGTTGACTAATCACCATTTAGAATCAAAGAATGAATTTGGATAATTGTTGTATGCAGATCAATATACAAAACTCAGTTGCATGCCTGTATTCCATCAAAAAAATTTAAATATGCATTTTTAAAATGCCAATTAAATATCATTAAAATGTCAGATATTTAACAGTAAATCTAATAAGTGACATGCTTCGCATGTGATGCTAGTAGTAAAGAACCTGCCTGCCAAGAGACACAGGAGACACAGGTAAAGTCCCCAGGTCAGGAAGGTCCCTGGGCCAGTAAGATCCCCTGGAGGAAGGCATGGCAACCCACTCCAGTATTCTTGCCTGGAGAATCCCATGGACGAGGAGCCTGGCGGGCTACAGTCCATGGAGTCCCAAAGAGTCGGACACGACTGAAGCGACTTAGCACGGCACACAGCACAATAAATGACATACAATTTAAACCAAATAAATAAATAAATGACATATAAGACTTGTATTCACAGTACTGCAAAAATACAAAAGAGAGCAATTAAATGAAACCTAAATATAAGGAGAGATGCATCCTGATAATCCACTGGAAGAACCACTATTAGAAATATTTCAGTTTCTCTCAGACTGAACCATAAAGTGATTGTAACAAAATACCACACGTTTTTAAAGTGGGTGTTGATAGTTCAGTTCAGTTCAGTTGTATTGATAAGGTGGTTCTAAATGTAAATGGAGTTTCAAAGTGATAGTCACTGCAAAGGCAAACTTAAGGAAAGGTTGACTCATTTACTAGTAGACAATAAGAGTTCCCTTGTGGCTCAGCTGGTAAAGAATCTGCCTGCAATGTGGGAGACCTCGGTTCGATCCCTGGGCTGGGAAGAGCCCCTGGAGGAGGGCACGGCAACCCACTCCAGGGCTCTGGTCTGGAGATTCTATGGACTGTATAGTCCATGGGGTCGCAGAGAGTCAGACAGGGCTGAGTGACTTTCGAGGCTTATTATAAAGCTACAGTAGAAACGTCCTTGACACTGTGGTACTGGTACAAACGTAACTGTACACGGAGTCACCCTCAGCAGCTTTCCAGGGTTAGCTAGGCAGAGTTTGGAGTCAAATGAGTTGGACCTAGAATTTCTAATTCTTCCAACTGTTGTCACTTTCAGTTCAGTTCAGTTGCTCAGTCACATCCAGTTCTTTGTGATCCCATGGACTGCAGCAGGCCAGGCCTCCCTGTCCGTCACCAACTCCCGGAGTTTACTCAAACTCATGTCCATCACTTCAGTGATGCCATCCAACCATCTCATCCTCTGTCGTCCCCTTCTCCTCCCATCTTCAATCTTTCCCAGCGTCAGGGTGTTTTCCAATGAGTCGGTTCTTCACATCAGGTGGCCAAAGTACTGGAGTTTCAATTGTTGTAGCTTTGGGCCAACCATTTAATATCTCCAACTTTGTATTTCATTTGTATACAGGGTTTGACAATAATTCAAATAAGTAATATATTTAAGGTGCATAGCATTTAAGACAATGTCTGACACCCAACAAACCCCAGAAATTTTAAACATAACTGTCAATGCATATTAAACAGTTAGGAAAACATCTAGCCTGCAATAAGCAATCAATGTTAACAGCAATCACTATATTAATATTAACAAGGCCAACGTGGAAATAATATTTGCCCAATGCCAAGCACTTATTATTCATTCTCTAAAAAGGATGGTGCATGAATATTCAGGAGTGACACTAAAATTCTAGAGACAGGCAGACTTGTCCTCGGTCTTGAAGTGGGTAATTGCTCCAAATCTGATTTTCTAAAAGATCTGGAGATTGTAGAGTAAAAAAAAAAAAAAATGAAGATATCTCTCTGGTAGTTATTCCTGAAGTATGGGGACCATGTTGATAATAACTAAAAATTGCAATTAGAGGAATTTCTTCACAGCACCTCTGGGTCCCATCACCCCTGTTTCACTACAAGAGTGTTTGGCCATTTTCAATCTGTCCCTCATTAGACAGTTAGCAGCAGGTGCTTCCTATAGAGACTTTTGGAAAAGAAGCTTTGTGAGAAGGCGGGGGTGGGGTCCTCTCTCACCCTGGCGGCCTTGCCCGCTCTGATCTGCAGAGGCAGGGGAAGGCTGGAGAGCGCTTGGGGAGGGGGGCATCTCATCGCTGAGCCGTCCCACACAATTTCTTTCTCTCAATTTACAAGTGAGCACAAAGCACAGGTGGTTCAGTGGGTTTAGTCACTAAGACGTGTCCAAGTCTTTGCAACGCCATGAACGGTGCCCCACCAGGCTCCTCTGACTCTGGGATTTCCCAGGCGAATCAAACCCGGGTCTCCTGCATCGCAGGCAGATTCTTTCCCGACTGAGCCACCGGGGAAGCCCCAGAGCGCGGGAGATGTTGCCATTCTGTCCCGTCATGGATTCCTCAGCTCTTGTGGAGCCCTTCCCCTTCCTGTAACCTGGCTGGACACGAACATGGCCTAAGAGCTCACATGCTCCAGCCAAACGCAGCCACTTTATTCCTGGACAGAAAAGACATAGGAGAACCCCACGTGGCCTTTCCCAGCCACCTCTGCCTACCTCAGTCTACCTTTCTGGGAAGTGGGAGGGAGGGAGGCTCAAGAGGGAGGGGACATTGGTTTACCTGTGGCTGATTCATGCTGGCCTACGGCAGAAACCGACATAATATTGCAAAGCAATTATCCTTCAATGAAAAATAAATAAATTTAATTTTTAAAAAATCACTATGAGGCCAGAGCTGAGGATTGAATACAATCCAGAGTGACCAGCTTTGCATGTCCATCTCTTCCTGCTTGACTTCCAGGAATTCCCTCCGCTAAAGTTTTACCCTCATCCATCCACTCCAGCTGCTGCTGCTGCTGCTAAGTCGCTCCAATCGTGTTCGACTCTGTGCAGCCCCATGGACTGCAGCCCACCAGGCTCCTCTGTCCATGGAGTTTTCCAGGCAAGTGTACTGGAGTGGGGTGCCATTGCCTTCTCCGATCCACTCCAGACTCTGGGATATTTTCCAACAGAAACCTTCCAGCCTCTCCTCTGGGTCTTTGCTCAGCAAATGATACCCCACAACCCAAGATGTGCTCTTCCCTTCTAGATGTGCCTATGGAAATAAAACACTACTTTCTAGGGAGACTATAGCTCTGTCTTTTGACCCAGTTAGAACGAACCTCATTGGATTCCAGGGGCTCTCTGCTCCAGGGACACCCCGCAACACCAGCAGACAATTCTGATGGTCAGAAGTGGGGTACACAGTGATGAAATGCTGCTACCACCCTACAGTTCACAAGTGAGCCCTCACAATGAAGAACTTCCCAGCCAGCTATGCACCAGTCCTGATGTTGGAAACCCCGCCCCTTATGCAGCATGATGCCCAAATCCTTAGCTTGTCCTTTAGACCCTCTGTGCCCTAGCTCTGGATACAACACTCCCATTTTATACCTTGGCCCTTTCATATGTCGTTTTCCCATCTTCTTAGTCTAATGCCTGATACATTAGGAATGTGTGAATTCCATGAAGACAGGAGTGGTTTTTTCTTCCATTTTATGCACAGCTATATTCCCCAGGTGCTCGATAAACAACTGCTGAATGAGTCAGTGAACAGAAATGCAGTGCCTGCCCCAGGGTTTGCACAGACTCACTCCTCTTCCTGCAATGGGTTCTCTTCTCCTTATTGAGCTAACAAAGCCCCGGTCATCATTCAACATCTAAGCATGCCCTCTTTGAGATGTCCCTTCTTGCTCCAGACCCAGTGGCCCACCTCCTCCACTGGGCTGCTTGTACCTTTGACATCTGTCTGGCTTGTCACGTCACATTGTTCTGTAATTTATCTTCCTCCGCATTCCTCGTCTCTCTGTGATTACAAGAGCTTTCAAGGCAAGGCTCCTGTCTTAATTATTTGAATATCTCCATCACTGCTCACAGCACCTGACACAGAAGAGGTTCTTACTAAGATATTTTGAATGAATGAGTGAACAGGCAATGACTGGAGGTGTGACAGGCATGGTGATAAGTGTGACGCTGGAATGTGGTTGTCAGTTCATCCGTGAGGCGGCAGAGGGTATCACGCAGCAACCCTTCTCCGGGGAGGATGCACAGGAGGATGCCCTTGCACAGGGTACCAACTGTTTCCTAGTAGCTATCATGGACATAAGCTGGGTTTTGGAAGAACGGAGACAGCATGGGGTATAGATCCACAAGAATAGACGAAATTGAGAGCATATATTAAGACAGAAGCAAAGTGTAACTTGCACCACTCTGGGCAATTTCTTCACTTTTTATGGAGGACATATCACACTTTAATGGAGGCAGTGGGGGGAATTGATGTTTTTAGGGTTAGGGCAGACACTCAGAGGACTGGTGGCATAGACGAGGGTTCAGGCACACTGCCTCTTGCAGTTGGTCATGATAAAGGTGAAACTCCACATGGGCCAACTCCCCTGGCCCCTGGCAGGGAAGGTGGGAAGAGGAGAAAGAAGTCAGGGCAGGGAACAGCCCAGGGTAGGGGACACATTAGCCACTGGGAAAGTCTCCCAGGGTTGAGTCTGGCGGGCATGGCAACTGTGCTAGTCCCTCAGAATTTAAGGCGACTTTGCAGGAAAATGGAGTAAAATGTGTTGTCCCAAACAATTGATTTTAGCCTGTTCACTGATGCTCAGAGTAGGTAAGAATAGATCTAGCAATGGTACAGGTTTAGAGAAAAAGGGAAAGAGAGGGACCCAAGAAAGTTATTACAGAAAACTGCTGACCAAATTGCTAAACAAAGTTGGCAGTCTAAATGGTCTTGTTGAATAATTCCATAAAGACAGCTTGTGAAACTGTTCAAGAAAATATGGCAGGCAGAGACGAAAAATCACCCATTAATAGAGAAGAATTGTCTAAAATAAAATCCAGAGAGTGTTGAACTTATGATGTGGGGCCACCATATGTAAAGGGACTTCTGTCCATGGGATTCTCCGGGCAAGAATTCTGGAGTGGGTTGCCATTTCCTTCTCCAAGGTATCTTCCCGACCCAGGGACAGAAGCTGGGTCTCCTGCATTGCAGCCAGATTCTTCATCATCTAAGACACCAGGGAAGTCTTCTTAATTCTCTAAGAGAGGAGATTTTGGGGGCAGTCAGACAGGTGCACAAACAATTTCATGAACCAATGAGGAGAAAGATGCTTCTCTTAGAACTCTATGCAATTGTCATATTGTTCTGAGGGCACTCTCATTGGAGCTTCAGAAGCTCAACAAGGACAGAATTTTAAGTCAAGCCAAACACTTTTGGAAATTTTTATCGAGATAAATGTGGCTCATTTAGCAGCAATGTTTATTCAAAATTTTCAATTAGTAAAGTCCTTGATAGAATTACCTTCCCATCTTACATTTACATCCATTGGTCCTAACTGCCCAAAGCATTTTTGCCATGGTATATTTAAGTTTGGGGCTTCCCTGGTGGCTCAGACAGTAAAGAATCTGCCTGCAATGCAGGAGACTCAAGTTTGATCCCTGGGTCAGGAAGATCCCCTGGAGAAGGAAATGGCTACCCACTGCAATATTCTTGCCTGGAGGATTCCATGGACAGAGGAACCTAGCAGGCTTAAAATCTGTATCAACATTTGAGAAATGACGAATTTCATGTTAAAATTCATATTTATCCTTTCAATAAAAAAATTGCTGAAGACCTGGCCACTTTGAACCTTCTTTTCCTCTTAGTGTCATTGAATGAGTCTTCCCCCTGCCAGTCCCCTAGTGGTCTTCCATCATGATTGAACAACATTTATAGATGTTTTTATTGAAACATAGTGGAGTTACACTATTGTCCTTGTTTCAGGTATTTAGAATCTTCTCCATTATGAATTCTGGGAGGATCTTGAGGATTCTGGCTGCCCACCACCCCTCCATGGCCTTATCCCTATCTTTGCCCTGTTCTCTCTGATGGATGTTTTGTTTCCCCAAGTCACACTGTTCCAATGGTCTCTTGGTCCAGTGAAGCCCAAATATGGTCCCCTCTCACAGAGCCTGCACAACAGCTCCTGCCCACCCAGAAGGAATCTCCAGACACCAATTGGTTTGATCATTACCTTGGTCCTTAGTTAGTAGGACCATCAGAGAATTTGAATAGAGCACTGTTTATCAGCTGTACTTTAAAATATTTTGTGGGGTACTTTGATGCTTGCAATTGCAGGACGCCATAAAAGGCATGGATACATACCATCCTTGTGTGTGTCAGGGTTCCCACAACCACAGAGGCTAGCGCAGTGCTGACAACAGGTTTTGTAAAATAATTGAATGACTTAATAGCTACTGTTTATTGAATGCATACTATTTACCAGCTCCTTTTCATATATTTTCTCAACCAACTGTCATAGCAGTCTAGTGATGTGGGTGGGTGTCTTAGTCTCCAAAGTAGACATGAGACCTATGAAGCTTAGAGAGGTAAATCGTTTATTTGAGATCTCACAGTTGAATTTCAAAAACTGTCTGACTCCAAAGCACTTTAGATGAATGGATAGTCGAATGAATGAAGGCATCAGTGATAGAATGAATGACTGACTCTATGAAAACCTAGTTATCAGGCTTGAGTCTCATATCAGAATCAGACACAGTAGTGGTTCTCAATTCAGGCTGCCCACTGGATCAACCGTGGAGATTTAAAGCCACTTATGACCTGGGCTCCACCCCAGAGACTCTGGTTGAATTGGGAACAAGAGTGCGTATTAAGATTTTATTTTTTTAAGCTCTGAGATGATATTCACATATACTCAGATCTGAGAGCCACTTGGTTAGGGAAAAGGACATTACTCAATGGGCCTGGTTACATGATGAAGGAGATAAAGCTCATACTGGATATTTCTGGAGGTCAAGTATGTGTATTTTTAAGAGTCACACAGAATGATTCTTATAATCCAGAAAGTCTGAGCACCATTGTAGTAAAACTGAGGCAGCTGATTGCGTGCCTCCTGGCCAAGGATAAAGATTATGCCTGGACGTAGAAATTGGTCTGATTTGCAAGATCAGAGGCAATAAAAACCCCATTGGCCCCACCTAGTGACAGACAAGAGAGACCCGTCAGACAGAGTGAAGTAGATGGCTGGTAATTTGGTGCTCTTCAAACTGACCGTCTTTAAGTGTTCTTTAACATTTATTACATAGGGGCTTGGAGCGATTGATTTGCTACTAATGCAGATGTAGGTACATGAATGTGTTTCCTTGCCTTTTATTTTATTATTTTATTTATAACATTTTATTGCTGTGACAGCATTTTGTAAGAAGAAAATCCTTTAATAGAGAAATGTTAGGTTTTTGTTTTCAAATTCATTTGTATTATTTTCTAACTTTGGCAGAATAATAATGTCAAATTATATTAGGCGATTTTATTTTGTGGGTACTGAGAACTACTTATGCGATAGCCCTTACAGAGACCAAAAAGCTGACTGTGAACGTTAGAGGCATCATGCTAGGCCCTTTGAAGGACCAAAAAAGAAAAAGCAGCAAACTCTGCCCTCTAGTGGGGAAAATTGAACATTCAGGGACTCAGAAACTGCACACTGTAAAATCACAGGAAGAAGGCGGGTTTAGGGCCACCAAGGGGCTTCCCTGGTAGCTCAGCCGGTAGAGAAGCCACCTGCAAGGCAGGAGACGGGTTCAATCCCTGGGTTGGGAAGATCCCCTGGAAGAGGGCATGGCAACTCACTCCAGTATTGCCTGGAGAATCCCGTGGACAGAGGAGCCTGGCGGGCTACAGTCCTTGAGGTCACAGAATCAGACACGACTGAAGCAACTTAGCACAGCACAGCACAGAGCCACCACATCCAGTCAGAAAATAAGGAGAGGGCTCAGCCTCGCCTCAGGCATCTCAGAGGGACTAGTGTGGGTGGGCTTTATGCTGCGTACTGACCTAAATGCCCTAGACAGAGAGGAACAAAATAGACAAGAAAGATCCTGGCTTTCATTAAAGGTATATTCTAGCTGAGTTTTAAAATATCCATATTAAAAAATCGTCAAAGACCTGAATAGGCATTCTTCCATAGGAGGTTTAGGCCCACAGACCCTTGAAAAGGTGTTCAACATCACTAAACATCAGGGGAATGCAAGTCGAAACCACAGTGAGGTATGTCCTCACATGGGTAGAATTTTTGTTGTCATTCGGTTGCTCAGTTGTGTCTGACTCTTTGCGACCCCATGGACTGCAGCACGCTAGGTTTCCCTATCCTTCACCATCTGCCTGAGTTCGCTCAAACTCATGTCTGGCTACTATCAAAATGACAAGAGATAAGTGTTGGCGAGGATGTGGGGAAAAGGGAACCCCGTGCACTGTTGGTGGGAACATAAACAGGGAAACCACTCTGGAGAACAGTGTAGAGCTTCCTGAGAAATTAAAACTAGAACTATTGTGTGATTCAGCAAGTCAAACTTCCGGATATATATCAAAAAAAGAAAAGACTCAAGGAGCTATCTGAAGTCCCATGTTCATTGCTCACAATACTCAAGATGTGGAGACAAACTACATGCTCTTTAAATGAATGAACGGGTAATATATATGTAAAATGGAACATTCTTCAACCTTTAAAAAAAAAAAAAGGAAATCCTGTCATTTGAAGCAACATGGATGAAAGTGGAGGGCATTATGCTGAGTGAAATCAACCAGAGAAAGAACTATCTTCATGCTAACACTTACATGTGGAATCTAGAAAAAATGCTGAATTCATAGAAACAGAGAATTAAAAAGTGATTGCCAGGTGCTGGAAGGTGAGGAAAATAGGAAGGGTCTAGGAAAAGGATACAAACTTGCAGTTACAGGAATGGCAAGGTTTGAGGCTCTAACGTGAAACATGGCCACTACGGTTGATAACACTGGGTTGCCTACTTGCAGTTTGCTAAGAGAGCAGAGCTTGAAAGTTCTCGCCCTAAAAAGAAATGAATATGTGAGGTGATGGATGTGACCATTAACTAGGAGAGGGAGTCTTTCACAGTGCGTTTGCACATCACATCGTCATGGTGCCCTCTGTAAACACCATCCTCCTCAACGAGGTGCTCCCCAACCAGAGAAGCCACTGCAGTGAGAAGCCAGAGATCCGCAGCTAGAGAGCATACCCTGCTCCCCGCCGCTAGAGAAAAGTCTGCGCAGCAACAAAGACCCAGTGCAGTCAAATAAGTAAATGCAATTGTTTACAGCTTTAAAATATCTTATCATTGCATCTGCCAGCTGGGTGAATGGATAATAGTGAACAGTTCAAAGCCCCATGATCAGTGCTCTGCACTAGGTTCTAGGGCTTTAATAATAAGCAAGAGACAGAGCTGATAGATGCTGGAATAGGTCAGGTTTTACAAGGCATTCTTTGTCCCAAGAACAATGGGACTCACTGTAATGTTATACACTGAAAGTAACATATCATATTTACATTTTTAAAGATGAATTTGTGAAATGAGGTCCCACGCCCAAACTCCATGAATTCCACTGCCTCACTTCTGATTATCATCCTCAAGGGCAGCAGATCAGCCACCATGAGCCCTGTCATTGAGGATGACTCTAGAAAGAGCATGAAAAAAAAACCACACATAGCCAAAAGCCTTTTCCATTTATTATATTGGAAAATTCAATTTAATTTATTGAAAAATATATTACTGGCAGGAGTAATAATGCTATGAATTCAAAAGGCAAATATTAACACTCAACCTACAAGCCCAGGACTTAATGAGAACTCATCCAACATCTGGTCTCCCATTAAAAGGGCTCAGAGGGCCCTGGTGATTTATATCTGAGTAAAAGTCACTCCCTGTCTCTCAGAAGTTCATTTTTTAAGGGGCAAGATACAGAAAGGAAACTTGGGGCAGAAAAGTTTTACCAAAGCCACCCCAGACCCGACTATGGGGTGACCCACTGATGGAGAAGCAGCTGTAACAGGCCAAACTCCAGGCTCAGACGGTGTCAGTAACCCCCCCCACACACAGACAGAGGTACAGAGTCTGCAGTGGAGCCAGCGTGGGGCCGGGGTCACAGCGCCTAGAGGCCCACAGGCAGAGGCCTGGGCCCTAGAGCACGCCTCCTTCTGAGTCTCAGTTTTCTCATCTGTAAAATAGGTGCTTGAACCCTTGATTTTTAAGGGACGTCCCCATTCTAAAAATGTCAGCGCCTCTCTGTTGTAAGGAAAGAAGGGACTGGTTCCAGGGTGGCCAGGAGTACTAGGTCCTGGGGAAAGTTTGGCCGGTACTTTGCACTGTTTTGAAAACTCTGGGCAATAGATAATTCTGTCTGTGGCCACTCCATTCTCCTCCCTACACGCTGTCTGACAAATGTCAGAACCCTTCATAAACTCTTGGAATAAACAAATTCACTTAACATATAAACAGGAGGGGCAAGAGAAAACCCAAAGAGGGCAATGATGCTAGAAATATCCTACTGTAAGTTTTGAAGCACAGGAATTCTGGACCCCAACTCCCCAAGTGAATCCCTGGGATCCTAGTTTCCCTTCTGACAGCTGGGGGTTATGGCTACTGTTAGCCAATGAGGAGCAGGAATTCTAGAAAGGTTGATCCCTGTGTTATTCTTATTCATACATCCCTCCGAAAAGAATACAATCTGACAGGGAAAAAGAATCAAACCTTCAACAATGGGAGAAGGCATCAATAATACTATTAACTATTAGCCACAAGAATCATCAGTGGGCCAGCATCCCAACAGGAGCTACACTGATGGGCAGTTTCTACTAGAAGGGGGCAATGGGCATGAACTCATTGCAAAGGGCCCTTCCAGGTAGCAAGAAACAATGGGTTCTTTTTCCAATGGTGCACTGCTTCTTTTCTTTAAGAAATGGGGGAAAAATCAATTATTTGTCCTTGTGATTTCTAGCAAAAAACAACAACAACAACAAAACAAAACACCTCTTTTTGGAGAGAAGGAAATTATCCACTTAAAATACTTAGAACACTTAATCCCAGTGGTTGACTTAAATATCTTAATTCTGTTTCTCTCAGAATATTGATCATCCAGACACTCTCAGCCAAGCCACCACCCAGAGCCTGAGAGGCATTCTGAATGAGCAACTCTGATGGTTAAACTGTCCAGGTAAACAGGGTCTACTGAGCACACGGATGAAGACTTGGGTGGCCCCTGCTCAGTGGAGGACACGGCCCCTGTCCTGACCTGACCCTCCTAAAGTCTGGTTTGGAGTCTCCTCACGGCTCTGTTCAACCACCCCAAGACATCCTGGACCCTTTCTGCAGTGTGCTTAACAGAAATAACTTCCACATGTCAGATGTCCTCTGATCAAACGTAGAAATAATCCCTTCAGCCCTAAGTGCATTCCTAGAGAGACGCTTCATAAACACAAAGTCCTGGCCAAAGAAAGTCAAAGGATGTTTTTTATTATTATTGTTGTTATCATTGATACACATCACGAGCTACACAAAATGCCGACCAAAAAGCAAATGTAGAAAAATAGTAGAATTATATTGGTTCTGATGACTTTGTTATTCCCATCACCGTAACTTTACAATTGCCAAGGATGTTTGGGAGATTATAATTATTGTATACATTGTCACCAGAATAAATATGCATTAGGAATTCACAGTGGCATCAAGCTATACATTCAGGTTCTTTTTTCAGAGAAAGGGACCGTGCTGAAGACCCTGCCTCTATTTACCTTCTACAAGGTAGGAGGTCACATTTGAAAACTAAATTAAAACAGAATAAAACAAAATGAATTCCAGAGCCCTGCATTGTATGCTGGATAAACAAAAAGCCACAGGCTGGTTCTCCTGGTTAAGCTGGAGTGTGATAATGTTTATGGACACAATCAGTGGACTATTTATTTATTTGATAATGTTTCACCTATTAAGGGGCTTCCTTGGTGGCTCAGACGTTAAAGAATCTGCCTGCAAGGCAGAACACCAGGGTTCAATCCCTGGATTGGGACAAACCCCTAGCAAAGGGAATGGCAACCTATTCCAGTATCCCTGCCTGGAGAATCCCATGGCAGAGGAGCCGAGCAGGCTTCACTCCATGGCGTCACAAAGACTCAGACAAGACAGAGCAACTAACTCTTTCACTTTTCACCTATTAACTTGAAAAAAAAAGTAGAATTAATGGTTTATCCACGGAGCATCCAGAGGCTTTGTACTACAGACAGAGAACCTGCCATTCAGGAGGCGGGGCTTCTAGGCAGACTGAGCTGTATCGGCACCACTGAACATCTCCTTTGACAACTTTCCTGACTTGACACTGACCTGGGGATGGTGTCAGTGTCACCAAGGAAACTTGGAGGTCCTGCTTGAGAGGCACGGCTTATGCCACTACAGCATCTCCTCTGGGCTGGTCTCCTCCTTCCAGACCCTGGCAGGATGCTGGCATCCCCATAGAAGCAGTTTGGCCTGTTCTAAGAGATGCTGAGATGGCAATGCTCTTGGTGTTTCTCATCTGTTCTTTTTCCTTATTACTCTAAGTGAATATTCTTATATGCATGTGGGTCTTTCCCCTCCTCTCCCCAGATTGTAAATTTTTGTATGGCAGGGTCTCGTCTGATGAACTTCTGTAGCCACCAGTAGCTAGCACAGAACTCGGAAGAGGCTAAATAAACACTGTTTAAAAAGAAATGTGTTCAAGTGTAAGCTATGGGAATACTAGGAATGAAGGTAAAATCAGACTTTGATTTTGTTACATATGAGCAAGACAGTGTGTGGGACAGAATGGAATGCTGCCTTTAAAAAAATTTTAAACAAGCAAAAGGTATTAATATATGCATAGGTTATTAGGATTATTATTAAATTCAGTACCAGAATTATTATTAAACTTCCTTGGAGTAAGAAGGATGGAGCACAGTATTTTGCCATATGCAGTAAGCTTAACCTTGGACTAAAGAACATTCAGCCCAAGTGCTAAAAGTCTTTTTTGGTTGATGCAATAAAAATATTCTGATTGACATTTACAGAATTAACACTTCTGAACACCTTAATGTTCAGAATTCCAAAGAATAGCAAGGAGAGATAAGAAAGCCTTCCTTAGCAATCGATGCAAAGACATAGAGGAAAACAACAGAATGGGAAAGACTAGAGATCTCTTCAAGAAAATTAGAGATACCAAGGGAACATTTCATGCAAAGATGGGCTCGATAAAGGACAGAAATGGTAGGGACCTAACAGAAGAAGAAGATATTAAGAAGAGGTGGCAAGAATACACAGAAGAACTGTACAAAAAAGATCTTCAAGACTCAGATAATCACGATGGTGTGATCACTCACACTCAGCTAGAGCCAGACATCCTGGAGGGTGAAATCAAGTGGGCCTTAGAAAGCATCACAAGCACAAAGCTAGTGGAGGTGATGGAATTCCAACTGAGCTATTTCAAATCCTAAAAGAAGATGCTGTGAAAGTGCTGCACTCAATATGCCAGCAAATTTGGAAAACTCACCAATGGCCACAGGATTGGAAAAGATCAGTTTACATTCCTATCCCAAAGAAAGGCAATGCCAAAGAATGCTCAAACTACTGCACAATTGCACTCATTTCACACGCTAGTAAAGTAATGCTCAAAATTCTCCAAGCCAGGTTTCAGCAATACATGAACTGTGAACTTCCAGATGTTCAAGCTGGTTTTAGAAAAGGCAGAGGAACCAGAGATCAAATTGCCAACATTTGCTGGATTATCGAAAAAGCAAGAGTTCCAGAAAAACATCTACTTCTGCTTTATTGACTATGCCAAAGCCTTTGACTGTGTGGATCACAATAAACTGTGGAAAATTCTGAAAGAGATGGGAATACCAGACCATCTGACCTGTCTCTTGAGAAACCTGTATGCAGGTCAGGAAGCAACAGTTAGAGTTGGACATGGAATAACAGACTGGTTCCAAATAGGAAAAGGAGAACGTCAAGGCTGTATATTGTCACCCTGCTTATTTAACTTATATGCAGAGTATATTATGAGAATCGCTGGGCTGGAAGAAGCACAAGCTGGAATCAAAATTTCCAGGAGAAATATCAGTAACCTCAGATAAGCAGATGACACCACCCTTATGGCAGAAAGTGAAGAGGAACTAAAAAGCTTCTGGCTGAAAGTGAAAGAGGAGAACGAAAAACTTGGATTAAGGCTCAACATTAAGAAAACTAAGATCATTGCATCTGGTCCTATCACTTCATGGGAAATAGATGGGGAAACAATGGGAAAAGTGTCAGACTTGATTTTGGGGGATTCCAAAATCACTGCAGATGGTGATTGCAGCCATGAAATCAAAAGATGCCTACTCCTTGGAAGGAAAGTTATGGTCAACCTGGATAGCATATTGAAAAGCAGAGACATTACTTTGCCAACAAAGGTCCATCTAGTCAAGGCTATCGTTTTTCCAGTAGTCATGTATGGATATGAGAGTTGGACAGTGAAAAAGGCTGAGTCCCGAAGAACTGATGTTTTTGAACTGTGGTGTTGGAGAAGACTCTTGAGTATCCCTTGGACTGCAAGGAGATCCAACAAGTCCATCCTAAAGGAGATCAGTCCTGGGTGTTCATTGGAAGGACTGATGTTGAAGCTGAAACTCCCAATATTTCCTAATATGCGAAGAGCTGACTCATTGGAAAAGACCCTGATGCTGGGAAGGATTGGGGGCAGGAGGGGAAGGGCACAACAGAGGATGAGATGGCTGGATGGCATCACCAATTCAATGGACATGGGTTTGGGTGGACTCCAAGAGTTGGTGATGAACAGGGAGGCCTGGCGTGCTGTTGTTCATGGGATCGCAAAGAGTTGGACACGACTGAGTGACTGAACTGAACTGAACATCTTAAATTTGATGTAATATTGTTCTTAGTTGGCTGTCTGGTTTCAGCCCTTCCTCTCAATTTAACCGTGGCTTACATTATACCCTGAGCAGGAAAATAGTTTTACTATATATATCATCCAGTTATTCATAGAACTGAGCTGGAAAACTCCAGTTTGGAGGTTCCTGCAATCACAATGGAATGTTCTAACCTTTGGAAGTTTGAGTCGTGAAGTTTCAAACAGAGTGAGCTCCCTCATGCCATCAAGGATGAATGTAAAAAGGCGTGGAGTTATTATAAAGAAAATCCCTCAGAGCTAACTCTTGCTCTAAACTATATCTGAGCCATCCCCTCAGCACTTACTCTGCATGGGCACTCTTCCTCTCTGCTTAACCCTTTCTCACCCAGATGCCCCCCAACCCCCACAATGGCATTTCAGAGTATACAGGTGGAAATCTGTTTTATAGATGATGATACTAGCCCCCTGGCCTGAAAGCATGCCCCAGAGATACAGCGGTTCTTCCCAATATAGGAAACCACCGCAGTGATATCTTCTCTGACAAAACTACTTTCCTCTTGCAAATCCAGAAGCCGGAAGGTAAACAGGAACCAAGTTCAACAATTACTGTGTGTTGGATGAGGTGCTAGAGAAGAAAACGCAAGCTTTCAAAGAACTGGCTCTGTCCAGAACTTCCTTACGGAACCCTTACTCTGTAATGGGAAACACTGGCGAATTAGACATGATTCCTGCTCAAAGGAGGACAAATGCAGGAGAAACACCAGAATGCAGTAATGAGAGTGAGATCACAGGAACACGAGAAAACTGAGCCCCGATGGTAAGACATCATGTCAAAGCAGGAATCTACAAGCCATGAACCACTGGGTCCAGGTTCACAACCAACGGACAAGGAACTGATTACCATATGAATATGAGCAGCTCTTCCAGTGTGGGAAAAGCAGGAAGAGACAGGAAGAGACAGGAGGTATACATGGAAGGGTAGGGTCTGGGCAGTTATGGAATGCCTTGTGGTCTAGGGGAAAGTGGTTTTCAGGACAAAGAAAAACTTGAGACACAGTGATTGGGAAAGACAGATGATTAATCAAGAACTGACAGGCCAGCCAGTCTCCCCACTATGCTTATGGACAGCGATTTATAAAACCACCCTTATAACTGAATGGTGTTTTCCTTTGCCATCTCCTTTATCAGTCATGTAGGTGCCTTGAGAATGTTATGAGAGAAAGCTCACAAGATTACAGTTTAGGGTTTGAAGAACCCTGGCAGTGATTTTTAACAGATATGTGACTTTTGTAATCTACTAACTTCCCTGGGTTGGAGGCACTGAACAGCATGAAGGATAACACGGAAGCCCAGGGCTCGAGTCTTGACTCCACCATGGCTAAGTTGTGTGACCCTAGTCAAGTTACCTGACTTCTCCCAACATCATCTGCATGCTGTACGAGTTTTAGAGATTAAATGAACTCCTAGATGCAAACCAAAGTTGAGTGCTGCATGTTATTTCCATTCCTTCGCTCCTTCACATGTTAAAAAGAAGATGAATGAGAGTCTGGATTTGTTTTGCCTCTAGAGGTCTCTGAATCCGTGTTAAGTCATGAAGTTTTGGGTTTGAGGATCACACCTTGTAGTCATACGATCATAAGCACATCTGTGAAATGAAGACACAGTCACATTCTCCACTTGATAATTTAGTTGTGAAAAGACCAACTGTATGGATACAACCTGGTTTAGATATAAACAGAGCATGGGCCACACGGCTATATGTTTATATCTGTTCTAAGCATGCTTCTATACAGTAAGGCCGTTCCTTTGTGTGAGAGAAGGCACTGGAGCCTTTTTCCCTAAAATTAAAACTGGTTTTTAGAATTCGACCCACTGAATAGTAAGATGCGTTATTACCCTTCAACATAAAAACAAGCACTGGGAGAAGTTCAACTTTTTTCGAGACTTGCCATATTCCTATTGCAATATCTCTAGCATTATGTGTAATGGTAAAGAGGTACTTTGGGGATAAAAAGCTTTGAAAAAAAGGCAAAAGAGAAAGGGACACAGAAAGACTTGGGAAGGTACCTTGAAGGTTTAGAAAAGTCTTCGTGGGGCCGTCCTTTATCTGAAAGAAGCATGCAGGCAGGCATGCATGTTCTACTGCCTGTAACTTCAAAACCATGCACTTCGACATACATGGACGAAGACCCACGTGGTTAGTGGATGTTGGGAGAACAAAGCTCAGATGCTAAATATCAGGTAGAGTCTGGATGAAACAACCCCTTGGTCCTCTTCCAGTTCTGAGATTTCAAGGTTTTAATTTAAAAACTAACAGCTAAAAATGAAACATGAAGTCTGATGGTTGATCCAGATCCTTTTAGTGTTTAGAATTACATGATGTATCTTAATATCTCTACAGCCTAGGACTACAGCCAACACAAAAGAGATTTATAATAAAACATGGAAAGAAT
Organism: Antilocapra americana; assembly: GCA_007570785.1. Lineage (NCBI taxonomy): Eukaryota > Metazoa > Chordata > Mammalia > Artiodactyla > Antilocapridae > Antilocapra > Antilocapra americana. Next base: position 3,025,929 of record ML661883.1, on the reverse strand, counting down.
AAGTGAATGAAAAAAAAATAAAGAAAAAAATGGATCCAGATTTCAGCACTCATCCTTCCTAAGGATACTGAGATGGGAGTAAGACAACACCATTCCTCGATGTGTGCGGTGCCACGACCTCACTTCCTTTTTATTCAACCTGTGCAACTGCACATGGCAGCCTGGTTATTGCCAATGCTTAGAAGTAAATTCTGTGAAATCAAAGCAAGAAAAGTGTTAGTTGCTCAGTTGTGTCCAACTCCTTGTGAGCCCATGGAAGCCACCAGGCTCCTCTGTCTATGGAATTCTCCAGGCAAGAATACTGGAGTGGGTAGCCATTCGCTTCTCCAGGGGCTCTCATTAAAGCAAACAGCATGGCAAAAAACAAAGCAAAACAAAAAACAAAAAAAAAAACCTGTCAGTTACATTTGAAAGTGAAAGTGAAAGTCACTCAGCTGTGTACGGCTCTTTGCGACCCCGTGGACTATACAGTCCCTGGAATTCTCCAGGCTAGCATACTGGAGTGGGTAGCTGCTCCCCTTTCCAGGGGATCTTCCCAACTTGGGAATCAAACCCAGGTCTCCCTCATTCACCATTCAGCTGGTGAATTCTTAACCAGCTGAGCCACCAGTGAAGCCCTCAACTGGGGGCTTGTAAATACCTAACAATAGCCTCCCCGGTGGCTCAATGATAAAGAATTCGCCTACCAATGCAGGAGACACAGGTTCATTACCTGGGAAGGAAAGACCCCTTGGAGAAGGAAATGGTAACCCACTCCAGTATTCTTGCCTGGGAAATCCCATGGACAGAGGAGTCTGGTGAGCCAAAGTTCATGGGGTTGCAAAGAGTTGTACATGACTTAGCAACTAAACAGCAGCATACAGCAAAATACCTAAGATAATGCTTTAGGTAACCCTGGAGAGAGATGTGATTACAGGTGTGAACCTTGGCTTTTCATGGGACCCTACTTACTGAGCAGAAATTTCCCTACTAGTGTTAATGATGGAAATTTCCTCCTGATATAAGAAGACAGTCCCCCATGATGGCTAACTTCCTACACCTCCTTTCTTGTACCAAAACTGACTCCATCTGCCTTGTACCAAAACCGACTCTCAATCTGCCTGTCCAGTGTAACAAAGGCTCTCAGTCTTCTCTCATCTGGAACCTTTTACTTATCCTGTGCACTCTCTGAGGGTCCCCACAACCCACCTTCCACCCAGCCAGCTCTTCTTCAGCCTGGTGTCTGGGTGTAGACATGGAATCTTCCACGAGGCCCTTCCTGATCACACGCCACCCTGCATCTGCAGGGTCCCTCCTCTAAGCCCCCATCAGATCCCTGCCACCTCTATGGGGCCCGCCTGCTCTAACTTCCCATCTGATTGGCTGTATTCCTTGCTAAACTATGAACTACTTAATCTTACCAATACATTCACGGCACACAGTAAGCCCTCGAGATGCGTTTGTTGAATGAATGATTGAATGAATGAATAACTGAATTGATGAATGTGTGCACTCGGTGGTAACAGGTTGTGCAAGGTCAGTATCATCCTTTTCAGGTCTCACTTTGAAAGCCCCATTCTTGTTCTCCAGGCGATGAAGACCAGACTTCTAGAATCCCCTTGACCCTGCCTGTGTCTCATCAAAGCCCTCATTACACCATGCTTTACTGACAAGGATGGCTCTTCCTTGCATTCTCTGAGGACACAGACTGTGTTTTGGCCCTGTGCTCCCACCTGGCACAGATGGAAGCTGCTCAGTGAATACCTATGGACTCCAGAAAGCAATAGGAATCTATTCTCTCCCCACCTGCTCCCTGGGTACACAGCACTCCAGCTGATTTCAACCTGACATGGAGGTATCACCTTTGCCCCAAGGTGACTTTAGCTTCACGTTTGCTTCTCTGGGTGTATCTGGCTCAAGAACAACAAATTTCCATTCATCTAAATATTAGTCATTTTTACTTCTAAACTAGTTCTGAGAAATTTAACAAATCATAAAGACAAAAACAAAAATTCTGTTGAGAATGAAAACATACTATTATTATCTTGGCAGGCATTTTGTTAAAATTTTATAGCCAATAATAGAATGTCCCTGTGTTATATCATATGTATATTTATGTATGTATATATATATATATATTATATGTCTATACTTTGATAGAAAGAGACATAAAAAAGCCTTTCAAATGAGGCATGACACGCAACATTGGACACTCTTATTTACAATATAGAGATGTATACTTTCTACACAATTATAATAGATGCTCAGAGGCCAGAGAGGGTTTACAAAGACAGCAGAGCACCCCTATAAAAAAGGGGTGCACCACACAGCTGGATGTTTATTGCCATTAGTTCTATGTCCAGACAGCATATTGAAGTTAAAAATGGCATCTGGTTATTGGAAAAGACGACAGTCATTGATTCACCCTGGCTGCATAAGCGCTGGCTGCACGGTCTTTCAAATGACCAGGGAATGACAAACTTTGCTGATGGGCACAGGAAACACAAATGTGAAATGCTTCTCATTTGGCCAAAAACGAGAAGATGCTATAAACCATGGTCCCGCCCTGCACTTGGGCACTTGTAGGGAACTGCAAGTTCATAGGCTGCGCTGTGGGAACCACACCCACTCTGCATCACACAGCAGACTGGGCATGTTCATAAGTAACCAGAGTCTAGGCCCATCAAGAGCCTGGAAAAATACCCAGTGGGAGAGTGACCCAAGGCATTAATTATCCCATACATGTTAGGACTAAGATACAATGAGATTTCGTAGAAGACCCACAGAGACCCTAAATCTGCCATGTGGGAGTTTTTCCAACTCCCTCTTCCAGCTTTTCCTTTCTTGAGAAATGCCTAAGTCTGCTCTCCTGTAAAGTTGTCTACCTGGACCTGGTTGCCATGGTCCACTGTTTTTCAAAGTCACGTGGTTACTACCTGAGGAACTGAAAGTGTCAGCTGAGTCTAGAATTCCTTGGCTTACTACCATGGCCTTGGTGGGCATCACTAAGGTTACGGTCCAGGCGCTAGGACCAGGAGTCTGGCTCCAGATGAGTCTCCACAGTTTCAGAAGCAACTTTTGCAGAAGTGGGAGGAGCTTCTGTCTGCAGAAGACATGTCTTCTGTGTTAACGATCCCTATGGTCCTTGTTCATGTGGTCCTTCATTACAACTAAACGATCCTACAGGCTTCTGTTAGCCCATAGTGCATACTCAGTCTTTGGGACCATAGTAAACACTCCAGTAATTTTTCAAAAGTCCACTTAAGTCCCTTACCGATAACCATTTGAGTCCCCAACCTGGCTGTTGTTCTCTCTGATCTCACGTTTGTCTTGTCTCTTTGTGTGTGTATGTGTTTTAATCAATAGTAACCTTCCCTAGCCCTTTATTTTCCTAAGGCAAGAAGACATTTCTAGTGAAAGATAACCAGCACCCTTCTCAGAGCCCCCCTGAGGTTTTAAATCCAGCACTCCTCCGTTGAGATGTCTTTCCCCTTCCACGGAGAGGAGAGGCAGCTGGCCATGTGGATGGGTTTAATTTTTTGCAAGTGCATCAGATGCTAACAAAGCATTTCTTTGGACATTTATCAGCATGAGCTTCACCCAGCTGTGTGTTCATTTTAGGGCCACCTTCTGCTAGGTTTAGTCTCAGTCTGTCTTCCCTACTACAGACAGAGATGTCATTAATCACAAAGTGATGTGTGAACCAGGGTTATGCATAGAAAAAGTCTGGAGGAGTAGGTGGGGCAGCCAGTTGACCAGTTAATTTTTTCTCTGCAACAAACTTGCATTTACCGATAGCATCACCCTATACCTCAAATCGCCCCACCGGCTGCTGTTAAGAAATAAAACCAGAATTTATGAAGCATTCCTTTGTCCCTTGTTGAGAAAATATGAGGAAAGCATAAGAATATGGATTTACATGGTCTTGAACAAGTGGCACATTTGAATCAATAAAGGATTATATTTACACAAATATGTTCCACTTCTGCACAGAGGTTAACCTGAGTTCTGAAATGCTTGAGTGCATCAAAAATGATAAAGCTATGAACTAGTCACATACCCAACAAACCTAGTTAAGTTGGAGCCATCTCCCTGTGAGCCATTTGGGGTTAAGAAGGTGGGCTCACCAACTCCAAGGATTCTGTTTCTTTATTTTCTCCAAATTTTGCTAGAAAGCATCTTGAATGAGACTCCAGCTGGCTAGACAGGTTTGGGCAAAGTCTGTTGTCTTTGACACTATCGATTCAGCTTCCCCAAACTCTCCGAAAATGGAAGCACCTCGAATGTCCGGTCCCACCCCACCCTCCACCCCTCAGCGCCTTCCTCTCTGAGCTCAACCCTGGAATGATAGAGGTCAATAAAAGGATGTCTCAGCCAGAGCTCTCACAGATCTTAAGCGTTTCTTGCGAGCTCCCCAAGGCCCACGTGCTCAAAGCCACTACTTGAAGTAGTTGAGTCCCGCCACCAAGAAGAACTTCTCCAGGAAGAGCTCCGAGTCCAGCACGGCGATGTGAGCCGCTCGGCCAATCAGGGTGTTGGCAGTGTTGGGCAAGGCGTGGAACACATTGTGTCGGATCAAAGTGCAGTCCTTGGCATCCACCAGAGGGCGGAGAAGGTTGTTGATCATTTCTGCATAAACAGGGCCTGGGAGGAGGGAGGGTGGATGAGAGGTGGAGGCAAAAGTTCAACAGTGGAATCTACAGAAAAACCCCAGGGGTGGGTTTGGCTCCTAGTCCTGGGCAGAATATCTGATGCACCCTACCAGACAGAGCTGCCTTCATCATGATTTCCTTTTGCTTTTCAAATCAGAAAGTCATGTAAATGAAGAACGAAGGGGAAAGAAGAAAAAGGAGAAGGGGGAGGGGAGAAGAAAAAGAAGAGGAAGATGGAGGAGAAACAACAGGAAGGGAAGGAGAAAAAAGCAAAGGAAATGTGGCTTACCTGTGTGTCTGTCTCTGAGGGCGGTTTTACACATCTCGATCCTGGCGGAATGAAAGGGCACGTAGCGGTCTTGGGGAGAAGCAACCAGTACAACGTTTTTAAAATACTGCAGACCTGAAATAAGCCGGGTGGGTGCTGTTTTGCTCAGGCAGTTTCTACTCACAGCCTCTGCTTTGCACACATTTCACAAACGTGCACAGGAGAAAGGAAAAGGGGGAAGACACACACACTGGTGGGGTCACTGAATGAGGGTCTTTGGGTCTGGGAGGGGGAAAGAGGCTCTGCAAGTTAGAGGGGAGGGGGCAGCTTTGACTTCATCAGCCGCAGAAGCTAAGGAGCTCGCGGCCCTGAGCTGTGGAAGATAAATGACGGGTAAGTGGCAAAAATGCCTTTCTGGGCTGGGAAGAGTAAGGAGTCCATAAGGAAGTAAATCCAGTCTTCTGTCGCTCCTCCTCCCCAACCCCACGGCTCCCTGTGTTCCTCCCTACTGGAGGAAAATAGCCTCTGACCTCACGGCTTTGCAGGTCACCTCACCGCCCTGAATCAGCCTGTTCTGAGGCAGAGGGATCTCCCAGTTGAAGCATCACAGCGCCAGGGATCTCCAGGCACTGCGGTGCCCCACCCATGTCCCCATCAGACTGCCTTCAGCCCAGGGACCGTGTGGGGATGCCTTGAAGGAAATGAGCCTTTTCATCCTAGATAACAGCCAAGACCACAAGCTGGGGGCTGGCCGACTCTCAGTGATCGGCAGGGGGCAGATACCAGCCCTATTCCCTCTGCAGGGTGACTCTGGAGGGGCCATGTTGTGATCCACCTGTTCCTCTGCCCAAGCCTGCTTCCCTCCCTTCCCCATGGGGGTGTAGCTCTCATGGTAGCACACAAAGACAGACAAGGGTAAGGAACTTGTCCAAGGTTATCATCAGTCCAGGGCTACACCAGACTCACATTCAGAGAGGCAGAAATAGCATCAGAGTCAGTGTTATGACACAGAAGATTGTGGACCACAAGGCAGACCCTGGGCCAGGCCAGCTCCCTGGGCAGGACTCAGTGGGACAACTGGTCAACCTCTCTGCTCCCTCAGTGGACACAAGGTCACTGCTGTGCTCCGCTCACTCCCTCGGCAGGCAGAGTCTTCAACACCTGTATGTGCTTCTTCATTGCAAGTGTGCATGAAGGTGTGATCTTAGGCACCCCCATGTCCCCCGGCCCTGTCAACAGAAATGGACAGTGTCCACCTGCCCTTTTGGTAGGGGAATCTGCACCTGGGTAAAGGAGCTGTCAGATGGCACATGGACCTGGGGACATTAAAAGCTTGGTGGGAAGTGGAGGCCGCAGCTCTAGGGTAGAGGACATTGCACACAGCTGCCTCTGGCCCCCAGGCTGCAGGGGAGGTGGTCCACGGGCAGCTAGTCCAGAGGTAGCTGCTGGGCTTTCTGTGAGCTGAGGAGGCTGTGTCACACTGCAACTTCTGATGACATCCTTCTGTGAGTAAATTAACACAGCCCTGAATCTAATTTGGGTCTCCGGGTTTGGCTCTCCAGCTCCCGCTCATGGCCACCTCGGGGTGCAGCTGTGGGATCCACTCACCTGTCTTTTGGCTTAATTGGTAGAGGAAACATTTGCGCAGATCAGCATTATCCCTAAAGGTCAGCTGCAAAAGCGACCCGGATTTCTTCAATTTCTGCATGAGCCACAAGCCTAGAAAGACGAAAACCAAACCAAACCCACATCAAAAACATTCAACCAAAAAAAAACCACAAACAAGCAAAAAAGAATAGGGCACAGATTAACATTCAACTGTGGCTTTTAGTTAACTTAAAAGGAGACTGCAATTTAGCAAATTCTTGGGAGGTTTGAGGTACATTTGTATTCTTACATTCTGGTGGCAGAGATACAAAATCTTATGAGACAGGCTTCAGGAGTCATGAAGCTAACCAAACCCTTTGATTTTTCAATCCCCTTCCATAAATCTAGCCTAAGGAAACAGACTGAAATACCAAAAAAAAAGTATGTAAAGATTTGCATTTCTCTGATAATGAGTGATGTTGAGCATCTTCTCTAAATTTTTGGTAGAATTCAGCTGTGAAGCCATCTGGTCCTGGGCTTTTGTTTTTTGGAAGATTTCTGATTACGGTTTCAATTTCCGTGCTTGTGATGGGTTTATTAATATTATCTATCTCTTCCTGGTTTAGTCTTGGAAAGTTGTACTTTTCTAGGAATTTGTCCATTTCATCCAAATTGTCCAGTTTATTTGCATATAGTTGCTGATAATAGGTACCACTTTACACCAGTCAGAATGGCTGCCATCCAAAAGTCTACAAGCAATAAATGCTGGAGAGGATGTGGAGAAAAGGGAACCCTCTTACACTGTTGGTGGGCATGCAAACTAGTACAGCCACTATGGAAAACAGTGTGGAGGTTCCTTAAAAAGCTGCAAATAGACCTGCCATATGACCCAGCAATCCCACTGCTGGGCATATATACAGAGGAAACCAGAATTGAAAGAGCCACGTGTACCCCAATGTTCATCGCTGCATTGTTTACAATAGCTAAGACATGGAAACAACCTAGATGCCCATCAACTGACGAATGGATAAGAAAGCTGTGGTACATATACACAATGGAATATTACTCAGCATTAAAAAAAAATTCATTTGAAGCAATTCTACTCAGATGGACAAAACTGGAGCCCATTATCCAGAGTGAAGTAAGCCAGAAGCAAAAACAACAATACAGTATACTAACGCATATATATGGAATTTAGAAAGACGGTAACGAGAACCCAACATGGGAGACAGCAAAAGGAACGCAGATGTATAGAATAGACTCGTGGACTTTGTGGATGAGGGTAAGGGTGGGATGATATGGGAGAAGGGCATTGAAGCATGTTAATTGTCATGTGTCTAATCAATCGCCAGCCCAGGATTGATGCTCAGGGCTGGTACAGCGAGATTTCCTGGGGGGGAGGGAGGAGGGAGGGGGGTTCCGGAGGGGAAGCATATGTAAACCCATGGTGATATCATGACAATGTATGGCAAAAACAATAAAAAAATAAATAAATAAAAACTCTCCTCTGAAATCCATCAGGGAGTTTGGAAAAAAAAAAAGTATGTAAAGATACTCCTTACAGAGTTTTGCCAAGAGAATGCACTGGTCATAGCAAACACCCTCTTCCAACAACACAAGAGGTGACTCTACACATGAACATCACCACATGGTCAATACCGAACTCAGATTGATTATGTTCTTTGCAGCCGAAGATGGAGAAGCTCTATATATAGTCAGCAAAAATATGACTGGGAACTGACTGTGGCTCAGATCATGAACTCCTTATTGCAAAATTCAGACTTAAATTGAAGAAAGTAGAGAAAACCACCAGACCATTCAAAGTGAAATTGCTCAGTCATGTCCGACTCTTTGTGACCCCGTGGACTGTAGCCTACTATGCTCCTCCATCCATGGGATTTTCCAGGCAAGAGTACTGGAGTGGGTTGCCATTTCTTTCTCCAGGGGATCTTCCCAATCCAGGGACTGAACCCTGGTCTCCTGCATTGTAGACCATTGAGGTATGACCTTAATCAAATTCTTCATGACTATACAGTGGAAGTGACAAATAGATTCAAAGGATTAGATCTGATAGACAGAGTGCTTGAAGAACTATGGAGAGAAGTTCATGACATTGTACAGGAGGCAGTGATCAGGACCATCCCTAAGAAAAAGAAATGCAAAAAGGCAAAATGGTTGTCCAAGGAGGTCTTACAAATAGTTGAGAAAAGAAGAGAAGTGAAAGGCAAAGGAGAAAAGGAAAGATATACCCATATGAAAGCAGAGTTCCAAAGAATAGCAAAGAAACATAAGAAAGCCTTTCTAAGTGATCAACGCAAAGAAATAGAGGAAAACAATAGAATGGGAAAGACTAGAGATCTCTTCAAGAAACTTAGAGATGAGATATAAAGGAAACATTTCATGCAAAGGTGGACATAATAAAGGAAAGAAATGGTATGGACCTAACAGAAGCATAAGATATTAAGAAAAGGTGGCAAGAATACACAGAAGAACTATACATAAAAGATCTTAATGAGAGACTAACATCTTGGTGTGCGAAGTCAAGTCGGCCTTAGGAAGCATCACTAGGAATAAAGCTGGTGGAGGTGATGAATTCCAGGTGAGCTATATCAAATCCTAAAAGATGATGCTGTGAAAATGCTGTACTCAATATGCCAGCAAATTTGGAAAACTCAGCAGTGGCCACAGGACTAGAAAAAGTCAGTTTTTATTCCAATCCCAAAGAAGGGCAATGCCAAAGAATGTTCAAACTACCACACAATCTCACATGCTAGCAAAGTAATGCTCAGAATTCTCCAAGCCAGGTTTAAACAGTACATGAACTGAGAACTTTCATATATTCAAGCTGGATTTAGAAAAGGCAGAGGAACCACAGATCAAATTGCCAATATCTGTTGGATCATAGAAAAAGCACGAGTTCCAGAAAAACATCTACTTTTGCTTTATTGACTATGCCAAACCCTTTGACTGTGTGGGTCACAGCAAACTGGAAAATTCTGAAAGAGATGGGAATACCAGACCACCTGACATGCCTCTTGAGAAATCTGTATGCAGGTCAGGAAGCAACAGTTAGAACTTAACATGGAACAATGGACTGGTTCCAAATAGGGAAAGGAGTACATCAAGGCTGTATATTGTCATTCTACTTATTTAACTTATATGCAGAGTACATCATGAGAAACACTGGGCTGGAAGAAGCACAAGCTGGAATCAAGATTGCCGGGAGAAATATCCATAACTTCAGATAAGCTGATGACCCCACCCATATGGCAGAAAGTGAAGAGGAACTAAAGAATCTCTTGATGGAAATGAAAGAGGAGAGTGAAAAAGCTAGCTTAAAATTCAACATTCAAAACACTAAGGTCATGGTATCCAGACCATCACTTCATGGCAAATAGATGCGGAAACAGTGGAAACAGTGACAGACTTTATTTTTGAGGGCTCCCAAATCACTGCAAATGCAGCCATGAAATTAAAAGACACTTGCTCCTTGGAAGAAAAGCTATGACCAACCTAGACAGCATATTAAAAAGCAGAGACATTCCTTTGCAGACAAAGGTCTGTATGGTCAAAGCTATGGTTTTTCCAGCGGTCACGTATGGATTGTGAGAGCTAGACCATAAAGAAAGCTGAGCACCAAAGAATTGATGCTTTTGAACTGTGGTGTTGGAGAAGACTCTTGAGAGTCCCATGGACTGCAAGGAGATACAACCAGTCCATCCTAAAGGAGATCAGTCCTGGGTATTCATTGGAAGGACTGATGTTGAAGCTGAAACTCCAATACTCAGGCCACCTGATGCAAAGAGCTGACTCATTTGAAAAGACCCTGATTCTGGGAAAGATTGATGGCAGGAAGAGAAGAGGATGACAGAAGATAAGATGGTTGGATGGCATCGCCAACTCGATGGACATGAGTTTGAGTAAGCTCTGGGAGTTGGTGATACACAGGGAAGCCTGGTGTGCTGCAGTCCATGGGGTCGCAAAGAGTTGGACACGACTGAATGATTGAACTGAACTGAACAGATCCATTTAGGATACAGAAAAGTGAAAATCAACCTTTCATTTCAAACCCCAGCTATTTATTCTGGTTATGCTGACGTTAACATGGATGAGTATTACGTCACTCACACACACAAATAAATGAACTTGATAAAAATGCAAGGAAATAAGACATAGAGTGTATACATATTATAATTGACATGGTGATGTGCATACTCAGTTATGTTTGACTCTTTGTGACCCCATGTACTGTAACCTGTCAGACTCCTCTCTGTGGGATTTTCCAGGCAAGCATACTGGAGTGATTCACCATTTCTTACTCCTGGGATCTTTGCAACCCAGGGGTCAAACCCACGTCTCCTGCATTGGCAGGCAGGTTCTCTACCAATGAACCACCTGGGAAGCTGCCATGCAAATGTGTGTGAATGAAAATATAAGGAGAGCGAGCCATATAGAATCACTCTAAATATGCTAGATAGGAAGGATTATTGGTCATGTCTCCTTTTTCAGTGAGACATTTCACTATAAATGTCTCATTTATAGTGTTGCAAAATTACTATTGGGGAAAATGTGGTCTAAATCATTTGTTTCTGTTCAAAACTGGATTTCTTGGTTTGTGAGGGAAGACAGCTCAACAGAGGAAAGAACTTCCATTTGTTATGTGCCAGTGTCTCAAATAACCCATGTTCCCAGCATATGTTCTGTAATAATGTGAAAGCAAACGGATCTGACCCATGCCCTGCAAGGACAAGAGCCCAGTCCACCCTGAGGGCAGGCGGGTATGGATAGAGGGACAGTGGCAGACAGCCAGCGCCACCACTTTGAAGAGGCTGGCTCCAAAGCCAGGAGGCTCCATCAGGAAGAGCCCCTGTCTCTGCTTTGAGCTCCCCTGGGTCCTGCATGATGCTGAGGAGCGCCGATGCTGGCAGCATCTTACCTGTGCTGACCAGGGCACTGTTGTTGTACAGGGTCCCCAGGTGGGGCCCAGACAGTGACAGGAAGGTGTGGAGTTTGTTGAGGTAATACCGGAACCGGGGCCGTGTGAGGACCGAGCGGATGATGATGTTGCCGAGAGAATGGCCGATGAAACTGCGGAGAGACGGGAAGGGTCCACGTGAGCGTTAGCACGACGGCCACAGCCCGGAAGATGCTGCACCAGGAGCACCGAGGGGTGAGCCACCCTCCAGCTCCCTCAGGATTTAGGGGGAAATGCAGGGCGAAGTGGGGAGGGGGGCGATAATTCATCCCCATTGGGTTTCCAAATGCTGGATACATGGAGCCCAGGATGGAGCCTTCAGTGATGGAGAGCCTGGGCCCAGTGTGGTCAGAAGTAGCAACACTTTCCCACTTTGTGTTATTAGAACAGCCCCTCCACCCAGTCCTGGTCTCTGCGCCTCCCTCAGGGCACCTGGGGTCCTTTCTGGGATACACACAGAGCATGAACCCTCCGGTCATTCGTAGGGTCAAGCCCTGGCTTCTCAGCCTGCCCACTTCCACCTGCCTCTCCAGGGCTACTCTTCCCGTTACCCCGCTCAGCCCCCCATGCATTCCCTGCTCCAGCCGCTCCCCTGCTCCAAGATCTGTGGAGCCTACACATCAGCACCTCCGGCTTAAATAATTATTTGTAGAAACCCACTTAGATGAGAGGCAGAGCTCCCTAGCTCTTCTCATGTGTACCCTCTTGAAAAGTGAAAGTGTTAGTTGCGTAGTCCTGTCCCACTCTTTGCGACTCCATGGACTACAGACTGCCAGGCTCCTCTGTCCATGGGATTCTCCAGGCAAGAATACTGGAGTAGGTTGCCATTCCCTTCTCTGGGGATCTTCCCAACCGAGGGATCAAATCTGGGTCTCCTGCATTGCAGGCAGATTCTTTACGGTCTGAACTACCAGGGAAGCCATGGTGTCCTCTTACTTTTTAATATTATCATTATTAATCCTGTCTGTACTGTGGGGCTTGCAGGATCTTAGTACCCTAATCAGGGATTGAACCCAGGTATTTCGCAGTGAAAGCACTAAGTCCAAACAACTAGACCTCCCAGGGAATTCCCATGAATTTTTCAGCTTGTTGATAGTCTGTTTGTCTGACTGTGCTGTGCAGCTTGTGGGGTTTTAGTTCCCTGACTAGAGATCAAACCCAGGCCCTGGCAGTGAGTATGGAGCCCTAACCACTGGACCACCGGGGAATTCCCACATCCTTTTATTTTTACCTAACTCTGTAGGCCTCTGAATCCTCATTTGTGAAATAAAGAAGTGACAGTTCATCCCCAAGGCCTAAATGGGATCGTGGATATCGAGGACTCACTTCCAGATCGTCCACATCGGCAAGCGCTGGAGAAACACGCTATGTGTTTTCAACATTGACACCCAGTCGTCTGTTACAGTGTAAGGTCACAGTGAGTGCCGACTGAAGCCCTTTCATGTGGCAGCTAATGAATCCCCTTGGGCTGGTCCCACTTAATAGATGGGGAAACAGAGGATCAGAGATGTAGAAAGCCTGTTCAAGGTTACATGGTAGAATGCGGACACAAACTTGTAACTGTCGAAAGAACAAGGATTTAAAACCTAGAGTATTTGTTTAAGGGCTTCCCCGATGGCTCAGCAGGTAAAGAATCTGCCTGCAATGCAGGAAATGCAGGGATATAGGTTTGATGTCTGGATTGGGAAGATCCCCTGGAGAAGAGAATGGCTACCCGCTCCAGTATTCTTGCTTGAAAAAGTCCTGTGGACAGAGGAATCTAGCAAGCTGCAGCCCAAAGGGTCACAAAGCGTCAGACATGACTGAGCACATGGAACACACATATTTAAGTCCTGTTCTCTTTGTACTGAGCTGCACAAGCCGTAGGCTCCTACACAGCAGCTATGACAGACGTGGGCATGTCAAGCAGCCCTGGGACCCACGGCTGCTCTGAAAGTAATTTAGCTCCTTGAATGCCCCAAGTTAACTTATCCCAGCCTGGTACTCAGGGGGCATCATGCTGAACCTGTACACAGCAAACACTTAAAAATGGCACTGCTCCCCCCAGCACCAACTGCCTGTGGCTTCCTTTTACCTAATTCTCGATATGGAGAGGTTGTACAACTGGATGTGCTGAATGATTTCATCCAGTAGCCGATCAGTCATGGTATCAAAATCCGCAAATGTGTCCATCTGGGAGGAGAGGGAAGAAACAGATATTAAGGGGGCAGTTGCACAAGCCCATTTTCCTCCACCAAGCCTCAAGGTACATCCTGGGGGGTTGCCCATGCCTGACCTTCCTGCTACAAATTAGGATTCAACATCGAGAAAAGCAGTCCTCGACTGGGGCTCTCCAGGTCAGACTGACTATGGGTTCCCTCTTCTGCGGGGAAACAACAGGGTCCACATTTCAAAGAAAGGTTGTGAAAATTAAAATAGCAAACATATGCCAAGTGCTCAGCACATCATAAATGTTGGAAATGATTCTCTTTCCTCTTCCTCACATGTCTGCCCCTTCACTCTGCAGAGTACACGGCCTTGTACAGAGCAGGTGTCAGAGAAAAGGCAAACGGACTGACCACTAAGTCCAACCACTAAGTGGGGAGCAAGTTAGTAGTGAGACTAACTTCCGGTGTTTGCTTGTTGACTATTCTCTATGTGGCCCCCATGTTCCACGGCCATGAGACCCTTTAGTTACAAGCACTTCTCTGCCTCCAGAGGATACTTAGCCTCGTCCATCTCAAGTCCCCTGGGCTGGGAATCAATGACAACACCCAACCCTACCTCTCAGTCATGGACTCTTTCAAGTCTCATCTACCTTGAAAACCCATTAAAGCTCCAGACCTGAAATAGCAAAGGCTCCATAGTCTCCCTCTGGTGATGAAAAGGTCATGATCCAGCTCCACTGGTTGACAAACCCCTTCCCCAGACAGACCCACGGATGCCCCACTGTTTATGCTCCAAGCTGTCACCCAACCCACGACCTGTGAGGTCGAGAGGGCCAGTCCCCTGACTCACATGTTCCGCCTTCTTACTATTTCCTCCTCCCCGAGGACAATGAGCCCTCCAGACCTGAGTGCCTGGCCAGGGTCCCTGGCAAAGCTCCCTCCCACCTGTGTGGCCATAATCATCACAGTGACTTTAGGAGGCTCATCTAAGACATGAGTCAGGGATTGTTTCGGTTCTGATTTTTTGTTGCCATACCTGATTCTTCTCAGACATGAGGAAATCCAGTTTTCCTCCAGGAAGACCCAGTTCTATGAAAGTCTTTACCAGCCGGAGGTCTGCACTGTTCCCTAAAGAAGACAGATAGCCCCACACAGACCCACATTGAACCATGTGGCATCTGACGCACTAAGAATTTATTTTTTTCTCTCCGACCCTTCCTATTCCCCATCTTTTCATTAAGTCCATAATAAAAGCAACTAACACATGTCCAGTCCACTGGTCCCCATGCTGCCCCCTCCTGCTGTCCACACAGGCTCAGGGCCACCCTGGTAGCCCTCTCTCACTGGGATTATTCCCTGATCTATCAATCTGTGGCTTGTGAACATAATGGTCCAGGAAGAGTTGAAGACATGCCACCTCCCCCTTCTTCGACAGTTCGGTTTATTCAGGACATTCTGCAAATGTTGCTGATAAGCAGCAAAACCCAGCCTGATGGCTGTTTTTTAATGTATTTTTAATTGGAGGGTAATTACTTTACAATGTTGTATTGGTTTCTGCTATAATAGTGCAGATCAGCTGCAAGTATATATACATACACATTCCCTACGTCATTGAGAGCTGTTTTTTGTTTGTTTGTTTGGCATGGAATATTTTTAAAGTCTTTATTGAATTTGCTACAATTTGTTGAATTTGTTCCTGTTTGATGTTTTGGCTTTTTGGCCATGAGGCAGGTAGGATTTAGTTTCCTGGCCAGGAATTGAATCCCCAGCTCCTGCACTGGAAGGTGAAGTCTCAGCCGCTGGACCACCATGCAGACTCAACTGCAGCAGCTGTGGGACCTCATACAGGCTACTCAGCTGCCCTCTCACTCAGTGCCCCCTTTATAACGGGGCGATATAGTAGTTGTTCTGCAGGGCTATCATCAGGATCAACCACATCAATATATATTAAGCATCTAAGAAGGCTCCAGGACCATGGTGAGTGATGTATCCATCCTGGTCTTCATCATCACCACCACCACCACCCCCGTCATCATCTGGAATGGATGATCTACCACCAGATTCTTGGACACTTCACCAAACAGACCTACTGACTCAGCATTCTGGTACACGATGCATATAGCCAGGACTGCATACAGACAATTAAATGCATTAGCCCCAAGAGTGAGAAAAATTAAGGATATTAACAAGAGTGTGTCACGGAAGTGAAGTCATCACCATTCCCTACTTGATTATCATAAGAAGTATGCGACCACAGGTTTTGCTGCTCAGCAACAGTGAAGCCCTGGAGGAGCCCTTTCATTTCTCTGGCCCTTAGATCCCATATAAAGTGGATGTGACTTTTTTATCCCTCCATTGCATTAATTCATTTGAGTATTTCATTAACTCAACATATATATATATATATTTTTTTTTTGCCAAAGAGATCTTCCCTTTGGGAACAAGGCTATGCCATTTTCCTAGATCCAGTATACCTGCTATCATTCCACAGTTGCCTACTGAACATTTCTGAACAAGTCCGTGATCTAGATTCAATCATAAACGTGATAATGTGTTTATATTACATCATTTTGAGGAGTAAACCTTTGAGAACTCACCATCCAGGCCATGGACACAGACTACCAGGTGAATCCCATCTTCCAAATTTTCTTCCTCTTCCTCTGGTGGGAAATACGGTATGTCAGAAGCTAGTACAGATAAGTCACTGTACAGAAATCCATCAATCTTCAGCTCTTTTTTAAATTTCTCTTTGGCCTGATAAAAACTGGAGAATACACTAGTTAATCACAAGCCAAGCTGTGTGCTCCACGTTGAACAGGAGATGAGTTGAGGTGAGATGCAGGAGTGATGAACATCTATAAGGAAGTCTCTGCCAAGCGGCAAAGGCTGAATATGGTACCTCATGGGAGAGGCTAGTGAAGGAGGCTTGGTTATGAAGGAGGCAAGAAAGTGGTCCACGAAAAACAAAGGCTAGATTGAGTTGGTTTCTGCAGTCGTGGTTCCTGCGTTGAACAGAACCTCAGGGATCCTATCCAGCTTCAAGGACCCACACAATCTTTAAGCATTGTTCCAGGAATGAAAGTTTACTACTCTGGCCTCCATCTACTTCTCCAGCATCATCCCCCAGCCTCCACAAAGAGCAGTTGGAGAAGATATTTCATTCACTGCATGAATTATGTCTCTTGTCTTTACTTCCATGTGTTTCGGCATTCGGGTCTATCTGCCTGAAATGCCTTTTCCACCTGGTTTTCATCTTATTTGCCTGGTAACCTGGCCAGGTGGTGATTAAAAGCATGAATACAGGAGTCAGAACCCCAAGGTGATGATCTCAGCTTTGACACTTACTACCTGGAGCTTCCCCTAGTGGCTCAGGAGTAGAGAATCTGCCTGTCAATGCAGGAGATGCGGGTTCCATCCCTGGGCTGGGAAGATGCCCTGGAGGAGGAAACAGCAACCCACTCCAGTATTCTTGCCTGGGAAATCCCATGGATAGAAGACCCTGGTGGGCTACCATCCATGGGGTGGCCAAGAGTCAGACGCCACTTAGTGACCAAACAGCAACAACAGCTACCTGTGGGCCAACTGCTAACCTCCCTGTGTTGTTTCCTCATGTGCAAAAAAGAGGGGAATCACACCCTCATTGAATTCATAAAGTTGTCTTTGTTTTGTGTATAAAGTGATATAATGAATGCAAAATGCTTAAAATAGTACTTGAAACAGATTAAATAGTGGGGGAAAAAGATGAAATCTATTACCAGGCATATCACCATCACCATCATTGTCATCAACACGATGCCTCATAGTTTCTCCTCCACTAGGGGTCATCTCTAGACAGCTTCTCCTGGCCACCGTCCATACGGACTGCTCCACCGAAAAGTTAGGTCCTTCCGTTTCTGGCTCAGCTGTGCACACATGAACCACCCGTGTACTCAACGGCCCTCATCTGCTTCTGCCATCTCTCCAACTCCTCCTTAGACTGGCAGCACAGGACACTACCCAGTACTGGACAGTGCTGCTATGTATCAATTAAACTGATGACATGGGCATTTAATAGTCTTTGCAAAACATGGGAGCCAAAGTTTACCTGTCTGTGCAATTTCTTTTGGAGATATTGTAAAGGTGTAACTGTTCAGCCCTTTGTTGAACAAGTGAATGAAATGGTTTATATAGATTCAACACTATATTTAATCAAATGCATAGTTTATAGAAGAAGGACTACTATGAATACGAACCCAAGACAAGGATAAAGGGATGGATTCTGGCATTTCAAAAGGAATGATAAACTTAATAATCACACAAGAGGTGTTTAGGAAGAAAATCTGATGAATTAGCCCTATTCTCAAGTGGCTCTCAAAGGAATTGTGCAAAGACAGAGGTTTTTCATCATAAGAAAAACTGAAAAAAAAAACATTTATAGTTTATCTCTAAAGGATTTGGTTAATAATTCATGGTACTTTCATACATTGGAATATTATTTAAACACTAAAATAGTAATGCAAAATAGATTTGTAAACATATAAAGATGTTTCCAACATATGAAGCAGGAAAAAACTTGGAGTTTATAAAAATCACCTTACTTTTGCAAATTAATAATATATACATTGGAGAAGGAAATGGCAACCCACTCCAATGTTCTTGCCTGGGAAATCCCATGGACAGAGGAGCCTGGTTGGCTACAGTCCACAGAGTTGCAAAGAATTGGGCACAACTTAGTGAGTAAAGAAGAACAACACAATATATACATTAAAATGCACATAGGAAAAAATATAGAAGAACTTACACACAGGCTATATTTGAGAGGTGGGATTATTGATCATTTTTACTTCGTTATACTATTCTACATTTCTGACTTGTATAATAGGAGTATATTATTTTACTTAAATCGGAAAATACCTGATACGCAATCCTGAAACAGTATGCATGAAACTGAGAAATATACGGGAAAGTCTGAAAGATGATGTTGGGATAGAAATTGGTCATCAGCAAACCTACCTGAACATCCTCTCGCTGACTTCCTCCTCCAGCTTTCTGGAATGGTTGGGAATGACTCCGAAGGAACCCAAGGGTTGATGAGTGATGGGGAACGGGGTCTGTTTGGAAGAGAACCCAGCCCTAGCTGGGGTCTCCTTGGGCAGAGACGAGAAAGGGAGACAGGTGGCAGTGCAGGACACAGACAGGTTGACGACCTCGACAGCTTTCAGGCTGTCCAGAGAGGAGGGCTCTGCAGAGGTCACGTGGGACAGCAGGATGGAGGTGCCCGCCCTGGGCTCTTGGCTTCCCGTAACCTGGGAGGGAACGGACTGAGTCACAGTGGAGCCCGCAGTGCCCACTTCACGGCCCTCCTCTGGGGAGGTGTCAGCGCCTCGGCTCGGGGCCGTATTCTCCGTGACGCCAGGGGAGCTGCCTCGCTCACAGGCAGAATCCGCGTGGACGGTTCTGGCGGCTGGCACATGGCTCACTTCAGGCACCTTGTGGTGGGTGCAACTCTCAACAGCCAATGTGCTGCTGTCGAGAGGAGCTCCTGTCCCCGCATTGGAGTCTCCAGGCACGCCTTTTGGAGTCTCCATGGGTTCCCTGGGCAAAGCTCTGTGCCCAGGTGATTCAAGTCTGAGGAGGCGTGGCATTTTGAAACCCAGACCTTTGGTTTCAACACCTGGAGGGTTGTCAGTCCTGCCATCCAGACAGCAGGGGCCTTGGGGGTCAAATGGATCCTCTTGACCTTTGGGGATATCTATGTAACCAGGGCCCTGCAGGTGGTCAGCATCTGAGACTTCCTCCACAAGGGAATGGTCGACCCCAGCTTCCTGGATTCCGGGGCCATCGCTGGGTCGAAGGCGGCGTCCTGAGGGGCCGGTGCTCTGAGTGGGCACGGCTGAAGCTTCAGAGGGACCTCCCCCATGCCGTGCAGAGTCCGCATTTTCGGCAGACTCCTCGGGGCTACTGATCTGGGGCGCCGACACCGACTTGGTCAGTTTCGTGAGTGCCAGTTCCCGCTCCTCCTCCTCGAAAGGCAAAGAGCTAATGGACGTGAGAGAGGCCTGGATCCCGCTCGGCAAGCTCGTGTTGCTCTCGGTGTGCCCCCCCTCCAGGGAGTTTCTGTGCAGGGCGTGTCTTCGGACCAGCTGGTGCAAGAAGTCCCTGTCACTGGGCTCCAGGGTTCTGCTGCGAGCCTCGGACCAGGCGACGGAGCTTGGCTCGCTCTCAATGCCCGAGTCGGAGATGATGGAAGAAGATCTCTTGATGACCCCAGAGAGGACAGACACTTCCTCCTTCTCCTCTGCCTGAGGGTCCTTTGGTGAACCCTTGACGTCCAAGGGGTCCCTCAAAAAAGAATTCAGGGGCTCGCTGGGCTCCGAGGGGGTGACCTTCAGACTCAGCAGCACCATCTTGCCCCCTTGGTCCACTCCCTTTCCTAGACTACTTAGCTCCTGCAGGGTGGGTTTCTCTGAAGAGACGGCACTGTGATGACTTGCCCCTGCTACCCCTTTGCTTAGCTCAGTCCTGCCTAATCCGTGCTTGTCTCTGGAGCACCCACTCTCATGCTGGGCACCAGTGAGCACTGTGGGTTCTGCTCTGAAGGGGTTTTTATTGCTAGATTTCACGTCAATGTAGGTCAGCACTGGGGCCTGGCCATCCTCTGGACCAGGGCTCCTCCTGGACAGGTCCTCATCTGCCAGCAGATGCCCCCCAACATCAGACCTTGGGCCAGTCTGACGGTCAACTTCAGACACCCCTGCCTTGCTCTGGAATTCACCAACTGTCAGATACACCTGAGACTCAGAGCACACATCCATATGACTGGGTGTGGCGACACTCTTACTGGGCCCTGGACGCCTAATAATCTCATCAGAGTCCATGGGGGGTGGTTTCATGGAAGCCAAGACAAGGTCTTCCCTCAAAGGTGATTTTCTATTTACAGCAAGGTTCTCCTCTCTGTTGTTTAGGTTCATTATTGCTGGACTTGTTGCTGAAACATCAAAATTAGGGTAAAGACTCAAATTACATCCTACAGAAAAAAAAAAAGAAAGAAAGAAAAGTGTGTTATACCCTTCAGAATCTACATTCACAAATGATCCACCCGACTGTATGATAAAGAGTTTGTCTGTACTCTATTCCTTGATCCTGAGAGATAACCTCTAAATTCTCGAAATTTCACAAGTAAGAAGGGCTTCCCTGGTGGCTCAGTGGTAAAGAATCCACCTGCCAATGCAGGAGATGCAGGCTCAATCCCTGTGTCAGGAAGATCCCCTGGAGAAGGGGGCATGGCAATGCACTCCAGTACTCTTGCCTGGGAAATCCATGGAGAGAGGAGCCTGGCAGGATGCAGTCCATGGGGTTGCCAAGAACTGGACTTAGCGACTAAACAAGAACAAAGGATGTCAGTTACTCGTGTTGGGTTCTGATAGACAGAGTTGCTTATTTTAAATATCTTTTCCAACTATTCAAATTTTCTGTAGTTCAATCATAGAAATATAATGAAGATCAACAGACATATAACATATGTTAGCATATATGTAGCTAACACATGTACATGTGCCTGTGTATACGCACGCTTGCACACGCACACACACAGACACAGAGACACAAGTCAGAGTTTTGTGCTTGTTTTGAGCAGCTGGGTTGGCTGCGGTCTCTGGAGCTCGTACACATTCAAGCTGTCATGCTCAGTGTAGACACCAGATGTCAGGGTACAGCTAACTGAAGACAAAATAACAGGTTTTGTTTGAAACACTGCACTGTTTTCAGAAGTCACCTAGACTTTTATGTTTTAATTCATGGAACTGCCTCACAATAGTGTGTTAGTTACTGCTGTACATCAACACAAATCAGCCTAGCTACACACAACGTCCCTTCCCTCCTGAACCTCCCTCCCACATCCCACCCCAGGAGTCCAGAAGCGGGTCTTTCCTGTAACTGTCCTTTAGTTCCATAAGTTTGACCATTCGCTTCGGTGAAGTCATTTCCAATAACAAGCTTAACCTTAGTTCCTGCTTCTCCTCTATGAACTGACAAAACACCTCACTGATTTCCTCCCATGGCTGCTGGGATGTAAGCAGAGCAGCTGATGGGAACCCAGTGGTAATTCCAACTCTTGAGTTTTTCCAAAACTAAAAAGACACACCTGTGGCTGGGCAGTCCACATATCTGTCCTCGAAGATAACGGGCAGGGTGTTCCAGTCTCCATCAATGTCCAAGCACTCTGCGGGCAGCGGGGGCATGGTGGCAAGGTACTCCGAATTCCGGATATCCAGGGACAGCTGGCTGTGGGTCTGGATCCTGGGGAGCATGGACCCGGTGAGCACCCAAGGGAGGTTTAAAGGTTTCATTCGTGCTGCCCCTCCCCCTCATCCCAAGACAGCGCTTAGAAGACGTCCAGTACACTCTAACGACTGCCCTCTGCCTACCCACCCTTCCTTTCTTCCCAGCTACCTACCCAGCCCCCAAGCCCTGGCTGTAGGTCTTCATACCAGCAACACGTTCACATTCATTCATTCAACAAACCGTCATTGAACACTTCCTTCCTGTGTGAGAAGGACTGGCTGGCATTGGTCAAACGGGAAGAGGGGCAATAAAACACACCCTTGCTACTAATCAGTTCTATGTCACTTTTAAACACTTTTTACCTAGTGCAACCCATGGCAAGAAATTCCCTTCGTTTCCCATGGCCACCCAGTACAATCCCAGAAACACACATGCTGGGACCAAAGCTTCAGAAATACTTCTTCTTATTACTACCTCTCTCATTTCATTTAAAACGTATTGTTCCAAAGCCATGAAGACAATTTCACAGTCCACTAAAAGGCTGTGACCTATTATTTGAGAAACACTCTAGTCTGTGCTTGAACAAGACAGGGTTTGACAGCTGAGTCTCCCTTGTCCACCCTGATTTGAGAGGATGATTCTGTCTCTGATGCAACCACTATGAACGCCCTCCCCTCCACGTCTGACTCGTAGATGAGAATGCCCGTGTGCCTGCTGTGTTGCCAGCATAACAGAGCCCACGTTCACTCTCTCACTCTAAGGTTTAATTCTGTTCACAGCACTGAGGACCTGTCCTCTGGTAATTTTCTCAATCTGAAATAAAATTTCCCTCTCAATTCTATAGCTCTTATTCTTTTAGTTTTTTAAATTTGTTTTTAGTTGGAGGATAACAGCTTTACAGCGCTGTGTTGGTTTCTGCTGTACACAGTGTGAATCAACCCTAAGTATACATATATCCCCTACCTCTTGAGCCTCCCTCCCACCCCTCACCCTTAGGTTATAGTTCTTACTTTTAATGATCTAATTAAAAGTTCTGTTGTTGTTGTTCAGTCACTAAGTCATGTCTGACTCTTTGCGACCCCATGGACTGCAGCACACCAGGCTCCCCTGTCCTTCACTATCTCCCAGAGTCTGCTCAAATTCATGCCCATTGAGTCAGTGATGCCATCCAACCATCTTATCCTCTGTCATCCCCTTCTCCTCCTGCCCCCAATCTTTCCCAGCATCAGGGTCTTTCCTAGTGAGCTGGCTCTTCGTATCAGGTGGCCAAAATATTGGAGCTTCAGCTTCAACATCTGTCTTTCCAATGAATCTTCAGGGTTGATTTCCCTTAGGATTGACTGGTTTGATGTCCCTGCTGTCCAAGAGACTCTCAAGAGTCTTCTAAGTTTACCTCCTCCTACATAGCATCATTGATATCCTAGTGTATGTTCTCTATTACAGGTTGATATCTAATATTAATTGAATGGTAATCAAATTCTCTAATATCTGAAGTTACACTATGGGACAAATGATATAATCCCTTAGGTATCTGCAGGGCTCAGTCCCTCACCTGCTTTCGAGCTCTGCTCAAATGTCTCCTTGGGGAGCCCATCTCTGAAATATCTACTAAATAGCACCTTCTGCAGCCTGTCAAACTGATACATTTCTCCATAGCATTTACTACATTTGGTGTATCGTATTCATTTATGTTTCTGGTTTCCATCACTAAAATATGAGCTCCATGAGAATGTGTCTGTTTTATTCACTGCTGGATATCCAACACCCAAAATAGTGTCTGGCATACAGTCAACACTAAATAGGCACTTGTTGAATGAAGGAATCTCCCTTTAACATCTAAGCACAAGCTAACAGAGGTTCAGTAACTAGTCAGATGTCACAAGTAGTATAAGTTACAGGATCAAAATCTTAAGACATGTATACGAGGTTTGAAATTCAAGATCTTTCCACCATGGTCACTTGCCACTTTTTTAAGACATTAGTTATAATTATCATAGCATGAAGTTTGAATTCTTTATCCTGGCCCATAAGATCCCACATAGGCTAGGTCCTACCCCCTTCTCCTACTTCCTCACTCCAGTGTAGCTATACTTGCTTCCTGATGCTTTCAAACACCTTATGTTCCCATATAAGGAATCTTTACACCAGCGAATTCCCTCTGACAAAAGTCTTCTCTCATATCAGGATATGACTTATTATAACCCCAATTCAGTTCAGTAGCTCAGTTGTCTCTTTGTGACCCCATGGACTGCAGCATGCCAGGCTTCCCTGACCATCACAAACTCCCAGACCTGGAGTTATAGTATGACCCCAGTCTCTGCTCAAATGCTACACCTTCATAAAGGTGGTATTTTATCACTTCGGACAAAGCATTCCTAATCTCTAAGTAATGCTTTAGCCATATTATATTGACATACAGGTTGTTCTTCATTTGCTCAGTTGTGTCTGATTCTTTGCCACCTCATGGACTGCAGCACGTCAGGCTTCTCTGTCCTTAACCATCTCCTGGAGCTTGCTCAAACTCATGTCCATTGAGTCAGTGATGCCATCCAACCGTCTCATCCTCTGTCATCCCCTTCTCCTCCTGCCTTCAATCTTTCCCAGCATCAGGGTCTTTTCCAATGAGTTGGTTCTTCGCATCAGGTGGCCAAAGTACTGGAGCTTCAGCATCAATCCTTCCAATGAACATGCAGTGTTGATTTCCTTTAGGATTGACTGATTTCAATTCATCGCAGTCCAAGAGACTCACAAGAATCTTCTCCAAGACCACAGTTTGAAAGCATCAATTCTTTGGCACTCAGACTTCTTTATGGTCCAACTCTCACATCCACAGATGATACACACAGGTTTTACAGGTGAAAAAAAGATGAACGTGAAATACCTTCAGGTCTGTCCTAAGTGATGGATGAGTTTCAGTGTTTCTCCTGCTGGATTTACTGGGGCATCTCAAACATTATTCCATCCAAATTTATTTTGGAGGTAAACAAACTATTCAGAAATAGAAAGAAACTGCTAAACTTGTATGGCCAAGACCAAACTTCTTGGAGGAAGCAGGAAGCACTGACTCTGCCCACCAGAGAAATCTACAATGAGAGACAATCTTCCATCACCTCTGACTTTTCAGAGTATTTTTGCATTTTTTCCCATCTATCCTCCTACTTAGGTAGTTCAGTATTAATTCTTGTGTTAAATGCATTTCATAGCTGCTGCAAAATCTCGGGTGAATTCTGTTTTTCTGTTGTTTTTTTCCCCTGACATAGCTTGTGGCCATACCACCTGCTCCTAATTCATTTTGCAAAGACGACTCAGCACAGATGCGTTCAAGGACCTGGGAAGTCTTGAATCTGTCTACAGAACCATCATGATATTCAACACCAGCAAAAACTCTGGCTATTGACCTTCTCTGCCACCTGCCAGCTCCAGCCTCTGCAATCTGTCTGGCTCTTGCCTTCAGAGAAAATGCACCTGAATGCAAAGAGCTGGGCAGACTCTCCTCCACTGTCAGGGATGAAGGGAGGCGCTAACTTGGAACAAGAATGTCCTTGGTGCTCATGGTGTGATGTGGACATGCCTTGGTTACTTACAGATTTTCCTGAAAAGTCAGGACTGCAAGTTTTTGGTGCTCCATATAAAAGAAGGCCTCGGAAAACCTTCGGACCTGAAGAATAAAACAGTATAAACAATGTGACTCATTGGGTGGGTTTGGCCTTCATTTTTTAAAAGGAAATTAAGGCTCAATGAGGGAAATGACATTGAGGAGAGGTGAGCCCACATCCCAGAGGTTCTGAAACACCTTTCTACGCTCCACAGCTGCCCTCTCTCATTTCTAGTTAACACAAATCTGATTTATGGACAAAATTGAACATATGTTTATTGATCTGCTCTTGTTTTGCATTCTGTCATTTTCTTTTTAACTTTAGGTCTTATTTCTTCTACTAGAATAAAAGACACTTGAAAACAGAGGCCATAAATAAATGCAGATGAAATAGAATGTGCAAAATCAGGCATGTAAGTGTGTCCCCTATGCATTTTGTAGACAGCTCGCTGTCCTCTTGCTAGAAGTGAGAAGGCCAACATCCTTTATATGCATGAGACCCCACCCCCTGTGCACGTCCACCTGTTGGTAAAAAAAAAAATGGCTTTAAGAACAGATGACATTTGAAGATACTTCTTCAAAATACTTTCAAAGCACTTCATCATATCCTTTAAGATCTGCTCACCATCACTTGGTAGCCAAGGTTGGTACTTTATGAACAGTAAAGCAAAGAACTTCCCTAGATCAAATGGGCTTCCCCTGTGGCTCTGTTGGTAAAGAATCTGCCTGCAATGCAGGAGACCCTGGTTTGATTCCTGAGTCAGGAAGATCCCCTGGAGAAGGGAAAGGCTACCCACACTCCAGTATTCTGGCCTGGAGAATTCCATGGACTGTAGAGTCCATGGGGTCGCAAAGAGTTGGAGACGACTGAGCAACTTTCAGAGCAAAGAACTGAGAGCCAAAGGAAGTTCACGGAGTTTCTCTGCAAGTTCATGGTGGGTCAGGACTAGTACTTGGGTTGACAGAAGCCAATCCTGACTTTTATTCTGCCTAATGAACCAACTGTTGAAAAGCTTCCTTGAGATATCTCTACCATGTGACTACAGAACTTATACTGTTTGACCCCTTACCCTCAAGGTGTGATGCTCCTGGGTGAGATAAGTGGTCACTTGGGAGTGCAGCGTCACCGTGTCCAGGAACTGGGTCCACAGGGCCATCAGGTGGGAGGCCAGCCAGGCGAGATCCTTACTTATCTGCTCAGCTATCTTCTCTGGATTATTCAACATCTGGGGAGGCAAAAGTGTTGCAGTGAATGGACCTCTGCTCCATGCAGCTACTGCCGTCTTCCTCTGAAGCCTTTACTGGCTTCTCTGCTTTGAATGAACCCCCCTCTCTCTCCAGACTCTCCTCTACAGCCCATTATGTTCTGGACTCAGTATCTGGCCATCATGATAGCTTCCACTTATTAACAGCGACTATTGATAAGTAAACATGAAGCGTCTTTTTAAATATATACATGAACTACTTAATCTCTACAATGAACCTTTGTTAGAATCACTGTAACTATCATTTTACAGAAAAATAAAATGAGAGAATTAAATAGAGCATACCCAAAGTCACACAAAGCTGGGGTTAAGCTGTAAGATCATCCCCCCACAAAGCCAGGGCACCATGGTGCTGTAAAACATCTCCTGAGAAACGATAAAGTCTTTATAACCTCACACACACCATCTAACACGCTAGGTGATTTCCACATGGCTGGGCTCCACAGACCCAGCCCCATCTTGCTGCCACAACTTCACATATCTTAAGGAAAATCCCAGGTTGCCTTAACGAAAGCTTGAAGCACTCAACCTAGAAAGGGCCTGGAGCTCTTGGAGGAAACTTGAGCTAGCTTCAGTTTAAAGCTAGGACAGCCATCTGCTTGGGGTGACTTTTATTCTGGAGAGGTGAGAAGAGAGATGACATCTCTGAAGACAGCCAGAGAACCAGTGGTCCAAGCCTAACACTGAATTCTAGGCGTCATCATTATCTATCATAGTTTAAACTGCAGCTCCCATGACCCAGGCACATGCTTAGAATACATGGGGACATGAAGATGAAGAAGAGAGTGTCTCTGCCTACAGGGAGCCTCATCCAGTGCAGGAGGTAGGAAGGCGAGTTTACCATGAAGAGTATAGCAAATATTTTAGAATAACTTTAAATTTAGTATAATCTATAAAATATCAAAGATTATGTTGTACAACTGAAATCAGTGTAATATTATAATTCAACAATGCTTCAATACAAATGTGTATACTATCCTTATCCTTAAGATATGGTTAAACATGAACTTAAGAACATTGAAACAAAAAAATGTGTAGGGATCTATCTGCCCTGAAAGATGATGCAAAGATACATAACCATGGCCATTTCAAACTTCTCTCTGAGCTCCTTCTTTGCTGTGTGCCTCAGTTTCTCATCTGCAAAATGAAAGTGCAAAGCACAGAACTGTTTGTTGGATGTAACAATGTCCAAAGCCTAGCTTAAAACACTAAAGGTTCTCTTTACCCTTCTTGCACTAACAGCTGACACTAGCATAATGCATACAGGGTGGAGCAAAACATCTGAGAGCCAGAAAAACAGAGAAGAAGCAATCTGACACACAATAAGGCTCTGTGATTGTTGGGTGCTGCAGCTTTGTAACTAATGACTAGCTTCCAGATGCAAGGCATCATTCAACTGCAGCGTCTCTAAGCTGTTTCTTCCAAGGGGAAAGATATGTCTTTGATGAAGACACAGATCTAAAACTCCGAAACAAAAGAATGACCCTTACTTTCTTCTGATGGAAGCATTCCTTCCATCACTGGTTCTGTTGGGAGTCAGGGAGAATATGGGATGTTCAGTCTTGATCCAGGCCCATAATCCAGGGCCCAAAGTGTTAAGGGGCAGAAAAGGAAGAACTGGGAGAGAGGGGGACATGGTCAGCCACTGGAAAACCTCCAGGCAGAGAATAAGGCTTTTAGATGGACTACTAGTGGCTTATCTTTAAATTCTCCAACCAGTTACCCTCACTAATGGATACCAAGCTCCTGCATCAGCACAGGACACTTTTTTGCCCTGATCATGTTCCCATCTGCACCTCTGGCCTGGGGCTACCCATGGCTCCAGCCACATCAACCTGAGCACACAGTTCTTTGCAAGTACCAGCCCCTTGACTGGCTTGCACTTCTCCTTGGAAAGTCTCCTCCCATCTCCCAATCTCCTTTCCTCTTCTCTTCACCACTGCAGACTTGTCTGTTCCCCACCAGGGAACTGTTTCCAGAGCCAATGTAGTTCGCCTTGTTTCTTTCTTTTCAAATTCACTCTTATCAGAACTGCTTTAAAATGTTGTGTTAGTTTCTGCCGTATGGCAAAAGGCATCAGCCATACATATACACACATCAGTCTGCCTTGTTTCTGATGCTTCTTTTGAAACTTCTACTGTGTTCCAAGTGTAAGACCAGCCCTCCTCTCCTTGAAGTCTACTTGACCTTGCACAGACCACTGTCAGGCACCCCTTGCCAGGTATTGTTCAGTGTCCTGCTTGGCCTGTGCACTGAGGTTTATCCTTTTCAATATTCCCAGCACCTTCTCCACAGCTGATGAAAACTCAGCAGCTCTTTTCTGAGTAAGTGGGTGATTCTGCATCTGCTGAGAGGCACCTGGGCCTCAGCAGCTGGACTTCCCTCGCTGGGCTTCTTATCCTGACACCCCAGCCCTCCCCACCCTCCACTTCAGCAATACTGGCAAAGTTGGCATGAATTCTGAGCTCAGCCACCTGAGAGGAAAGGCAAAGCCATTCATTAAATGTGTCTTTGGGCGAATTATTGTTTCCTCTAGTCGATGACAGAAATGGCTCCAGATAAGATTAAGAAAGCTTCTAATTAAGCCACAAGAGGACTTTCCTACCCTCATGGATGCCTGGGTCTGTTCACTTACAGATGATGGGCGTGCGACAGTCTCTCTGGTGAGAAAAAGAGAAGCCTTTCACGCTAACAAGGAGGCATCTTGGACCCAGTGCCATTTCAGGGGAAATTGCCTGCAAAACACACAGCCGCTCCGCCTTGCGACTGCCCTCCTGCTTTTCACTTGGGCCCAGCCAAACTCCTTTGCTCAATCGTGCCCCCACCCCAACCCCCTTGTGCAGTTTACTGATGTCTGTTTTGAGCTTGGAGGATGCTAAGCTCTGGGGAGCCAAAGATAAACATGTCTAGTCCTGGAAGAGGCACGTGGTCTGGTTATAGCTATCTATCTCCATAGTTAAACCTACAAAGTGCTATGAAAGAGACAGATCCTGAGTGCTGTAAAAAGGTCATGGAAGGCTTCCTGGAGGAGGTGACAGCAGCATTGCATCTTCCAGGTAAGCAGCGGTCAGGTGGAGAAAGCCTGCTTCATATCCCTGAACTAGCCATGTTCTCTCATCATGGGCCTCATTCCTGGCTGCAAACTGAACTATATGCTAAGTTGCTTCAGTCGCGTCTGATTTTTTGTGACCCTATGGACCGTAGCCCACCAGGCTCCTCTGTCCATGGGATTCTCCAGGCATAAATACTGGAGCTGGTTGCCATGCCCTCCTCCAGGGGATCTTCCCAACCCAAGTATCAAACCCACATCTCCTAAGTCTCTTGCACTGGCAGGTAGGTTCTTAACCACTAGCACCACCTGAAGCCCCAAAACTGATCACTGGGAGACTATAAAGGGTTTGGGCTCATCTCTGAAGATAGGGCCCAAACATCAGGAATTTTCAACTGCCCTCTGGTGGACACTCTGCATGATTTGACCTTGTCTGTTGTACCAAAGTACATGGCTGAATTTCACTAGAACCTTTCCATTGGTTACAGAGAGCACGACCTGTCCTTTCTTAAACCACACTGCACAGCAGGGACCCTGACCAGCTGCTCCAACTCACCTTTCCAGCCCAGCCTCCCATAGCTGGCTTCAAACGTGTCCCCTGTAGGCATCCCGGGTCCCAAGCACCCATGGCACTCCATCAGGTCCAGTCTCGCCCTGGTTTTGCACGGTGGCCCCTCCCTGCCTCACTCCTGACCTCACTGAGAGCCTCCTGTGCTCCTACAGCCCTGCCCCCATCTTATGCTCCTGGTCCAGCAATGATGCTACCGACAGCTCCTTCCACATGTGGGCTGTTAGTCCTGGGAAGCTCCCTGCCATCTTCGTTTTTGTTGTATTCCCAACAGAGTAGCCAGCACATAGTAGGTGCTTAAGAAATGTGAGCAAGATTCACATAGACTAAAAGTGCAGGGACGCCCCTGGCAGTCCAGCAGTTAAGAACCCAAGAATCCGTTGCAGGGGGCAATGGGTTCGATCTGTGGTTGGGGGACTAAGATCCCACATGCTGCGTGGCAAAGTCAAAATATAAAAATAAATGTTAAAAAAGTGCAGGTGAATTGCTCTGTGACTTCAGAGCTCTGTTTTCAAATTGTCTTAAATCACCCGAAACAGTTCCACCTAGGAGTCCACCCTTGAGGCGGGTGCTTTTGTGACCATGTGCTTGGTTGACCACTTGGTGGCGATGCTCTGCCTCTAACCAACCTGTGGGCAGTGATGTGCCTTTTGGGAAGGTTCTGGGGAGGAAGCTCCGTTTCTTTCAGCGGGCCAGCCCTTTAGCAAGCTGCAGAGGAGCCTGGTGTACACCCCAACTCCCCCTTTCCATCCCTGACACCCAGCTGCCTCCCTCCCTGCAGCCAATCTGGTTACCAGATTCAAGTTTGCGGCAACACCGTCACTCAAAACCAGGGGCCATTTCTCTGCAGTTTGTGGGCTCCATGCCAAAGCAGGCAGGCAACCCACTGGCTTTTCGTGAAATATGTCTAGCAGCCTGAGCTGTCGCCTGAACCACTGCGGGCACCAGATGCATCAGTACTGCAATGGCTCCCAGATGGCCTTGGGTTCAGGCCCCAGGTCCACCCCTCAGTGGTTCAGGGACCAGCATGTTCCTCTGTGGCAAAATGAACAGGGACACACCTGTGTGCCCCCGACCCCAGGCACTCACGGGGCTGCTGTGGGAGCAGCACCTGGGCACGCAGCACGATCACACACATACAGACTGTGACCCCAACACAGGCTGGCACCTGGGACCCTCTGCAGCAGAGCTGCAGGGCCTGCATCCAGACACCCCTCTCCTCCATAAACACAAAGAAACTCCATGAGGCTACAAATAACCAGGTGCATGGGCACTGGAAACAAATTCTGGGCAAAAAATACAGAGACCACAATCCAACTGCCAGTTTTGAAGAGCCAGAGCAAAAGCAGGGTACTGCGCATGCCCCCTGCACAGGACACCTCCTAAGGGAGGACACAACTCCTAAGCCCTTCCCCTGGCCCTGGGCACACCCTCCCCTCATCCCATATAAAGATCCAGCTTGCCCTCGCCTTTGGGAGTGAGCAAGCAAGGCAATCTGTTACTTGTTCTCGCTCCCTCTGACAGCAGCAGGGACCCCAATAAAGCTTTGCCTGAATTCCCTGTCCAGCCTCTAATCAATTTCTTTTGATTAAGAAGGCCAAGAACCCTAGTTGGCAACATCATGACTGCCACAATAAAGTTATTTAATACACCTATCACTTCATAGAGCTAAAATATTTTTTCTTGTGATGAGCAATTCTAAGACCTACTCTCCTGGTAAACTTGAATAAATAATACAGAAGTGTTAGTTGTAATCACCTTACTGTATATTAGCCCCAGAACTTACTTATAATGGAGGGTTTATACCTTTTGACCACCTTCACTTGCTTCCCTCACCTCCACCCACCCCTGCCCTTGAAACCAGCAATGTGGTCTCTTCTCCTATGAGCTTTTTATTTTTTTTAAGATTCCACATATAAATGAGATAATATAGCATTTGTCTTTTTCTAAGTGACTTATTTCACTCAGCAGGTATTCCCAGCCAAGGTATTCCCATGCCTTGGCTATTGTATGTAATGTTACAATGAACATGAGGGTGCAGATATCTCTTTGTGATTTCATTTCCTTTGAATAAATACCCAGAAGTTGGAATTGCTAGATTGTATGGTAGCTCTATTTTTTAATTTTTTTGAGGAGACTCCATACTGTTTTCCATAGTGTCTGCACCAATTTACATTCCCACCAACAGTGCACAAGGGTCCTCTTTTCTCCACATTCTTGCTGGCGCATATCTCTTGTCTTTTTGATGAGAGCTGTTCTAACAGGTGGGCTTCCCTGGTGGCTCAGATGGTAAAGAATTTGCCTGCAATGCGGGAGACCTGGGTTCAGTCCCTGGGTTGGGAAGGTCCTCTGCAGGAGGGCATGGCAACTTACTCTAATATTCTTGCCTGGGGAATCCCCATGGACAAAGAGCCTGGAGAGCTACAGTCTACAGGGTCACAAAGAGTCAGACACGGCTGAGCGACTAAGCACAGCACAGCACATTCTAGCAGGAGTGAGGTGATACCTCATTGCAGTTTTGATTCATTACTATCTGGGGAGCTTTTAATGAAAAATGCAAACCCATGAGCCCACTCCCATCTCCTCTATTTCAACCAGTTTAGATGTGATGAAGGGCAAGCTGTTAGTCCAAGTAAATTTCTACTGAAAGGCCAAGGATAAGAAACACTGGTTTAAGACAGAAATGCTAGTTTGCAATGAGACCATCTCAAGTCCTGCCCAGTTATGGATCAGCCATGTCGCCAGTCCTGAAGTGCATGCTCCCTTCCACCTCATGTGCCTCTCATTACATGAGGATAACCGTGCTCACCCAGACCGTCCAATATCATGGGATGTGACGGTGCTCTAGAGACTGTAAACAACTGCCTGCATCAGCCGAGTACTTATTAAGCACAAGCTCTTAGTACAAGCTTGATAAACCTTTGGCAAAAGCACATCACTGTTTCAACATCATCATCATCACTGAAGCTAGCCTCATGCCATGTGTGAGTCTTTTGAGCCGAGGTGCAAGATTTTGGTCACCCTCCATGAGAAGCACATAACCTAGAGTCAACAAATGTTTGTTTAGATGGATGCGTAACGGACAATAAAAGGTGTGAGTGCTAGGTTGCTTCAGTCGTGTCCGACTTTGCAACCCTCTGGACCGCAGCCCACCAGGCTCCTCTGTCCATGGGATTCTCCAGGCAAGAATACTGGAGTGGATTGCCATGCCCTCCTCCAGGGGATCTTCCTGACCCAGGGATGGAACTCACATCTCCTGTGGCTCCTGCAGTGCAGGCAGATTCTTCACCGCTGAGCCACTGGGGAAGCCCCATAAATAGTGTAAATGTCAGGGAAACCGAGACCTGTTAACCTGTTTGATGTTTTTCAAAATATCTAGCACATGGCCGGGTACACAATAGATGTCTAAGAGACCCAGAGATTTAGGGCAGTGGGATGGGAGAGTGTTTCTTCAGTTGGAGATGTAACATGAGGCCACCAGTCGTGTCTTTTCCTCTCTGATCTCTACACCAAGCAAGCAATTCTGCCCCATATAACTACTGCTGTTCAGAACCAAGGAGCTGGCTCCCTGATTACCTGGAGCTCTGAGCACAGCTGAGAGAGTGTTTCTTCAACAGCAAGTGACTCTAGAAAAAAGAAGAAAAAACACAATAAACAGACACATAATGAACTGTGGAATTGCTGATGGAAGGAAAGGAGCACTGACGTCAAGTCGGCATTGGCGTCACAGGAAAAAGCACAGGCTCTGTGGACTCCTCTCTTGTGTCTAAAAGATCCTGTTTATAAAAAGCATGATTGGAAGCCATGTGAGGTCACCCTGGGCCAAAGTCAATATGTTCCATGGATGCATTTCTGAGAAACAGGTCTCCAGGTTCCCTTTGTGTGGTCCAAAGCAATCCCACATTCTGCTGTGCTTTTGTGGGTATGTGCGTGTGCACGCGCGCACACACACACACACACATCTGGGTCCTGACACCTGGGACCTAAGTCTAGATCTCCTTCACACAGGTGGATGTTCAGGAAACAGGAAAGTGGGATGGCAGAGCCTGGCCTCCTGCTCAGCGCCATCACCTCATCACGACCTTCCACGCAGCCAGTAGAGGAGCCCGCAACCTTGCCATCTTCTCGGTTGGAAGTGGATGGACTCTGGCCATTTGTGGCTTCATTTCACAGTCCTGCCTGTGTTTGAGCTCTCCCTAGTTCCACGAGGCTGTGCTCAGACCTTGCACGTGGCTGCAGCATGAGCTTTACTTAAAGCCTCATTGAAAAGGTAAGCATGAGGAAAGCTTCAGCTCCAATGGTCCCCATGGGTGAGCACACACCTGCCCACTTGGCAGCTGCCCTCAAGCTCCCACGAGGCAGAATAGACTTTGGTCAGTGTCCATGGCTGTGCACTTGGGGTCTGGCACAATGCCTGGTACACAGTAAACATTCAATAAAAATATGGTGAGTGAGTGAATGAACAAATAAATTCAGTTCTTTTGGGTAAAAAAAAAAAAGTTGAAGCAAGAAGCCAACTACAAGGATACTATCTTCACTTTCCATCTGGGCTAAACTGGCTCCAAACTGTGTGGGTCTCCTTTGAGTGTATCTGACCTGAAAAATTTCAACTCCAAGATCATGTGCTTCAAAGAGGGCATCAGAGTGACTT
The DNA here is from genome assembly GCA_007570785.1 of Antilocapra americana. Classification (NCBI taxonomy): domain Eukaryota; kingdom Metazoa; phylum Chordata; class Mammalia; order Artiodactyla; family Antilocapridae; genus Antilocapra; species Antilocapra americana. Next base: position 2,990,931 of record ML661883.1, on the reverse strand, counting down.
CCTTGGCAGTCCAGTGGCTAAGACGACTCTGCACTCCCAGTGCAGGGAAGACAGGTTCAATCCCTGGTCAAGGAATGAAGATCCCTTATCCCACGCGGTATAGCCAAATACAATTTTTTTTTTCCAAAGAGGGTCTTAGAGCTGACAAAACCCAGATGGTAAGAGGGCATCAGAGGTCAAGGCAAGAACAACAATGCTGTACTTACCCCTTCATTCTGCACACCAAGCACTGGGTGTGAGGGATCTGGGCTCAGATCCGGCTTCTGCCCTTAAAGACCCCCAGTCTAGTAGGGAAGAGAAGTATGCAAATACAGGATTGTTGTGTGGCATGTTCAGTGTAATAACAGACAACGCACAAGGCCACCGATCCCACCAAAGCTACGACTTGCTCTGCAGGTAAGACCTCAGGGCTCAGGGAGAGACGCTGAGGTTCCCCACAGCAAGGCTGTTATTAATCTTCTCCAAGCTGGAGAAGGAAATGGCAGCCCATTCCAGTGTTCTTGCCTGGAGAATCCCATGGGCAGTGATGCCTGGCAGGCCATGATCCATGAGGTCGCAGAGAGTCGGACACGACTGAAGCGACCAAGCATGCACCAGGTTGAGGGCCTGGTTTCCGTTCTAAGGACAAAGGGCCTCTTTAGGGGACTTTGAGCAGAACTATGACCCACTACCTGCTGTGAATGAGTGTGACCTGATATAAAACGCTGCCCCAAGCACAGAGCCTCCATGCTCCTGCCTTGTTCTGCCACATATGGCTTGGAAAACCAAAGATGATGACTACTGAGAGCTTTCTCTAATCGCCCATTAAACACATACATGTAGGTATTTCTTGGACTGTTTTACACTCTTGTAAGTTGCAATCCGTAGCTACAGCCTCATTAAGAGGAAGACTGTAAACAGGCATTTTCCCTTAGAAAGCAACTTCACATTATGTACCCAGAGTAGATGTTTAATACAGGTTTAATAAATTTAACAACTTGGTGTATGAATGAATCAATGAGTAAATGAACATGATGACTAGAGGCAGATGTGTCTTTTCTTCCTGCATTGGCATGCCCAAGATGTCTTCCTGCTAGAATGATGCAAAATGCAAAAACAACAAAACAAAAACCAAACCAAACCTACCTGAAACAGTGCTTGCTACTGTGACATTTACAAGAGCGTGCTGACAATTCTCGGGCCCCTGCCCGAGAGTGGAGGGTCAGCTGCTGGGGTGAGTTTCCCCCGTTCCTAGTTCCCAGCCCCTTACCCAGCTCCATGCGTGGCAGCTCCGGGATGTCCCTCAGGATGGTCAGGAAGTAGGCACGCAGGCCGCGGTAGGCGTGCAAGAGCAGGAAGCACAGCTCCCGGTGCCACTTGTAAGCATGCTGCATGCAGTTCTCGGAGGGCACGTAGAAGCTCCCCTGCGGGGGAAACAGAAGCAGAAGCTGAGGGCCATCCCTGTGGCCTGGTCCTGAGAAAACTGGCAAAGACTTCAGCAAAAGAGCTGGAATCTCCTCCCTACCCTCCTGCATGGGAAACCCACTGAAACTGGCCAAGCCTCTGTCCTAGAATTTTCAAAGTAAACAATAATGATATAATGATGATGACCATGATGAGAGCACAGACGTCACAGGTTTGGGGCAAGTGAATGTCGCAGCCTCTTGTAAGCTTCTTTCTCTTGCCTCTGTAAGAAGCCATGTGACCAACAGAGGGGGCTCCTTTTCACAGGGAGGTAAGGCATTTACGAAGACCTCTGTATTGGTGGATGAAGAGCTGAGTAGGAGAGAAACGCTAAGAAGTCGGTGAGTTTCAGCTCTCAGTATTGGAAGTGTCAGAGGCTGTGGGTGTGACCATGGAGTTTGAGAATGCTCCATACTGTGTTTGTAGGTGTAAGACACATTACACCCATAATTACACGTTACAAGTCATTTATCCGAAGAGAAAAAGATGCCTGAGTCCACAAGTTACTTGTAGGCTGAGACACGATAAAGGAGGACCAGGACAGTTCTGAATTTCTTGCAACCCTGCCAGAGAAGGATGACTTTGGGTGAATTTCAGGAAGGATTTAAAAACAAGAGAAAGGATTCTCACAGAGATGGGTTTGGACAAAGAAAGAAAGGTACTGAGTACTGTGGGCTTCCCAGGTGGCGCCAGTGGTAAAGAATCCACCTGCCAGTGGGAGGGACATAAGAGGCATGGGTTTATCCCTGGGTCAGGAAGATCCCTCCGGAGAAGGGAACAGCAACCCACTCTAGGATTCTTGCCTGGAGAGTCCCATGGACAGAGGAGCCTGGCGGGCTACAGTCTATGGGGTCACAAAGAGTTAGATGCAACTTAGCACACACCCACACACACACTGAGTACTAGTTGGAGAATTTCACGGGTGTAGGAGTCTATGGCTCGCGTGGCTATCAGGGGAGCAAGTAAATGTCTCTTCACCATCGCGTGCGTCCTAGCCTGTCCTGCTGGGTGAAACTCCAGGTAAAATGTTGTCAAAACGACAACCTCTTGGCTCCTGTGAGTTGACATGCATGCTGTCCATGAGGCAGCCTCTTGCCCTCTTTGTCTCCTTCTCCCTTGCCACCTTCTAAGAAGGATGAGTCAGTACAGTGGGGGCAGGACAGGTCTGATAGGAGTCAACAGCCATCTGAACCTCCTCTACTCCCAACAGTGCCATGAAGGTGGGTGCAACTGTATACACTCTCATCGCTACATCATGATTACTGGGTCATGGAATGCAAAGTAGTACAAGTTAGGAAACCTGGATAGAAGTCTTGGTGAGGTCTGCCATCACCTCTCTCTGAGACAGTTTTAGGTTAATTCCTTGTTGTTGTTTTTCAGTCACTAAGTCATGTCTGACTCTTTTCATTTCCATGAACTACAGCACACCAGGCTTCCCAGTCCTTGACTATCTCCCGGAGTTTGCTCATATTCATGTCCACTGAGTCGGTAATGCCATCCAATCATCTCATCCTCGGTCACCTCCTTTTCTTGCCCTCAATCTTGTCCAGCATCAGGGTCTTTTCCAATGTGTTGGCTCTTCATATCAGGTGGCCAAAGTATTGGAGTTTTAGCATGAGTCCTTCCAGTGAAAATTCAGGGTTGGTTTCCTTTAGAATTGACTGGTTTGATCTCCTTGCAGTCCAAGGGATTCTCAAGAGTCTTCTCCAGTGCCACAATTTGAAAACTTTCGAATTGCTTTTTGAATTCCCTGGTGAAAGTCTGCAAGACAGACATTAGCTTGCAGGAAGATCGTGGCCTGTGCTCTGGGGAGCGACGCCCATGGGAAGGGGGTGGGGCAGAGGGAAGAAGCCATTCCTCCCGCAGGCACGAGACCTCAGTCGATCCCAGGGTGAGCTCTGGACCTGCAGAACTCTGGCCAGGCCTTTGTACTCATGCGTAGCTGTTACTGGTCACTCAGGGAGGAGGTGTGACCTTGGTCAGCAGCTCTCTCAGACAGAGCAGCCTCCAGAGAGGGGCTTGGCCACCCACTGCTGGCCACTTCTGTCCTTGGCAGAGTAGGAAGGAGTGATTCAGGTCTAAAGGTGGAAATCGGGCATCACAGCAGCATCCTTCACTCCCCAGCACCTCAAATTAACCCTGGCTTTGCCTCATGAGGTCCCTTATGATTTGAACTGAAGAGAGACATTCAACAAACTTTGGCATTGAACGACTTCTCCATTTCATCAAGCAGAAAACTCAGGCAGGACACCTGTAGTCACCAGGTGCCCGGGATAATCTATATATTCCTGATTCTCATCTTTCCTATTATATTAAGATCAGAAGCAGTACAGTTGTGGGAAGATAAGCAAAGCTTGTGCATAGCAGGGAGTGTGTGTGCTGGACTCTCCAGGTCTGCAGAGCAAGAAATAATTCACTGTTCATGAACCATCTAGATTGGCCCATCACACTGTATCTCACTGGATCCTTAACAAGCACCTTATAAGGCAGATATTCTCATTTTGATTTTTCAAAATATAATACAGTTATGCTAAAAAAAAATCTCAGTATTACCAAAGGAAACACAATATAAAGTTCCCTTTTCCCCAGAGTCCGATAATTTTCTTGTACATCCTTCTATGAAGCTTCCATATGCATACATACCGATGTATATTTATGTGCACTTACATACATGTATATCCTAAAGGACAGACTCATGCTGGAAGATGTTCTGGGACATTTCTCTGTTACTTATTTGTATCACTTATGCCTTGAATTTCTTTCTTCTCAGACCAAGTAAGAGATAGGGCTCCAATTCCCATTTCGCAGGTTAAAGGCTGTGGCTCAAAGATACAGTGAGTGGCACAAGGTCACTCTGCGTTTCTGCCCGCAGCAGGAAGGATTCTCAAGTTCAGTGCTCAATGGAGGCAGTCCTTTCTCACCTGCCCCGTGTGCCTCTGGAAACCATGCTGGCAGAGGACAGCTGCTTCACCAGGTCTGCTTAACTGTGGCAGAGGCCTGAATGCAAGCCCTGCAGTGCCTCCCTCAGCTGTGACTAAGCAGAAATAAAAGCAACAGAGGATTAACAAAGGCATCGGATCTTGTGGCTCTGAGTTCCCAGCTTGTTTGCTTCCAACACCCCCGAGACCCTCCATTTTCCAGTCCTGCTCACAACTGCATTTTCTTGTCACCAAGGCCTCCTTTTGACAGTGCTCCAGGACCCATGGATGAGGCAAAGGATCTATAAAGTCCGTTATTAAGTTCCACTTTTTAGACTAGACACGAATCTTAGACAGCTGTTCTTATACAGAGAGACATATAGAGAATCTTCAGAAGGCTGATTCAATGTGATTACTGAGATAATATAAAGTCAGAATGCTAATCCAAAGAGAAATCCTAACAAAATATGCTTGGATATTATATGCCTATTATTATAAACAAAACAAATGGTATTTTCCATAAGTACTCAATGGCACAACATTTGGAAAGTGAGTGATTTGCCATAGACAGTCCCATTGCTGACCCTCCAGGCCTGCAGAGCCAGCACGGAGAAGCCTATGCCCCTACTAGAACTGCAAGAAGTGGAATGAAAAATCCTGCCCAATCTTTCCAGCACAAAGGAAGGACTCGTTAGTCTTCCTCCTGATCAACAGTCTGGAATGGAAACCCTAAATAATACAACAGGATTCATGCAGGGTGAGCCGAACATGAGGCTGTGTGCAGACTCACAATGGAAGGTGCTCCTGGCCAGGGCCCACTCCCATGGGATCGTCTGTACATGTGTATAAAGGGGGTGATCATCGTATGGTCTATGAGGGTTAAGGATTAAACAAAACCATTTGGGTAAAACACAGACTTATGTGATGGCTCAGTGCAACGTCAGGAAATTTAAAAATTCGGATACACCCATTGATAGCCTCTGGAAACTTGTCTATTAATTATGCAGCTCGCATCTCCATGGTCAACCAGGCAGAAACCCACAAGTGGACTTTAACTTAATGGACGTTTTTAAGGAACTGTGCAGGGATGAAGTTTGGTTGGAACACAGAATCCAAAGTCAAATAGAGTTTATTCCTTGCTTGCAGACTATCCATGTGACTAAGATAGTCCTTCAACATCTGAAACGTCAATTTCCAAACATGGAAATTGGGGATAATAAAGTTCAATTGTGTAGTACAGTGTCTGGTTTATATTAGGTATTTGTTAAATGTTAGTTAGGAAGTTCTTTCTCCTTCATTTATTACTCAGTGAAGATAGCTAAGCTTTCTATCAAATCAGACCTTTATATGCATGCCTCTCAAACCTACATTTCTGCATTTAATCCCTGCCCTGATCTCTAGATCTCTATTCCAAACTGCTGATTGGATAGCTTGCCTGTTGTCACAACAGCATCTTAAAACACCTGTTATACAGAGTGAAGTCAGTCAGAAAGAGAAAAACAAATAGCATATATTAATGTACATACATTGAAGGGACTGATGCTGAAGCTAAAGCTCCAATACTTTGGCTACCTGATGCGAAGAACTGACTCATTAAAAAAGACCCTGATGCTGGGAAAGATTGAAGGCAGGAGGAGGAGGGAATGACAGAGGATGACATGGTTGGATGGCATCATTGATTCAATGGACATGAGTTTGAGCAAGCTCCAGGAGATGATGAAGGACAAGAAAGCCTGGCATGCTGCAGTCCATGGAGTTGCAAAAAGATGCGACTGAGCAACTGAACAACAACAACAAATGGAATTCTAGAAAAATCTAGAATCTACTAATGAACCTATTTGCAGAGCAGGAATAGAGATGCAGACGTAGAGAACAGACTGTGGACACAGCAGGGCAAGGAGGCGGGTGATGAATTGAGACAGTAGACATATATACACCACCATATGTAAAATAGATAGCAAGTGGGAAGCTGTGTACAGCACAGGAAGCTCAGCCTGGCACCCTGTGATGACCTAGAGGGGGGAGATGGGGGGAGGTGAGAAGGTGGCACAAGCCAGACAGGATATATGTATCCTCATAGTTGATTCACATTGTTCTACAGCAGAAACCAAAACATTGTAAAACAATTATCCTCCATTTAAAATTTTAAAAAAATTTAAAAAGGAGCTTATTACTGTCCCTCTTACCTGATCTTTCTCTTCCTTCTGGTCTTTGTAAATGGACCCATCTTGCCCAACACTCAAGGAAGCCAGGAGTTCCTCTAGTCTCCAGACCTCTCTCATCTCAAGAATCTAAGTCTTGAAAGTTTGAAAACACTCTTGCCTCTGCCCTACCTTGAGTCTTCTCTATTCAGTTCAGTTCAGTTCAGTCTCTCAGTCATGTCCAACTCTTTGCAACCCCATGAATCACAGCATGCCAGGCCTCCCTGTCCATCACCAATTCCCAGAGTTTACTCAAACTCATGTTCATCAAGTCGGTGATGCCATTCAGCCATCTCATCCTCTTCCATCCCCTTCTCCTCCTGACCCCAATCCTTCCCAGCATCAGGGTCTTTTCCAATGAATCAGCTCTTCACATCAGGTGGCCAAAGTATTGGAGCTTCAGCTTCAACATCAGTCCTTCCAATGAACACCCAGGACTGATCTCCTTTAGGATGGACTGGTTGGATCTCCTTGCAGTCCAAGGGACTCTCAAGAGTCTTCTCCAACACCACAGTTTAAAAGCATCGATTCTTCGGCACTCAGCTTTCTTCACCATCCAACTCTCACATCCATACAAGACTACTGGAAAAACCATAGCCTTGACTAGATGGACCTTTGTTGACAAAGTAATGTCTCTGCATTTTAATATGTCTAGGTTGGTCATAACTTTCCTTCCAAAGAGTAAGCGTCTTTTAATTTCATGGCTGCAATCACCATCTGCAGTGATTTTGGAGCCCAGAAAAATGAAGTCTGACAGTTTCCACTGTTTTCCTATCTATTTCCCATGAAGTGATGGGACCAGATGCCATGATCTTAGTTTTCTGAATGTTGAGCTTTAAGCCAAGTTTTTCACTCTCCTCTTTCACTTTCATCAAGGGGCTTTATAGTTCTTCTTCACTTTCTGTCATAAAGGTGGTGTCGTCTGCATATCTGAGGTTATTGATATTTCTCCTGTCAATCTTGTTTTCGGCTTGTGCTTCATCCAGCCCAGTGTTTCTCATGATGTACTCTGCATATAAGTTAAGTAAGCAGGGTGACAATATACAGCCTTGATGTATTCCTTTTCCTATTTGGAACCAGTGTGTTGTTCCATGTCCAGTTCTAACTGTTGCTTCCTGACCTGGATACAGGTTTCTCAAGAGGCAGGTTACATGGCCTGGTATTCCCATCTCTTTCAGAATTTTCCACAGTTTATTGTGATCCACACAGTCAAGGGCTTTGGCATAGTCAATAAAGCAGAAATAGATGTTTTTCTGGAACTCTCTTCCTTCTAATGGTTCTCACTGCCCAGGTACCACCTTTCATCTGCAGCACTATTGTATGCAAGTTGGTTTAGAGCATCCCCACTGACTTCCCAAGTGGCATTAGTGGTAAAGAACCCACCTGCCAATGCAGGAGATGAAAGAGACACAGGTTCCACCCCTAGATTGAGAAGATCCCCTGGAGAAGTAAATGGCAAACCACTCCAGTATTCTTGCCTGGAAAATTTCAGGAGTAGAGAAGTCTGGCAGGCTACACTCCATGAGGTTGCATGGGGACACGACTGAGTGAGTGAGCACACAGACACTGTCTACCAGATTGAGTTCACATTTTTTAGAATGGCATCCAAGGCCTTGAGCCCCAGTCACCACTCCAGAGTCAGCGGCTGCCTCTTGTTTCACTCCAGAACCCGCTAGTTGCTATTGCTTCTTTTAGGAGCCTGTTCCCTTGCTGTTTGAAACTCACCACCAAGAATCAGATCAATTTCCTGTCCCTTGTGAAGCTTCTCCAATTTCTTCCTCCTCTCAGGTCTCTTGCACATACCTCATTAGACCACAGTTATTTCTGTAAAGTTCTCTCTTGAAACCTCCATTCACATTTTGAGGTTAGACACTGTGCTATGTCTATGAACCTGAAACACTTACCTAAAGAACTGATGCTTTCAAACTGTGGTGCTGGAGAAAATTCTTGAGAGTTCCTTCAACTGCAAGATCAAATCAGTCAATCCTAAAGAAAATCAATGTTCACTGAAGGACTGATACTGCAGCTGAAGTTCCAATACTTTGGATGAGAAAAGCCAACCCACTGTAAAATATTCTGATGCTGGACAAGATTGAGAGCAGGAGAAGAGGGTGACAGAGGGTGAGATAGCTGGATGATGTCACCAACTCAATAGACGTGAGTTTGAGCAAGCTCCAGGAGATAGTGAAGGATAGGGAAGCCTGATGTGCTACAGTCCATGGGGTCTCAAAGAGTCAGACACTACTTAGCTGCTGAACAACAGCAACTGTTCATTGTATGCCTGCTGTGTGCCTGGTACTATTTTCTGGTCCCTGAATTCCTCTTCTTGGTGATTTAGTGAGCTTTTCACCACTATCTTTGTTTTAACCAATAAGAAAATAACAATAATAATGGCAACATCATTAATACACAGCTAACATTTATTATTTAACTCTATTAACTGTCAAGCAATAAGTGTTTTATATGTATCAATTATTTAATTCATATGGCAAACCAATGAAATAAGCACAATTATTTATCCCTATTGGGAAACTGAACTCCAGAATGGTAAATACCGAATAACTTGCTTGCAGGTCTCATGACATACAAAAGGTAGACCAGCAATGCAGACACAGTCTGACACTGGAAACCACACATTCCTAGTCTTAATGCTGAATTTAATCTTTGATTTGAGCTTCAGGGAGTTGAAAGAGTCTGTGTTCACACATCTAGGAGGCTTCTAATCCCTGTTAAAGCCTCAATTTTCAAAGGAAACTAGCTCTACAGATTTCAAGAGGAATCAAAACCTCCTTATGCTAGCCTTCATTTTGTAACTAACTAGCTGTAATTCCAGGAAAACAGCTTTAACTTTCTGCCCTTTTAATTGTTAGCAACACATCTGCCTGCCAATGCAGGAGACACAGAAGACCCGGGTTTGATCCCTGGGCCGGAAAGATCCTCTAGAGGAGGAAATGGCAAGCCACTCCGGTATTCTTGCCTGGGAAACCCCATGGACAGAGAAGCCTAGTGGACCATGGGGTCCCAGAGAGTTGGACATGACTGAGTGATAGAGCACACACACAGCACAGCGCTGCTACCTGAGTGAACAGTTCCCAAGTTTTGTGCCCGAGCACACTGGATCCTGGTGACTAGCTGTGAGTTGAATTACACGTATTTCTTACCAAAAATGGGTAACATACAGTAATCACAAATTCAAAGTCGTTCCTATCACCCTCTTAACTGATAATCCACAGAGGTTCCTTTAGCGGGAGAAAAAGGGAAGGAGAGTTGCCAGGCTTGGACACATGGGCAGACATGGTGTGGGAAAGTGACTGCCAGTCTCGAGCCTAGGCCAAATTCCCACCTAGGCATCTGCTTCAGTTTACATGTGCATACTTGCTGCCCTCTAGCATCACACAGTTCCAGGGCTGACTGATCATACAAATGACTGTTGAATTATCCCAGGGGGATCTATGTGGCTCCAGCCATAAAATAAATAAATTTGGTTTTGTGTTTCTCTCCCTCCGCAAGTTGGCTGTACCCCTGCCTCCTGCCTCCCCTCCTGGAAATCAGGAACAGAATATTATTCATCTTCTAATCCCAGCTACTTTCACATACTTTCCATCCATGTGGCTGACTGAAGGGAAATTCAGAAAAAATGAAGGGCAGTAGTGAAGATGAAGAGATGCTCGGCCACAGTGGTAGGAGGGGAAGTTATGGCACCATGTCCCGCTGAGGGGAGCTACAGCCAGTGGACCAAAGTCCTAAAGCCACACGCTGTGGATGAGAACACTCTTTCTCTACTCTTTGATGTGTTTTCAACATGGAGGGACATCCACTAGCTTCATACTTCCAGCTCCTCTCCACCCACTTATTGAGCGAAAGGTGAGTTTTGGATAAGAAACGAGGTTCTTCCTTGGACTCTCCCTCTCTTTGTAGCACATCCTCTCTCAACCCTGAGGGAAGACTGGTAGATGAGGGGGTCTTCAAGGGGGCCCTGCATTTATCTAGTACAGCTGTATCTGATTAAGTAAGTAGTTGATTCTGGAGTTCAAGATCAGGGCATCTCCTTGATCAAACATGTAAACCAAGTGATTTCATATCTTCATTTTAATTCTGTCTTATTATTTTATCTAATTTTCCAGTTGGTGCAGTATTCAGTTTGGGGGAATAAGATATTGTGTAGCAGTTTCCCTTCACACCTAGCATATCAGATCTCCTTTGATGAAGTCACTGACATTAATTCTTCCCTGCGTCATACTACCTAGGGTGCTCAGGAACAGAGAGAGCAAAGAGAAGTGTTGGTCAGTCTTGGCTGGAGGGTTAGAAAAGATCAGTGGATTTCCATCACTATTCTGAGAAGGCACTGGGGCTACCACAGCAGCAGGAAAGGGGCAGGGTGGATAAGGCCCCTGCTTCATCAGAGCTTTTCTGTTCACAGCAGTTTTGTGTTGGACTCTGCCTAGGCAATCATTTGAAAAAGAAGTCCTTAGTTAAAAAAATAAATACATATAATTTGAAAGTCACTGCACAGAGCTAATGCCCCTGAGTGCTCAACTGTTCTATTGTGGTCCAGAGGACAAGCCTAAATTGTGTGGCTGAAAATCAGACCTCAACAGTCTTTGTTGTTTATTGTTTTCCTTCCTGATTCTCAATTACTGTTTTCTTTCTTCTGACTCATACGGCCTGTTTTAAACAGCAGTTTTAAAAGACTTTAAAAAGTTTTTAAAAGGAAAGAAAAGACCCCAGGTCATTTCTGTAATTCCAAGTTCAGTGAATTTTTATGGGATTCTGTTGCTTTACGCCACAAAAATTAAGGAAACACTGAGGGGCTACAGTCCTGCTTTTGCTGCTTACCAACTTCAGCACCTCGGACAGTAGCTGATTGTCCTCATTGGACAAGAGTGGGGATAAAGGAAAAATGCTCTTTGCTTTCTTTCCTAAAGCACAACAAACCTCAGCCCATTAGTCTTATAATCATTACTGGTAAAAACTCCATACAAGTTCTCCCACTGAGGCACTGAATAGATGGTATTTTCTTTAATAATTTTTTCAATCTCTGTATCACCAAGAGATTGTGACTTATTTAAAAGTTTAAGAAGTAATACCTCATTGGTTATTATATAAGATGACATACTGACTCTGAATAATTCATAACTATCTTAAAAGTTTCCTTAATGCCTATTAAATAATTTGGGTGAATGCAAATATTGTTGTTTTGGACCCACTTGACTTCAGGGAACTGTATCTTTATATTAGAAGTACCAAGATTGGAAGTCCCATTGGGTGTCTTCAGCACATCAGTAGGGTCAGTTCAATCTGGTTTACCATCGTGATCCTAATCACTCTATGTTCGGTGCTTCCTGTGTGCCTGTCATTGGGCTAAACGCTTGAGCTCCAGATGTTAGCGCACACTGTCCTCCTGACCCCGGAAGAAAATAGTCTCAAGTTGAAGGAACCAGGGACATGGATGCAAAATTGTAGTGCAACATGGAAGCATTATACTAGACAAAGTCTTAGGGTTCTATGGTGTGGGAAGGAGCAGCTGGGGAAAGCTTCCTGGAAGAAGTGGTGCTACAGCTGGATCTCAAAAAGCTAGGCAGGTAGACCACGGATGAGGGAGGGCACCAAAACAGTCACAAACAAAGGCAGCGAGGGGACAAATTTATTAATTTCTGCAGGGAAACAGAATCAGTACTTTGCTGCTAAGGTAAATGAATCAGGAAAGACAAGCAGGAGATGATTCGGGACAGACAGCCTGGAGTCTGATCATGAAAGGTCAGACATTTCATGCTGTGTGTGTGTGCTAAGTTGCTTCAGTCATGTCCAACTCTTTGTGACCCTATGGACTGTAGCCCCACCTCAGGGCTCCTCTGTCCACAGGATTCTCCAGGCAAGAATTGGAGTGGGTTGCCATGCTCTCCTCCAAGGGATCAAAAACCAATTCCCTGACACCCAGAGACATGTAAGAAATGGGTAATCCATGGCTGGTATGCCCATCAGTGGGAGGTGGGGAGACACGTGTTTAGCCCTCTTCTGTGACCAGCTTTTCATTAGTCATTGCATCTGGCCCTCCAAACATTTAGGGAAGTTGAAATCATGATGTAAATATGCAAAAGTGGAACAGCCCCAGAGATGTTAAGTAAATAGCCTGAGGTTCCATAATTACTAAAAGACAAGTCCAGGATTCCAAAGCAGCACAGCCTTGCTCTGTTCTTCTACTCGGTCCTGTTCTAAATTCACCGGAAACAATGTCTTTTCAACTGAGGACAATAAAAATGGCAGAAAGTAAGGTGAAATGGCCATCAGATACACTGGGTTAATTATGTAGCATGTTAAGGGTCAAGCAATTAATACTTCCATCCCAAGGGACTAGTTTCAAGAGCATAAACCCAGACATATCTGCAGAATAAGGGAGCGGTCAGTCTCAGCACCTTGGGATATGGTGACCACGGTAAATGTTTCTACTTGGAATGCTGGAGGGGTTCACTACAGTCTCTTAAAGATATAAACTTCTATGCCTTTGTGCCTGTAATTATCAAAGGTATTACATTCATTTAGCTGGCACTGGAATTAAGTCAGCATAGAGTCAGCATCGATAATTACTCTCCTATTTTAGAGTTCTGAAGTCTCCTGTGTGAACTGGGTCCTTATCTTTCTCCCTAGTACTTGGGGTGGATTTTCTATTATACACAGCTCATTCTATGGGGAACCAGGCAAGCAGACCAGAACAGAGCAACACTGAAAAAAAGATTCTATGTTCTGAGAGCGAACATATAAACACCACCCAGGTGGCTCCTTATAAACCTTACGGAGACACACAGCACTCAGAGTCACTTCTAAGAGAGGCGGGGGATGACTGGCTCAGCATCACATGGAGGGTACAGGTCACGGCTATGACTGGAATGAGGTGTGACTAACCCCAGAGCCCACTTTCCTAACCACCAACAATCCCAGCTTCTCTGGAGCAAACACTGGTTCTCTCTTGGCCTCTGCAGAAGACAGATCATGCTGTTCCGAGAGATTATTAAGGCAAACGGGAGGCCACTGCACCAATCCTGTCATTTTGGAATGTTTACTTCTATAAGAAACCAGCTCAGAATGCTTCTGACTTTTATTGGAATGATCATAGCTATTGCAGAAACCAAAATAAGAGTGTTTGCATCATAGTATAGCTAGAGCTTTTAAATCAGTCCTGTAAAGGATGTGTTATTGTGATCCTCATTGTTTAGATAAAGAGACAAGGTGTCAGGAATTGAAGAAGAGTTTTCTATAAAATACTATCAACATTTATAGACCAATAATAATCTTAACACATGTTAAGAAAAATCTGGATTGTGTCCACAGTCACATCGCATTCAAATATTGTGGTGCAGTTTAAGCAGCTGCATTTTCCTTAGCGTTCAAGACCCAACTGTTAAATGTAAGGCCACTAAAGAGACAGCGCTGATATCGCAACACTTCTTAACTGAGGCTAGGGCAGTTGACTTAGTTTTACGCTGCTCTATACTCATCATTATTCAGTTGCTAAGTCGTGTCCAACTCTTTGTGACCCCACAGACTGCAGCATGCCAGGCCTCCCTGTCCCTTACTCTCTCCTGGAGTTTGCCCAATTCCATGCCCACTGAGTTGGCAATGCTATCCAACCATCTGTACTTATTGACTGCTTATTATTTGCGATTACTTTGTTGAATACAGTGAGCGCCTTCTGTATGACATATAGCCCGGTCTGAATGTGTGATTAATATCTCACCTACAAAACAAGCATAGTAAGAACAATTACCACCAAGAAATATAGTGAGGACCAACCGAGACAGAAAATGGAAGCAGAGTACTTAGAAGAGTATCTGGCAAAGAATGAACATCTCACAAATAACAAGGGCTTATATTACAGCAATACAGAAAAGGTGTACGAATGCTACCTGATAGATGTGGGAGGACAGGTGACAGAGTTCTAACTCACACAGAGAGGACAGGTCAGAGAGCCCAGAACCAGCGTGATGCTGGTGGCCATCGTACTGACAGCCACACTATACAGGTACTGCCTCTCTTTCTTCTGGGCTGAAGAGATCGAGGCATAGAAGTGGGAGGTGAACCAGATTCCCACGTCCCTGCTCTCTTCCAAATAGAGGTGTTTTTTTTATTTATATATATATATATAATTTTAATTTTAAAGTTTATTACAGACTTCGCTTGAGGGGATGAGTGATACTGGTTTTGTTTTGATTAGTTTCTGTGGTTTTGGCTGCAGCATGTTGCATGCAGGATCTTAACCTCCTGACCAGGGACCGAACCCCTGCTCCTGGCACTGAAATCGGGGAGTCTTAACCACTGCACTGCCAAGGAAGTCCCTAAATATGGGTGATTTTGATTTTCAGTATTATAGACAGAGCCTTCAAATGATATGAATAGGCCACTTGAAAACTGTGTGTACTAATGAGGGTTCTGCAGACGGTAGATTCTTTAATTAAGGTGACTGAAGTCAATACACATCATTACAATGCAGAAAATTCTGAAATATCCCACATTTGAAAATGCTGAATCTCTCCATTTATAGCTTTGACACTTTCATTTTCTAGTATTTTACTTCCATTTGTTCTTCATTAAAAGAAGCTCCCCAAACTGTGTGTAACGTTCAGCAATTTTGTCAGCAGTTGGCAAACTGGATGCTTAATATTTAATCTAATTGAGAGCAACATTACACAACTCAAACTGAACAAGCAATTTAGTTGTCAGATCATCATAAAAATCCCAAACACCTTTCTGATGAATGTCTTTATTTTTAAAGTCTAGTTTGAAGGAAGGTTCTGACTTAACTAAATAACTATCCATCAATGCAACTGGATGCATATTAAAGCTCTTTAAAAATCCCCAAACAGTTGCTATGTGTGGTATTTTAAAACCACGAGAGACCACGTGTTGAGTGAAATGAGCCTGCCCTCCACTGTCAGGGTCAATCTGGATTGACATGTTGGCATAGCAGATTTTAACCTCATTAGGGCTCCACTCCACATGCACAATCGCTGAATCTATCTGTTAAAAAAAAATTATGGAATGAGAGGCCACCCATAATACAAGAGTGATGACAGATTTTAGTTATGTAATAAATCAAGAGCCTGGTCGATATTAAGTACACCAGATGGCCACTCCATAAATAGTAGATACAATGAATAAATAATAATGATGACTGTTATCACTATTACAGCTAATTCTATTATTTTTATTAATAATATTTTAGTGTTAATATAATGTCATCTCATTTCTCCTTATAATCAGATCACACTCAAGAGTTACAGGAGGCAGGCTGTGGGAGCAATGGGAGAGGTCAGTTCCACTCTGGGCGTTATTTTCGATTTCATGTAATTCCTTTTTTGTTTTACTTGATGCCTTTGATTCTTAAAGACTTGACTCCCTGCTCTGGAAGAGACATCTTTTGGGAATCGGATTTTAGCTTGTTCAGGATCAAATACTGAGGAGGTTTATCTCCCTTGCAAATTGCTGTTTGTGGATTTAAGCAAAAGAAGGGTAGAGCAAGAGGTAAAAAGAAGTGGAGTGCAAAGGAGGGAAGGTTTGCTGAGCTCGATGAGCAGCAGAGAGAGAGCCACCAGCTCCACCAGGCTGGGAGGCACGCAGAGGTCGGCACCAAGTGGGCACCTCACAGAACAGGAGGGCATGATGGGGTGAGTCCCTCATCAGCCCTGGAGACTAGCGGCCAGACGCCTGGCTCTCCAGCTCACTCACAGTAATTTGACAAGTGGGCCCCCTGGGTTTGTTATGAAAGCCGCTCTAATCCAGAGACCAAAGCCTGGCTCCTCTGCCATGGTTTCCCCTTGCTCTGACTTCAATTGTCTGTTGTGACCCTGAAACCAGTCTCCCATCCTCACCTGTCAGCATCTACATGCCTTCACCTCACCAAACCCAAGTCACAGACGCCCTAGGGCTGGCCACTCACTGCTTCTCAACAGAAGGAAGGAAAGTGAAGTCACTCAGTCACGTCTGATTCCTTGTGGCCCCACGGACTGTAGCTTACCAGGCTACTCCATCCATGGGGTTTTCCAGGCAAGAGTCCTGGAGTGGGTTGCCATTTCCTTCTCCAGGGGATCTTCCTGACCCAGGGATCAAACCTAGGTTGCCTGCATTGTAGGTAGTCTCTTTACCGACTGGGCCACCAGGGAAACCTGAAGTAGAATATACATACATAAAATATTTAGCGTGGTGCCCAAATCAATCATGTATATAGTTTCTTCAAGAATCATCTATTGGGTGTTGTTTCTGGGCTAAGCACTAAGCAGAATGCTGTTAGAAAATTTTAAAATATTACTGGTACATAATTTCTGGATTCAAGTCCCTTGTAGCTGAGTGTGTGAGGGAGCACACAGATGAATGGTTTTGGCGCAGCTTTATAAATCCTGTGATAAATTTATAAATAAATGCTACAGCACACACACACTCAGGGTATCTGTATCATTCTTGGGAAAGTCAAGAAAAAATACCATGTAAGAAGTGACCCTGTAATTTAAAAGACATAGTCATATTTTTTTTAAAGGAGGATGAAAATTCCAGGCATGTATGTGAAAGCTCAAGTAAAGGAAAACCTTTGGCAGAAATGAAAAACGAAAACAGGCACAATTTTAGCACAGTGCACATGTGGGAAGAAAACTGAAGATGAGTGTAGATTTCAAGATGTAAAATAAGTGAATATGATGGCCTCTCTTGTTTGTCATGATGATACACTTACGGTTCATCATCTCAAATCAGCCTGGGGAAGATGAGCAGAGGGAAGAGGATCAGAAGATGAGCAACAAATGGGGAAACTGTGCATTTTCCAGGTAAAAGAGCATCTGCTCAGGCAGTAGAAGAGGGATAGGGGGATGAGGGGTACAAACTAAGACACCTGGAGTTTGAAGGAATCAGTTAATGATGCAGATGGAAGGGAGAGGAATCATAGATGATTTTGAGGTTTCCAGTGACTCACTCAGAGAAGCAACACAGAAAATGTGTTTGAGTCCCCGGAAGATGACCCCACCTGAACTGATGTAATGGCCAAGAGCAAATCTCTAGAGTCCAGCAGCTTGGGCTGAAATTCCGGCACTGTCATTCACAGTCTACCTGACTTGGGCCGGTTGCTTATCTCTGTATGCTCAGTTGCCTTGTCTGTAAAACGAGGGAAATAACAGGCAGCTTCTTAATAGGGTGCAAGCAAAGAGTACATCAGAGAGTGTATGCAAAGGCTTAAGACAGTGCCTGGAAAAGAGTAAGGCCTCAGTATATTTTAGCTAATATTATTCTGTTAATTCACAGAAAGTACAGTAGTCTGATCTGGATCATAGCCACAGAACCAAACCTCTGACATCTCTATGAATTCCCTGCCACCATCACCAAGACAATTTACGTAGCAGACAGAAGACTGACTGCAGAATCTTAAATCTAGCCTCTAAAGTTTACCATACGGACAACTCTAGGCAAGTCACTTTCCCTCTCAGGACTTCAGCGTCCCTGTCTATGATAGGGGTTCAGGAATCAAAGGGGTGTGGTTGGTCATTAAGTAAAACAAGATGAAAGAGGGCTCATATGGTACTCGGGGATCAGGTGCCAAGACTCAAGCATCAATGATAAGTCTCACAAAGTGTAGCAAAGGCACCTTGGGAAGTTCTCAGGGGCTCTCCACCCTCCAACCTTCCTTCCTTTCCTCTCATGAATGGATCAGAGCCGACAGGCAGGGCTGAGCCAAGGTTGGAGTGCTCCCTGAAGCCTCCAGCTGACATCCCGGCAGCCAGAAGCAGGCATCGTTTTCGTTGAAAGTTCTCTTGGGAAGGACAATGAGATCAATATGGAACAGGACTCTCTGTGCTACCCAGAGGCAGCAGCCAATGAGGCAGAGAGGATGGCAGAAGTGAGCGAGAAATGAGATTCCATTCCAACAGTTATTAGCGGAGCAGACTCTGTTAAACTGAGAGGTGTGGTCTCGCTCCCCAGTCTTGGCCAACCCAATATTATTCACTCAACAGAGACCATATGCCCATCACTTTAAATACTTAAACCATGAGAACAACCCAGAGGGGCTAGCACTATGCTCAAAACCACAGTTTAGTTTAGTGCAAAACCCAAAGAAGAGAAATCACTTTAGAGCATGCAGGTGGTTTAGAATTATGTTTCACATAAGTGCCCTTAGGAAAAACGCTTGGCCTCTCGGATCCTTAGTGTCTTCATCTATAAAATGGAAGTCATAATGTGAAATGTTCATGGATCTTACAAGGCTCAGAGGAGATCCTGTTTCCAAAAACTGAACATTGTGTACACCATATAGTACTTGCTCAATAAAAATCCCTCTCCAGTTTTACTGGATTTCTTGCTTGCTTCCTATAGTGTGCTATAGCTGTTGAGTCTACACTCCAGAAATCCTGTTCAATGACCTGCTTCCCCCAAACAAACACATACACACACATACACACAAATAAAATGTTTCTCATAAGACTAAGCAACATTGCCAAGAAATATCTTACCAAACACGGGCAATGTGCCCTTCAAAAAATTAAATGGACCCAAACTAGAAAATAAAACCATTTATAAAATCCCAATGACAAACATAAGTTGAAATGAGTTGAACACATTGCAGGCGATGATAAATATCATTTGCTTACTTACCAAGCTCACTCAGTGTGCCTTATATGAGCAGATGCCATTAATAATCACACAGCTGAACACTGGTGATTTGGTCTCCATGGGAACAGAAGGTAATATCACACCACTGTTCTTTGATGGATCTTTTATTATTTCAATATTTGAAAAGTGATTTTTCAAGATGATAGAAACTATCAAATATATTCAATTATGCATAACTCTGGAGATAGAAACTATGGAGTTTTGGAATATTCCATTGGTTCTGCTCATTTTTCAGTGAGAATAAAAGGGACATTGATTAGGAGAACGGGCTGATAGATGGGGGGGAAAACATCACAATATCCAGTTTTTATGTAATTTCTAGAACTGCTGAGCCTGGAACCTGACCTAGGCAGCTTTCATCGTGGGCTTGAACTCCTGCCGTCAGTCATGTTACAAAAACCCACCAGCTACCAGTGAATATTCAAAGCCCCGTAAACTCAGGGAAAACACTCAGCAATCCTACGGTAAAAAGCATCAGATCTGGTTAAACATTTGAGATGAAGATGGAGAAAATACCAAAAAAGAGTTTAAGGGAATACATGGAAAAAGCTACACCATTCCCATTTAGCCAAAAACCAAAACCAGAGTAGTTTTTAAATCTTTTCTCCCTTACCCAGACCTGTTTATTCTCCCTCCAAAATGCCTCTCACGCGTTACACTCCTCCTCCCATTGCCCGGGGTAATTACCTAGGGCAGGTTCTTTCCTGGGTTATTGCAAGGCCCCTCTGCTCGTTGGCCTGGTTCTCTCTCTCCCTCTAGGAGCCATCAGGTGACAGGCGCTCAGGTACGTGCTCATGGGAAGCTGTTAGTGGACACTAGTACATGTAGAGCGACTTATGGAAGGTTGATCTTGTACCTTGTGCTGTGTCACAGGCTTTAATATATTAACACACTGATTTCTCATTCCAGACCTATAAATGTTCCATATTAATATTGTTTATATTTTACAGATGAGTTTAACTCAGGTTTAGAGAGAATAGGTGACTTGTCTAAAATTGCACACACACACGCAGAGAGTCAAGGATGCAACATTAGCACCTTGGATCCAGAGTCCATGGCAGATACTGTGGACACTTAAATATTTTGAAATACGTGGGTTTCCCGAAGATGATCATATATAACAAGAGTTCCCTGGCACATAGTAGAATCATCCTAAACAGGACATAAACATGACAGAGAGAAAGTAGAAGAGCAATCACTTGTTTTACTCATTTTTAACTCTCATCATAATCATAATGTATGATTTAATAATATAATGGGCTTCCCTAGTGGCTCAGATGATAAAGAATCTGCCTGCAATGCAGGAGACCTGGGTTAAACCCCTGGGTTGGGAAGATCCCCTGGAGAAGGAAATGACAGCCCACTCTAGTATTCCTGCCTGGAGAATGCCATGGACAGAGGAGCCTGGTGGGCTGCAGTCCATGGGTCGCAAACAGTCGGACATGACTGAGCAACTAACCCACTTAACAATTGATGATGTAATTATTTATTTAAAATATATACCCCCCACTAGTATCCTGCTTGTCCGTGACAGAAGGAGAACATATGGTTTACTGCAGTCTCACTGAAAATGACCAGATACAGGAATATAGTGAGATAGCCAAGTTACTGATTATGTTAAAGAAAAAAGGAACAAGTAGTACTGTTACTTTCCTGACCAGGGCTCTGAATCTCAGAAGGTTCACTGACTTATTCAAGAACAAAAGCTAATAAAGGTCAGAGTCCAATTTAATTATGGGTTTCTTAACTCCAAGTCCAGGGCATGCCTAAGAGCCAGAACATAAAATGATTCTTTTCAGTAACTCTTGCCAAGTAACTCCTCAATGAGTAGTTACACTCAAAGTACGGTTCTTCTTTTCTCAGATGGAGTAATTATGAATACAGAGAAGTTCAGGGAGCATTTCTGCTATATTTAGGAGAAAGAAACATTCTATAAAGCTGCAGGGGAGGGTGAAGCAATGGGATGGACAAGCTGTGGCAGGGTGGCAGGCTGCTGCCATGAACATGAGGTTCTTTTGCACTGTGGACCGAGTCCCTACACTGGCAGTTTCCAACACCAGGCACACGGGTGTTAGACACACTCCACCACTCTGGGTTCTCCTCTGAAGCTCTGCACTTGTGTGACCCGAGCCTCAGATTCCTCGTGTCCAAAATACAAGTGATGATGTAGCCCAGAGGGTTATCGTGGGCATTAACTAGGATAAAGCACAGAAAGCATCAAGAGCTGTGCGACCGGGACTTCCCGGTGGCTCAGTGGTAAGGAATCTGCCTGCCAGTGTAGGAGACACAGGTCTGATCCCCGGTCTGGGAAGATCCCATGTGCCATGGAACAACCAAACCCGTTTGCCACAACTCCTGAGCCTGTGCTCCAGAGCCAGGAGTTGCAACTGTTGGATGCACATGCTACAACCACTAAGACTGTAGGCCCCAGAGCCTTTGCTCTGCAACAAGAGGAGCCACCGCAGTGAGAAGCCTGCACATCACAGCTGGAGCATAGCCCCTGCTTGCAGCAACTACAGAGAAGCCCGCACAGCCACGAAGACCCGGCACAGCCAAAAATCAATTGATTAAAAGAGTCATGTGACAATGGCCATTCACGTAGGGTCCTTTCTGGGGGGCACCTGTTGATTTGAAGTAACACAGTGAATGGTGACTGCCTGCAATACTTGCAATCTAGAAGAAACTTGAAGTCTCATGAGAGACTGGCTAGACAATGAGCAACGACAACCAACTACAGAGTTTGTGATAAGAATGAGCAGGAAGATACTGGGGCCCGGGGAGGACCTCCTAACGCAATCTGGGGTCAGAGGGAAGAATGGGCATCGGAGGGAAAAAATGCTACAGTCAACAAAGCCTAATTAGAAAATGCAGAATCACAGATGTTAAAGCTTGGGCTGCCTTCTTTGTGGACCAAATCTCCACTGAGCAGGGAGGTCATTGAGCTTTGCCTCCAAATTGAGCACTTGTTGTGTATACATTATCCCAAGCTGAGGGAGGTGATGGACTCAAGGACTAGAGTGACCCATCCTGGGTCTGTACCCAAGTGAGCCCAACTCCAAAGTCTGTATGTACCTTTTGGTTCATTCCAGGAGACCTCCACTCAAGGATACACCAGAATCAGGGGAGATTTTTTAAATACTGCTCTCTAAGCCTCACTCTGGCTGAGCTGAATCACAATCTCTGGAAATAAGACTCAGAAAACATCATCTTAAAAAGAAGCACTTCCCAGGAGATTCTGACGTGCACTCCTGGTTAATATAATAACTATCCCCAACTATAGGCCCAGGGAAAGGCACTCTCTGCCTATGATCTGGTACCATATTCAAGGTTGTTCACTGCCAATAAGCTACTAAGAAGTGTGGATAGGACTTCCCTGGTGGTCCAGAGGTTAAGTATACACCTGCTAATGCAGGGGACATGGGTTCGCTCCCTGGTCTGGGAAGATTCTGCCAAGGAGCAATTAAGCCCTTGCCCCACAACTGCTGAGCCTGCACGCCGCAATAAGAGAGGATGGACCATTGCAACTAGACCCCACTTGCCGCAACTAGAAAAAGCCACACACAAAGCAACAAAGGCCCAGCACAACCAAAAATGCAAGTAAATAAACACATTTTTTAAGTTCAAATATCCTGGATTTCTGATGTCTATACTATGGTAACAAAAATAACTGAGAGCTATGAAGCCATGGAGCTGACAAGCACAAGTTAGCAGTGGACGGACCTGCATTTGACGAGGTGGGTTTGACAGGCTGAGCTGAAGTGGACACTCTTGAGCCAGTTTACTGGGGGTGAGCGCCATGTATGTCAGCTCTCAGGTTGCCCATCCTGATTTCACTTTCTTCCTTTTCAGTGCAAGAGCACCTTCAGTCCAGGGCGAGCTTGGGGAAAGGAGGAAGGAGCGAAGAGGGTAGCTGGGCTTGCAGGTTCTGCCTGCACTGCGGCAAGAGGCCCTTGATCACCCTCCGGTTACCAGGACTCTCTCCAGCCACCTGCCTACAGCACCTGTGCCTCCTCGGCCAGCACACATCTCAGAACAAAGATGGAAGCTGGGGCCTCAGGAAAAGAAGTGCACGCTGCCCTGATTGTTGGCTGACTGCGTTCAAAGCAGAACACAGTGACGTTGGGGGACTGCTTCATCTTTCCTGCAAATATAACTACACACGCCTGTGCAAGCACTTGTGTGTGTGTGTGCACGTGTGTGCACGCACACCACACTCACCTGGGCAACAGTGTCACCCGTCAACCAGCCAATTGCTGTGCATTTTCATTACTGGAGAAAGTCACTTAAAGGAGGGTCACTGGGTTCACGCCACTGCATGCTCTCTCTCAGCATCACAGCTTAGGCTGTCAGGGCATCTGCTTCTAGTCTCTTCCATGTGCTCTTAAATCTGCTTCATTTCTTTGATTTTCTGCCTCCGGGTTTCTCTTAGGAACTAAATGGAAGTTGACTTGAAGGTTTCTAGGTCGATATGTAGGAGATTTGGAGCATTAATCTGATTTCTGCCCCCAGTCACTGTCACTTTATTTATATATTTATTTGGGCTGTGCCAGGTTTTCACAGTTTTGCAAGCTTTTCTCAAGTTGCAGAGAGTGCAAGCTGCTCCTCACTGCGGTGTGCAAATTTCTCATTGCGGTGGCTTCTCTTATCGTGGAGCACGTGGGCTTCAGTCATTGTGCCACGTGGGTTCATGAGCTGCAGTTCCTGGGCTCTAGAGCATGGGCTTAGTCATGCCAAGGTGTGTGGATCTTCCAGGACCGGGAATCAAACCCTGGTCTCCTGCACCGGTAGGCGAATTCTTTACCACTGAGCCAGCAGAAAAGCCCACTGTCATTTTAGTTAAATGAGAAGTTTTCCTGGGCTCTATCACACAGCATTTTTGTTTGCCTTTTTAAATAATCATCTTAATGTTTGTGTTCAAAGAGTAAGAGACTTTCCAGCCTTGCCATTCCCCAAACTTCTGCACAGACTCTCTCTTCCTTTCCTTGCATGTTTGGAAGACAGTTACTTCCCTCCTGAGCTCACCAGTTTCCTGTAACACCTCCCCAAACAGAGCCGCACGCAGTACAGACACGCTGCTGCTAACTTTCTGTTTTCCAACCTCTTTCCCCAGAGCAGATGTTTTCAACCAGGAAAAATTTGGCCTCCTGGGGGACATCCCTCAATGTCTGGGGATATATTTGGTTGTCACAACTGAGTAGCCGGTGCTGGGGCACCTAATGGGCAAGATGAGGGATACTGTCAAACACTCTGCAATACACAGGACGGCGAAGAATTACCCACCCCCTAGTGTCCCCAAATGTCCCAAAATATCAAACGTGCTGAGTCTGAGAAACCTCCCTTCAGAGACACATTTCAGCAAAATTGTGGTCTGCCTTCCGATTCTCAGAGGTGACAGTTTACCAGATGCCGTGCTACCTGGAACATGGGTCCTCACAGGTCCATCTTCTGATACCAAAGTCTCCATTTCTAGGTTACTAAGATCAGTGCCATACATTTTCGGTTTTCATTGTGCCTGACACATAGAAAGGAACACATTTTTCTTAATACTAACTATATAACAAGCAACCGCTATATCTCAGTTTCTTTATGTTATTTTTTTTTTTCCCTTTCTGTTTTCCCAAAGTCTGATAGAGGTCAGAGAATCCCATGTGTGGCTCTCCTCCTAAGGGTGTCTCTAGATTCAGATTCTTCTATTTGGTGCCACTGCCCTCTTAAACACATGACCACTGAGGTCACCATGGAAAGGAAAGAAAGACCAGACCATCAAGCAAGATGTTTTAAGAGTGAGGAAAGAGGCCTGCATCATCTCTGTTCCTATTTAATGAGCCAGAATCTAGTCTTAAGGCCTAAACCTAATTCCAGAATGCAGTCCTTAGAGACACCTGAAAGGATGCAGTTAAACACAATAAAGTAAAGAAAATTAAAAGAAAAAGAAACTAAGCTCTTTGAGACAAAAAAAAAGAATGCAGTTAAAAGGAATGAAATTGTGCCATTCACAAAATGTGGATGGACATGGATGTCACACAGTTGCTGTGACATGAAACTTTCACACAGAGTGAAGTAAGTCAGAAAGAGAAAAACAAATATTGCATATTAATGCATAACCATGGAATCTAGAAAAGTGATCTTACTTGTAGACCAGAAATAGAGACGAAAACATAGAGAACAAATTTAAGGGAAAGAGAGGGTTCAGATGAATTGTGACATCGAGATTGACATATACACACTATCAATACTATGTATAAAATAAGTAACTCATGAGAAATTAAAAGATGCCTACTCCTTGGAAGGAAAGTTATGAGCAACCTAGACAGCATATTAAAAAGCAGAGATATTACTTGGCCAACAAAGGTCTGTCTAGTCAAGGCTACGGTTTTTCCAGTAGTCATGTATGGATGTGAGAGTTGGACGGTGAAGAAAGCTGAGTGCCGAAGAATTGATGCTTTTGAACTGTGGTGTTGGAGAAGACTCTTGAGAGTTCCTTGGACTGTAAGGAGATCAAACCAGTCCATCCTAAAGGAGATCAGTCCTGAATATCCATTGGAAGGACTGATGTTAAAGGAGAAGCTCCAGTTCTTTGGCCACCTAATGCAAAGAGCTGACTCATCGGAAAAGACCCTGATGCTGGGAAAGATGGAAGGCGGGAGGAGAAGGGGACGACAGAGGATGAGATGGTTGGATGGCATCACCGACTCAATGGACATGGGTTTGGGTAAACTCCGGGAGTTGGTGATGGACAGGGAGGCCTGGTGTGCTGCAGTTCATGGGGTCACAAAGAGTCGGACACAACTGAGTGACTGAGCTGAACCAAATGAGTCTGCTCTACTCAGGGCTCTGAAGTGAGCTGCCCAGGAAGGAGTCCAGAAGAGAAGGGGTGTATTTGTGACACGCGGTTACCACATTTTGCTCTACAGTAGGAACAAAGGCAACATGGTAAAGCAACTATTCTCCAATTCAAACTGATTTACAAACAGAATGAAGGGTCAGGGGAGCACCCCTGCAGTCTCTTCTGCACCCCCACCCCACCCAACTCCAGGGTTCTGAATTTCCTGATTTAGCCTATCGGCATGGGGTGGGCTCTGCTGGGGTCTCACAGCACAGACACTGGGGAAGTCAGTTCTAGAATCTCCAGCTTCTGGCTCCCACATCAGTGTCCTTTGCACTAAGACCACAGTAAATAGAAATGGCTTTCTCTCTGACATTAAGACTTCCACTGGAAGATGTCTGCCCAGCTAGACGTCAAGAAAGAACCAAATGAGTAACCACTATGCTGGGCAAAGCCAGTTACAGGCCCTTGCCATCTATCAAGAACCATCTGAGAGAAGTGAGTCCCACAAACCATTAGCAGTGAAATGTTTTATGTTCAGACCTTGTTTTCAAAATCACACCATGCTAAATATATCCTGGCAGAAGAAGAGCCAACACCCAGCCAATTGCCTCTGTGGCTGGAATGGTGCCCTCCTCTCTAACTCGGTCATTGGTATTTGCAGTGGTCAAGCATTTGGGCTTACTTCTTTTCTCCCCAATTTCCTTGATGTGGACCCCCACCCCCACCATGACCTGTCATTATATCTACAAAGAGGACAAAGGCAAAGAACTCTGGACACTAGCTCACTCCTAGGGTCCTTAATTCCTTTTCTGCTTAAAATTCTGTCATCTGTTTCCTCAAGAGGTGACCTGGTTTCACCCTGAGAAAGGAGGGTAAAATGTCCTTGGAGTGATTTAATTTTGAGTATTGAGATGAACGACTATGCCCTCATGGAATGCTTTCAAGTAATGGAACAAAAGAGACTCATTAAACAATTATTACATTTAGGCAAAATGAAAGAAGTATGCTTAAAGTGCAAATGTAGGACAGACAAATCAGCAGCTTAGGGTTTTCTGGGATACTCAAAAAAAGCTTCACATAAAAGGTAATGGCTGAATTGGGTTTTGAAGGCTAACTAGGAGTTCTCTGGATAGATGGAACGATGGGAAGGGTCAGCAAAGGGTATTCTGGGCAGCTGCTGCTGCTGCTAAGTCGCTTCAGTCGTTTCTGACTCTGTGCGACCCCAAAGACGGCAACCCACCAGGCTCCTGTGTCCCTGGGATTCTCCAGGCAAGAATACTGGAGTGGGTTGCTATTTCCTTCTCCAATATATGCATGCATGCTAAGTCGCTTCAGTCGTGTCCGACTCTGTGTGACCCCATGGACAGCAGCCCACCAGGCTCCTCTGTCCACAGAATTCTCTAGGCAAGAATACTGAAGTGGGTTGCCATTTCCTTCTCCAGTTCTGGGCAGAGAGAATAGCGTATATCCCCTTTTGTGAATTGAACATTCATCTTTTAAAGTGTAACTCCTAAATTCAATTGAGTCAACCTTCCCCTTTCTCCTTTGCCTTTTGCTTCTCTTCCTTCCCCAGCTATTTGCAAGGTCTCCTCAGACAACCACTTTGTCCTCTAGTATTTCTTTTTCTTTGGGATGATTTTGGTCACTGTCTCTTGTACAATGTCATGAACCTCCATCCAAAGTTCTCAAGGCACTCTATCAGATCTAATCTCTTGAATCTATTCATCACCTCTACTGTATATTCATAAGAGATTTGATTTAGGTCATACCTGAATGGGCTAGTGGTTTTCCTACTTTTTTCAATTCAAGCCCAAATTTTGTAATAAGGAGCTCGTGATCTGAACTACAGTCAGCTCCCCATCTCGTTTTTTGCTGACTGTATAGAACTTCTCCATCTTCGGCTGCAAAGAATGTAACCAATCTGATTTCAGTATTGACCATCTAGGGATGTCCCTGTGTAGTCATCTCTTGCATTGCCAGAGGAGGGTGTTTGCTAGGACCAGTGAGTTCTCTTGGCAAAATTCCGTTAGCCTTTGCCCTGTTTCATTTATACAAGGCCAAACTTGCCTGTTACTCTAGGTATTTCTTGGTTTCCTATTTTTGCATTCCAATTCCCTATGATGAGGCTTTCCTGGTGGCTCAGATGGTAAAGAATCCACCTGCAATGCAGGAGACCTGGGTTCGATCCCTGTGTTGGGAAGATCCTCTGGAGGAGGGCATGGCAACCCACTCCAATATTCTTGCCTGGAGAATCCTCTATGGATAGAGGAGCCTGGTGGGCTGCAGTCCATGGGGTCACAAGGAGTCAGACATGACTGAGCGACTAAGCACAGCTCCAATGATGCAAAGGACATCTTTTTTTGGTGTTAACTCTAGAAGGTCTTGTGGGTCTTCACAGAATTATTTGACTTCTTTTGGCATTGGTGGCTGGGGCATAGACTTGGATTACTGTGATATTGAATGCTTTGCCTTGGAAACAGTCCCAAGATCATTCTGTCATTTTTGAGACTGTACCCAAGTACTACATTTAAGAATCTTTTGCTGACTATTAGGTAGTCTTCTGCTGACTACCATTTCTTCTAAAGGATTCTTGCCCACAGTAGTAGATACAATAGTCATCTGAATTAAATTTGTCTGTTCCCATCCATTTTGGTTCACTGCTTCCTAAAATGCCAATTAGGGTCACCTAAAATGTATTATTTCAGCCATTCACACTTGAGTGTGAATCAAGTTTACTAACTCTCTTTATTAGGAACCTAGCTCATAGCCAAGTTATAGTGATCCCTGACCAACAACTAGTATATCCATTTATTTTGCAATTCTCCCCATTCTACTTCAGTTGCAGTTCTGACATCCACTTATCTTTCTTCTCTGCTCAACTCACCTCTTCAGTGCCCAGACAACTCTTCTGCTCTTTCCTGGCCCACTGCACTAACCTCCAACCTTGCCTCTCTGGCCTCAGCTCTAAACCCTCCTTCAATCAGTCCTCTACATAAGAGCAAGGATGATAACCCATGCTGTCATTCCAGTCCCCTGCTTGCCCTATTTTTGTGGCTAAGCTAGCTTCCGGGGTTCCTAACGATCAGACCACTGTGACCTCCCCAGCCCCATCCACACTGACCCTCCTAGAGTCCCCAGATATACCCTGCCCTCTCACTCCCTGCCCATGGCCCTGCTCTCACTCCCCACCCCAGCTCTCCCAGTTACAATCAATAATACATTCATTTTGACTCAGATTAGAGACACTTCACTCTGAGAAGTGTTCCATGACTGTTTCTGAGTTCGGGAAGCCTGACTCTCCTTTGTGCCTCCCTAGCAGACTGGGAGCCAAAGACTGACCCCTTGTGATGTGGGGTCCTCATCTCTCCATTGGCTGTGCTTGTCTAATCCATCATGAGGGCAATGAAAATAGGTATTCTATAGAAACATGCTAAATAAAGTAATACATAAAAACTCCAAGCAAAGGACATTCTCTCTAAAAAGTCGACCATGTAATTTTGGAGGCCTCTAGTGATGCCTAGCTTTGGAAGATGGAGGACTTAGTAAGCCACTAGTCATGGCAAAACATGGATCTAAACTCAGTCTTGCATCCTGAGTACCTTCTAGCTGACCAAGCAGATTCAGTTTCCTCCTGAAGAGAAGCCTGCCCTCAATCACTCTGATATTCTTTTTTTTTTTATTTTATTGTGTTGGTTTTGCCATACAATGACATGAAACCGCCAAGGGTCTACACATGCTCCCCCTCCAGAACCCTCCTCCCTCCCCCCACTGACTCCCTCCCCCTGGGACATCCCGGTGCACCAGCCCTGAGCATCAGCCCTGGGCCGGCGACCGATCCCACACATGACAATCA
Organism: Antilocapra americana; assembly: GCA_007570785.1. Classification (NCBI taxonomy): domain Eukaryota; kingdom Metazoa; phylum Chordata; class Mammalia; order Artiodactyla; family Antilocapridae; genus Antilocapra; species Antilocapra americana. The sequence goes on along the minus strand of ML661883.1, from coordinate 2,961,045 downwards.
ACATGTTTCAATGCCATTCTCCCACATCATCCCACCCCTGCCCTCTTCCACAGATATTCTTTTTTTAATACAGTATGACTAGTCTGAATATTTACTTGTTATCTTAGTTTCCATATATAGAATCTAGCTCTCTGACCAGGGATTGAAACCGGGCCTCCTGCACTGGAAGCATGGAATCTCAGCCAATGGACCACTAGGGAAGCCCACCCCAGCATCCTTGGGTCCCCCTCTATTACATGTTCCAGCAGAGCTACAGCACCATAGATGACCCTTTCTTAATGTTTATCTTGCATGAAATTATTTTTTCAGTATTTTTTTTCTGGGCAGATTGTTAAATTCCATGAGACTAGAGATGGGGCTAATTTGTTCATGGTGACATCACTCATCCTCACACTTGAGCCTTAACCATAAACACTGTCTGAAAAAGTACATACGGAATGCCTTTGACTCAGGTTCTTCAAAAAAATATTATTTGCAAAAAAGGAGCAAACATTAATATAATTATTGATTCAAGAGATATCTGTGTTGAATGCTTGATGCCAAGAGTGGCACACATGGGCCCTGCACTTACTGGAAGATTAAAGGAGACAAGCAGGTGAATAATGATTCCAAGTGGACAGAAGGCAGGGCTCAAATAGTCATTCCTGGGCTCACGTGCCAGACCTATCAGGATCTGCTGTCTGATGCTGAGCAATTTGTTGAAGTTCTTAGGGCTTTAGTTTCCTCAACTATAGCATGTGAACCTATGCAGGGAGCTGAGAGACAGCATATTGAAAATATCCAACAAGAGCCCAACACAGGGAAGTGTTTGATATATTTAGCTGGTACAATTACATTAGAAGGCAAATGTGAGTCATGGTGCCATCATCCCTGGAAAACAGGATGGGAGAGAAGACGGTAGAAAGAGAGGGGTATGTCGAGGGGGAGCCCCCTCTCCTATCTGAACCCCAAGCAAAATTTACAAACTGAGCAGGTTTCTTCTCTTGAGAGTCCCTTGGAGTGCCAGGAGATCAAACCAGTCAATTCTAAAGGAAATCAACCCTGAATATTATTGGAAGGACTGATACTAAAGAGCCAATACTTTGGCCACCTGAGGCGAAAAGCCAACTCATTGGGAAAGACCCTGATGCTGGGAAAGACTGAAGGTGGGAGGAGAAGGGGGCAACAGAGAATGAGATGGTTGGGTGGCATCACGGACCTAATGAACATGAGTTTGAGCAAACCTCAGGAGCGAGCAAAAGACAGGGAAGCCTGGCATGCTGCAGTCCACGGGGTCACAAAGAGTCGAACACGACTTAGCGACTGAACAACAACAAAAGACAAGAAGAAACAGGCTCAGAGAGGTGAACAGACTCGCCCAAGCTCTCACAGTTCACCCATGGAAGATCCTGGCCTTAGCCCTACCAGGTTTTCTTCCTCCCAACCTGGTGATATTGCCTGTATGTCCTGCTGCATCCACATCCTGTATCCACTAGGTATGTGTTTCTTTTTTTTCATATTTATTTATTTGGCTGCATTGGCTCTCAGCTGTGGCACGCAGGATCTTTCACTGCAGCACCTGGTCTCCAGCTGTGGCTGGCGGGCTCAGAAGTCACAGCACGTGGGCTCAGTAGCTCTGCAGGTTGTGGGATCCTAGTTCCAGAACCCGAGATCAAACCCACATCCCCAGCACTGCAAGGCAGCGTCTTCACCACTGGACTGCCAGGGAAGTCCCTCGGTATGTGTTTACTGAGCGTCTGCTGCACTGACCCTGATGATGGAGGGAGGAAACGCAGGGCAGTCTGGGAAGGAGGGTACCATCCTCTCCTTTCCTACCTGACACCTCCCATCATGCCTTGACTCTCTAGAGAGAAGCAAAGCATCTGAAAGCAGGCAATGTGGAATAAAGCAGCTCTTCACTAATGAAAAGGGTGGTGCATAAATAATCAATACTGTAGACTTCTGCACGAAAAGCCCATTTCCACTGATTTATATCCTCTTTTAGAAATAACCTGTACAATTATGTTGCATCCATAAGCAGGCTGATGTAACAGAAAGCCCATCATAGCCTGGGCACCATTTAGCAACCTACTATTTATTCCACAGGATTTTAGGAAATTAGATAATCATTTAAATGAGAATGCTGAAACTATTTGGCAGAGACGGAGAACACAACAGCATTTGCCAACTTAATTCTCAAAATAGTAGAAAGTGGACTTCCCTGGTGGCACGATGGATAAGAATCTGCCTTCCAGTGCAGGGGACACGGGTTTGATCCCTGGTCTAGGAAGATCCTACATGCCCTGTAGGGTAGCTTGATTCATGCACCACAACTGCTGAGCCCTCCAGAGCCCGTGGGCCGTAACCATGGATGGAGCCCATTCGCCACAATTACTGACGCCTGCACCCTCTAGGGCCCACGAGCCACAACTAATGAGCCTCTGTGCTGCCACTAGAAGCCCACTAGGGCCTGTGCTGAGGGCAAGGAAAGACACTGCAGTGCGAAGCCTACACACCACAACCAGAAGAGTGGCCCCCACTTGCAGCAACTAGAGAAGACCAAGAATCCAATGAGGGGGACTTCCCTGCTGGTTCAGTGATTAAGACTCTGCCTTGCCATGTGCGGGGGGAGGCTTCAATCCCTGGTCGGGGAACTGAATCCCACCTGCCATGGAACAACTAAGTCCACATACCACAACTAGAAAGTCTGAGCGCCTCAATGAAAGATCCTGCATAATACAAGATGCCAACTAAGATCCAATGCAGCCAAATGAGCACATAAATAAACATTAAAAGAAATAATTAAGTGAGGTCTCATCTTACCTCAACTGTGCCTCCATCATTAACTGAGCACCTATGATGTGCCAGCAACTCAGAAGGACACAGAGGGCAACAGAAATGATAGCACTCACAAGGTGGGAGTTGAGGCTGCCATTTTTGTTCGCCCTACATCATCATCCTTGTGCAGAGCCTGAGACACAGTAGGTGCTTGATGATAATCTGATTGGTGAACAAACCAACAGCAGTGTCTCTCCTTACGGCATCCTAATGAGGTGTTAACAGTAATGACAAACGTTGATGTCTTAGCCTCATAACTCCAGATCCCCACGAGAGGGACCTGAAAATGCTGACAAGCAGCAAGGGTATATTTAGAGCAAAGGGTACAGAGCAAAGAACCCAACAGAAATGGAGCAAAAAGGGGGAAAAAAAGAAGAGCATGGTGCACCTGGGAGAGGGGAGATTTCCACATGGAAGTCAGATCTATGCCTCAGTTTCCCTAAGCACTCCCACGCCCGACAGGCACACGCCTCTCATCAGTGAGGGCAGGGCTATCAGCGCACAAAACTCAGCACGTAAGGACTTATAAAGCCATGCGCGTGTGCGCGTGCCGGGTGAGCACCATTCCCTTCGAAGAAGATGCTGCTCTTCACTTCTCAGTGATCCAAACAAAAGGGAGCATATTTCCTCTCAAGGACATGCATTTCTCCATTTGGGGAAGCACCTTCTAAGGGAAGCAGAGGAAGGAAGGCTTTCAGGTCAGCGGCCAGCGTGCTCATCTCAGGCACAGTCGTCTGCTCGGGCAGCATGTCTTCTGTGATCTCCACCGGTAAGCAGAGGACCGGCAAGGCTCAGAGCACCGGCATGAAACAGATCTGCAGGAAGTTAGAGGTCTGACAGTCTCCTGGCTTGGGCTTTTGATCTCTTTCATCCTGATGTCCTCAGATTCCAGGATCTCAGCCACTCATTCACTCAGCAAAGACTTCTGGAGCACGTGCAAGGCGCACCCACGGGAACAAATCAAACATTTACCTGCCCGGGCAGAGCAGACAAGCCAAAGCCCCTTCTCTGGTTAACATCAATCAAGTGGCCGATTAACCGAGGGGCTTCCCTGGTGGCTCAGTCGGTAAAGAATCTGCCTGCAATGCAGGAGGCCCAGGTTCAATCCCTGGGTCAGGAAGATCTCCTGGAGGTAGAGCATGGCAACCCACTGCAGTATTCTCGCCTGGAGAATTCATGGACAGAGGAGCCTGGCGGGCTACAGTCCACAGAGACACAACTGAGCAACTAATGCTTTCACTTTTTCAGCAGCTGAAAACAGGTGGGGAGTTGGCATCAGGCTGATTTAAAACGCTAGCTTGGTCCCTGCCCAGCTGTGTGACTTTACGGATACGGCTTAACCTCTAAGTTTCTTCAGCTGTCAAAGGAAATAGGAAGCTGTTTTGTGGAAACTGATGGAATCCACATGCATCAGTGGTTTAACAGAGTATCCTGGTGTAAAGCAGGCACTCAGAAATGTGATTTCAGGGAATTCCCTGGTGGTCCAGAGGTTAAGGCTGTGCTTCCACTGCAGAGGGGGTGGGTTTGACCCCTGGTCTGGGAAGTAAGATCCCACATGCTGCACAGTGAGGACAACAAACAAAAAAAAATTTTAAACATGATTTCAAATGATGAGTATCACACTTTTCACTTGGAAAAGTAAATTAAAAGTGCTCCTTGAAAGAAAGGTTATGACCAACCGAGACAGCATGCTAAAAAGCAGACACATTACTTTGCCAACAAAGGTCTGTCTAGTCAAGGCTATGGTTTTTCCAGTGGTCATGTATGGATGTGAGAGTTGGATGGTGAAGAAAGCTGAGCATCGAAGAATTGATGCTTTGAACTGTGGTGTTGGAGAAGACTCTTGAGAGTCCCTTGGACCGCAAGGAGATCCAACCAGTCCATCCTGAAGGAAATCAGTCCTGAATATTCTTTGGAAGGACTGATGCTGAAGCTAAAACTCCAATACTTTGACCACCTGATGCGAAGAGTTGACTCATTGGAAAAGACCCTGATGCTGGGAAGGATTGGGGTCAGGAGGAGAAGGGGACAACAGAGGATGGGATGGCTGAATGGTATCACCGACTCGATGGACATGGGTTTGGGTGGACTCTGGGAGTTGGTGATGGACAGGGAGGCCTGGCATGCTGAAGTCCGTGACTGAACTGACTGACTGACACTTTTCACACAATCATTGAATTTAAACATTTTACTCCTTTGCCTCACACACTAGATCCCATGACCCACTGAGGGTAAGGTCTGAGTTTTGTTCGTTTTTGTCTCTGCGGCACACAGATGCCAGCAGAGAAGGGCTGTATAAGGGACTAGCAAATAAGTGAACAGACACCCAGATCCCACTGCCCAAGGAGGCAGAGCTCTGAGGACGAGCGAGTTCTAACGTCTGTGCCCCTCCACCATGCGGCTATTCCTCCCCCGGGCAGTGGAGTGACCCCACTTATTTCAGTGAGAAGAAAGGGAGTGTGCCCCAGCTCCTGAGGAAGAAAGGCTTTCTCCTGACTTTGAGTCACTGGATTCCTGACCTTCCAGGACAGTCTGTCAGACCCTGAATGCTGATGGTCAATTTTACATGTCCATAGGGCCCATCCACGGTACCCAGATACGCAGTCAAACATTATTCTAGATGTTTCTGTGAAAGTATGTTTCAAAGGAGATTAACATTTAAATCATGATTTGAATCACGAGTAATGATTATTTGCCACAGCCTGGGTGGGCCTCGTACAATCAGGTGAAGATGTTAAAAGAAAAAGACTGAGACACAGATTATTCGTCCTCCCCACCCTAAGGAAGAAAGAAGTTGGTCGTTTGGCCAGCAGATGGCCTTTGGACTCAAACTGTAACTCTCCCCTGAGTTTCCTAGCCTGATCTACAGATTTTGGACTTGCTGGCCTCCATATTCACATGAGACAATTCCTTAAAATAAATCTGTCTGTCTCTCTGTCTCTTTATACGTGTGTGTGTGAGTGTGCATACGCACACATGTGATCTTATCATCCTATTGATTCTGTTTCTGTGGAGAATCTGAATACACCAAGCACAGGTCAAGTGTCCCCAGTTGTACCCAAAAGTGTCAGGATATTACAGTATAAGACAGCATAGCAAGGACTGAAAGAGGCTTCCAGCATGATCTCATCCAATCCTCTTTCTAGGCATTGAGAAACCGAGGCCCAGAGAGGGCAGTTATCTGGCCCAGGGTCACACAGCAGGGTGGAGCGGAAGCCAAGAACAGGAAAGATCTAAGACCCTCCATATCCCTCCCACATGACAACACGAGGCTCTTGGAGTAACATTCAATTTAATTATATGGATAAACTCAAAGAAAAATAAGACCAGCAGAGGATTTTATTGAGCACTTTTGTGCCAAGCTCTCCTCTGCAGGATTTTATATGCTTATTTCATTTAATCTGTGAGGCAGGCATTAGTATCCTCTTTGACAGATAAGCTACGAGTGGGAGAGGGAAAACAGTTCCCCTGGGGCAAAGCTGCTGGCGCTTCTGGAGGTGGGAGGGGAAGGGGATGCAAGCTCTAGCTTCATCCCTAAATTTGAAGCCCCTTTGCCTAAGATGCTACAGGAAAGAGCAAGGCTGCAGGACAAGAGAGACCTGGGCTCCTGGGGAAGGAGGCATGTCACGGCATGGCAACCCTCACCCCCTGATATTTTTCATGTCAATGACCTTACTTTGCTGTGAATCTCCAGTTTCTGCACATGTCTCTGCACACCAAGGCTATTTTGAAGGCAACACCCATTCCCTAATCGCTCCAGCTGATGCTGCAATCTGCACGGATTGCAATGTTATTTGCTAATGCACTGGGCTTCTCGGGGACTTGAAGGCACAGCCAGCGAGGGAGGCTGGGGAGTGGATTTTATCCCTTGCTTGGCAGCCCTTGCCTTGCGGGGCTCGGGGTCGGGGAGACATAGGACGGGCACAGGGCTCCGAGCCCACGTAATCGGATGGGGACCAAATGGAAAGTGCACAGGAAAAGAATCTGGTCCTGAAAATAGCCCATTGAGCTGTGAGCAAGTTCACCGCTGAGCACCCACCAATAAGCTATTTTATCTGACTCTTGTGAAAGACAGAGACGTCTTCTTTGACACACATCCCCAAAAATAGCCAAGAAAAGAATGGAGGGGAAAAAAAAAGATACTGTATCTTGAGCCCGCTGTGAGCCTATTTCTGTACTAAAATCCTTTCTAGGATATAGGTATTGTCCCATTTTAGACTGGAGGAGCCTGAATTTTTACAGGGTGAATAGAGTCCACCACATCACAAAGTACTGAGCGGAGCAGGTATTTGAAAGCATAGCCTTCTCTCTGCCTCATCACTGAGGTGATGCTTGGCCTTTCCAGGTGTAACAGAATCAGACAGGCTGAGATGATCTACACTGTTCCTCACCCCACCCTACACCAGGTCCAGGGTTTCTGAAAAGTCCCTGCTTGGCATCCAGGTGTCGTCCATGGAGAAGCTTTGCTCTCCCCCTGCTCTGTCTGCCATTGTATAAGGCAAAGGACCCCTCTGTGACTCAGCTCTCTCACTGCTCAGAGTTCTATATGGTACTTGGATCAGCCATCGATCCAACACACATTTCCACGTGAGCCGGGTATGGTGCCAGGCCCTAAGGATGTAGAGCTAAAGGCTATCCAGGCACTGTTCCCAGCTGCCTGGAGCCCAGTTGAGGAAAGGCAGAGATGCCGAGAGTTGACTGTAGGGCAAGCATTTGGGAGGGAGAATTTCTTGCTAGGAGATCAGAGAGCTTCTCAGAGGGGTTTGGCATGTGAATCAGGCATTCAAGGATGTGCAGACAGGCACCCAGGAGTTCCTTCAGGGCAGACACCCAATCACCATCATACCCTATGCTTCTGTTGTCCCAGCAAAGGCCCCTGTCTGGGGATGGAAGTGTCATCAGAGATGCGTTGAATTGATCCACAACCCATGATATGCCCTGATGTTCCAAACCATGTTCCCTGGAAAACAGAGCCTAAGCTGGAGATTTTCAGGTGGGTCTACTGGGGAGGTCTCAGAGGCAGAGCATGTGCAGGAGTGAGAAGCAAGATGGGACGGAGTGGAGAGGCTGGGCTGTGATGTTGTCATGATAAAGCCTTTGGTCAAGCCTTGGGGCATCTGGAGAAGGGATAGAACTTTTTACCCATTACGGCAATGAACACAGATACTCACCTGTGATGTTACTAAGTATCAGCAACCCCACTCTACAGGTGGGAAAACTGAAGCTCAAAGAAGTGAGCAAATGAAGGATGGAGCCAGGTTTTGAGCTTATGGTCAAAGGGCTTTTGAGGTTCCACATGGTCCAGGGGAAGCCCCTTACAACATGTCCCATGACCTCCATGGAACCATACTTTTCAAGGGGTCATGGTGCCCATATGACAGGGGTACCATGTGAAGACCCTCCTCCCTGCAACTACTCTGGGGTCTGACATTAGGAATATGTGTGATAAATGTAGCAGCCATCCAAAGAAGGAATGGGTGGGTCAACAAGGGACAAGGATGGAGGGAGCAGAAAAACTCCATGTGGGGCATCTGAGACGAACAGAAGTCTCAGAGAACAGACGCAGCCTGCCTGCCAGGTGAGGTCTGTAGTCTTGGGGCCACTGTCCCTGTGCAGACGTTACCTCTGAGGAGGTCGGCTTGCAGTATCCAGCTCCAAAGACCAGGTTTTCCAGGGAAAGGCTAGACTGCTCTGGTCCTGTGTCTGGGCCGCCTTTCCCAAGCCAGGAGCCTCTTCCTGGGCGAGTAAAACTGTAAAGAAGGGAATTGAAAGAATTGAAAATGTGTCTATTTGTTAAAGGATGTAAAGGAAAGGATGGTACTATTAATTCAGCCTCCTTGATGCTGTTGCTGGGGAGCCCATGAGATGAGCTATTTACAGAAGAGAGCAGGTAGCCCTAGAGGTAAAGAACCCTCTTGCCAGTGCAGGAGACACAAGGGTTCAGTCCCTGGATCAGGAAGATCCCCTGGAGGAGGGCATGGCAACTCAACTCCAATATTCTTGCCTGGAGAATCCCATGGACAGAGGAACCTAGAGTGAGTTGAGGGATCTTCCTGACCCAGGGACTGAATCTCCGTCTCCTGCCTCTCCTACAACTGCAGGCAGATTCTTTACCCACTGAGGTCTACCAGGGTTTAAATTCCAGCAGCAGCATCTGCCAGCTCCATGAGGAAAGTTTTAAACATCCCTGTATCCTCATAAGTCAAAAAGGTTGACACCAGCACCTTAACAGTGGGGCTGTCTGAGGATCCCATGAGTTTAGCCAAGTGCAAGTACGTCTGGCAAAGAACAATGATTCGATAAATGCTAGAAGTTCTTGTCAATGATACCACGAAATCATAAAATCTAACATACCCATTATTCTATTTTTATATAGCTATTGTTGATAATACCACAAATACAATCCACTCTAATATAATCCTGTCTTGAAATTGTTTAGAACTGAGATTTGAAGCAAGTCTACAGTTGAGCTAGAAAGTGGATAAGTGGAGCACTGCAGTAGAAATGGGGAATTTGTGTATGAGCCGCGATGCTCATGGCACATTGAGAGGACCGGTTGCAAATTAGTCACTAGAGTAACTCATCATTGACCTCAGTGTGACCTTGAGCGGCTGAGTCCCTCAGGTGAACTCCAGTTGTAACCAGTTGAGGGTTAAACACTGAGGGTTAAATAGACCTGAGTCTGTTTCAGGGAAGAATCTTTTAAGGTTAAATTTTCATTACACACCTGCTTCTTCCTGGCTGGATTTAACAACTGATGCTAAAACTGCTTTTCTGGAAAAACTGGAGTTTGCCCTATTTGACAGGTATTTCCCATAACCTTAAAGGGTTCCCAACCACTGTGAATAAACTCATAGGAATCCTTCCTGCAGAACCCAGAGAACAGAAGGCAGTTCTATTTTTACCCCCATCCTTGGAGAAGCCTCAACTCTGCTGGTGAATTTCTATCTGCGCCGCTCTCTGGCAAGGTGGCTGCAGACAAGCTTGCAAAGAATTATTTCTGTTAGGAGGTTAAACTTTCTACACAGAGGAGCTGAAATAGCCTCATTAGCAGGCAGAGCCCAGGACAGAGCTCAGCAAGCAGATGGACACAGTGACTGGGGAAGCACAGCATGATCACATCACCCCACCAAGATCTCATTTCCTACGCGCTGATCCCAGCAGGGGATCAGGACCCTGACCCCTACCCAGCCATGAGTGGGGACTGAGTCTCTCTCACCTGCATGTCAACCCCCAACACTGAGAAGTGTCCTGAAAAGGGACATCAGGAGAGTTCCCTTCTAGGAACTGCATAATACAAGATTCCATCCCCAAATGTCCCGCTGCTCGTGTGTGTGACCTGCGCCCTCATGCATGGAGGAGGTTTGAAGTGAGCCAGTGCCACCTCTGGTCCTGCCAGGCACTTGGGTGAAGATGCCTGGATACCACAGGACATGCTCACTGCTGTCAGTTTGACCCCTCCGTTATGGCACTCACAGAGCCTCAGTGCACCTTGAGGCGATGGAGATGCTGGGTCAACTCCTTGAAGAGAAAGCCTGGGACCACTCAGGTGGTCCTACCCTTGAACAAACAGCCACCGGAGGAGGGGACAGAAAACTGCATGCCGGGCACTGTCCTCATGTAAGACTCACTAAAACCTTAGGCAGACAAGCCCCATGAGTGTTCCCAGCTTAGAGATGGAGACTGTGTGTCTCAGAGATAGTAGGTGACTTTTCAAATAAGACACGGGTAGAAAGAAGCCAGGTCCATGGAGGCACCGGGTCACAGCCATTCAGCTCTGAGGTTTCCCATCCATGTCTTTCCCAGGTCCCTGCCCACCTCTCTCCTGCCCCTCAGGGAGGCTCAGAGCTGAAATTTACAGCCTAGGGGTGTTTTGCTGGTCTGGGCTCATGTGCCCTGGGCAGCTCTCAGCATCTCAGCCCCACGAAAGACTCAAGCGTAACAAGGAACCCGAAGCAGCCACCCTCCTCCCAATACCGCAGGACGTGTAACCTCATACCTGATCAGCGGCTGCTGCAGGGCCACCAGGGCGGCGTGGATGGTCACCGAGATCACCGACAGGTGGAAATAGTCGAACATGACGGGCACCTGGTGATGCAGGCCTCTCCGGGGGTGGAAGTGCAGGCCCAGCACACGGCTGCTGATCACAGGGACCCCGGCCATGTCCCTCAACCTGGAAGGCAGGCGAGTGATTACGTGAGTGGTGGTGGCATGTCCCTGCCGCCCTCCAGGTGAGTCCACGTGGCAACCTTGCCCACACACAAACACTGGGCGCCCATCGGCTTATCCAGTCCCTCCCTGCAAATAACTCTGCTAGGTTAAAAACTTGTTTGCCATGATGAGAAAATGAAGCAACCGAGGCTCAGAGATGGAAAACAACCCCCGGGACCTCACACAGCTGCTATGCGGCAGAGCTGGGCTCACACTCTGCTATCACTGATGTGGAGCTCACCTTGCAGTGATGGAAGGACGCCCAGATGTTTTCCCAGGCTCAACAGTGAAGCCCTCCTGGACTCCCACGTCCCAGCTTCCTCTTGTATTTCCCCCATGGGCCCCCAGCACAGCACTTTCTTGGTACCACTGTGTTTTCTACAAGAGTCCTACCTCTTAAAGGCAAGAACTGTGACTAATTCTCTGTTGAATCCCTAACACCAAACATAGAATTGGGCACACAGCAGAAATCAGTCAGATATTTGTTTATCAAAAGGAATATGTGACTGAACGAGTAAATGACCCCCAAAGAGCAATAGAGCCTGATCAGTTTCATCCAGGATTCCCCCTACCTTCTCTCCAGTGTTTTGTAACTGATGGAGATAAAATTCAGTTATCTGGGGGAGTCTCAATATAGGAAAGGACTGAATTGCCTTCAATCTTTCCCACCCTAAGGCTGGGAAAGATTGAGGGCAAGAGAAGGGGGGCGACAGAGGGTAAGATGGTTGGATGGCATCACTGACTCAATGGACAGGAGTCTGAGCAAACTTCAGGAGATAATGAAGGACAGGGAAGCTTGGGGTGCTGCAGCCCATGGGGTTTCAAGGAGTCAGACACGACTGAGCGAATGAACAACAAACAACAAGGTGGGAGAAAACAGAGATGAACTGGATAGCACTGAGAAGAAAATGCTTAGGTTCTTATAAAGGAAATAAAAAACAACCCCCAAAATCAAACAAACACAAAACACAGAAAAAGAGCCCTGGTGTTTAACTGGAGGGGAAGAGATGACGTAAAGAGTCTTGTGCATCCAGGCTGAGAACTTTCATGTGTGGCTTCAAGGACTGAAGCTGAGAGCAACTAACGGAAGGTACAGAGGGGTGATCTGTCCCTTGAAGTAAAGAGGAATGTCCTGATAGGTGGGACTGTCCAGGACAGGGTGGGATCTGTCGGGAAGAAGTGAGCCCCCTAACCCTGGGCAATACGTGCTCATGGCACTTTGCAGAGCAGCAGTTTCAAATGCGAGGTCAGGCTAGAGCAGGTTTCCCAACCTCAGGGATACCGACCCTGGGAGCTGAACAATGCTCTGCTGGGGAGTGGGGTGCAGTCCTGTGCATCAAGGGATGTTTAGGACTATCAGACCCACCCACTAGAAGCCAGGAGCACCCACCCCCTGCCCAGAGTGACAATCAAAAATGTCTCCAGAGGGACCTCCTGGCCATCCAGTGGTTAAGACTCTGAGCTCCCAATGCAGGGGACATGGGTTCAGGTTTGATCCCTGCTCAGGGAACTAAGGTCTTGCATGCACACTGTACGGCACAGCCAAAAAAGTTAAAATGGGAAAAAAATTTTAAATCATGAGCAAATGTCTCCAGGTTTGGCAAAATTTCCCTGGGGGACACAATCGTCCCACCCACACTGAGAACCACTAGACGGGCTGGACATTCAGAGCCCTTCCGCCCCTAACATCACCTGGCATGCTCCTCTGTTTTGATCCTGCTCAGGCCCAAATGGCTCCGAAAGAAGCTGACTGCCTGGATCATGTTTCAAAGCCTGAAGTCTGCCCCCAGGATGTAATACAGATGCTTTGTCATCCCTAAACCCAATTTATGAAAATTAAAAAATATGGCATTTTCAATTCCTCCCTGGCCTCTGGCTTCCTGTTCCTCTTTGCTAATCTTATACTCCAAGAAACCACTCTGCTCTGATGGTTATTAAGTGCTTTGTACTATAGGGAGGAAGTGACACATGGAAGCTTGCTCCACATGTATCTAGGAAGCCACAGAGAGGAAGATGACATTGATCCCGAGGCCATGCGCTTGGTGCAGCTTAGATATTCCCTCTCTTGATCTTCATAGCAGACCTATGAAGTGCAGAACCTCTAACGAAGCCTGTTGTATAAACGAGACTACTGAGATTTAGAAAAGTGCAAGGATGCACCCAGTGTCTCGTAGTCAATGAGCTCGGAGCCTATTGCTCTACTTTGGGTCAATCTTCGGTATTGGCCTCTCTGTTAACTACTATTTTGATGGCAACAAGGTCACATTTATTGTATCTACCATACACGGTGTCATTTTCCACCCTGGAGGGCTGGGTAGGGGATGACTTCTAGGCTGAGTCTGGGATCAGTGACAGGGTTCTGTGATCCAATGGAAATGTGTGCCAGGAAGCTATGGATGAACATCTCTGAAGGAAGAGGCATAAGAATATAGATTGGGGGTCTTAATAAAATTAATAAAATGAGTGAATGACAGAAATCCTAGATAGTTGAGAGGGAACAAGAGAAAAATAGAGACAAGGACTTCACTTCTGAGTTGATAGCTGAGAAAGAAGGACAGCTTCACATGGGGCTTCTGAGTTCCACATGGTGCTAGAACAATAAGTCCTGAGGATGGGGTGAGGAAGGTAAGATTCTCAAGCATCCACGATCCCACCAAAAGGTAAGCAGAAGTGATGAGAGAAGCAGGTGGCCAGAAGGGCTTGGGGTCCAGATGAAGACAAGCGTGAGGAATCTGTGATGCTGAGCACAGATCCAGGGGCAGGCCCAGGGACAGGTCCTCCTGCCTGCAAGCCACGGGATATTGCCATCCACATACATCAGCAGATGTCTATTCCCAAAGCAGAGGCACATTCAGGTTTCTGACATTTTAGACAGGGTCCCTCTGAATCAATGCCCCACGTTATGAAAACTCCCTTAACAATCAGACACATCTTGGGGATGGGACAGCCCTTAAGAAGGGAACCAAAGCTCTAACAGGGACTCTGAAATTTGAAGGGTTTGGGAATCATTCCACCAGCGTCAGCCCCTTGGCCACCTGATCTCCCATTCCCCACTGGAGAAGGTGAAGCATTGCTGAAGAGGTTGTGGAATTCAGAAGTGAGGATTAATTTGCAGAAAGTGGTCATACTGTGCTGAGATTGTGTTAATAAAACCAATGGAAAAGAAGCACCTCCATCTTCACCTTAAGCCTAATCAGGGGAGTCTTCAAGAGAGCATGCCCTGTGTCCCCTGGTATCGAAGGAACACAGATCCTGGTGCCTGACGTATCCTGCAAAGCTCCTCAGGAAAGAAGCTGAGGGTAGCTGGGACAGCCAAAGAGGAGTGAACTGTAATGGGGTGGGAGTCCCCACCAGCGTGAGATGAGGAGGAAAGTGCTGTGATCACTATCCAAGAGCCAGATGTGCAGTCCCCAGAGAAGAATCTGCCAAAAGAGCTTCCGGCAAGGAGTGAATGACCCAACCATAAGAGGCATCATTATATCAAAGAACTGCAGGGGTTGGAGGAGAGGGGAACCACCTAAAGGGCATAGCTCCAAAGAGTCACAAGCACACCCCAAGAGTAGATAAAGCAGCGATCCAGCATCTACCCTGTGAAGAGTCCTGCCTGCAACCGAACCCGTGAAGCATGACTCCCAGCGCCATCTGCAACCTCCTGCCTCCTCTTTGTGCCTGATCCTGCGAGGCCCGCACAACCCGGGGGTAAGGAGGCAGGAAGCTGCACAGGAGGCTCCGCACACCCTGTTGCTACAGTGGGAGCTTCTCACCCTGAGAAATCCCTGAGCTGGGGTGCACTGGTGCCAAGAGGCAGTGTCGATGAAAAGAAATTACAGGTTGAATGATCGGGTTTGAGGAATACATTCTACTGGACTTCTTCATACCTGAAAATAGAACTATTTATGGCATGAAAGAACAGGCTAGGACATGACTGTTTCACCCCTGGGGTAGAAGGAAGAGGCCACAGAACAAGCTTAAAGGAAGCAGTTATGAGAAAGAGGAGGGTTGCTTCCTTACTGAATCGGTAGGATTCACATCAGTGGATTTTCAGAGAGCTGAAACATAACAGCAAAAATTTAATGTAAAGATGAGGATCCTGGCAGAATCTCCTTTGATTCAAAAGGGGCATTGAGGTTTGCAGGCTTACAGGGTCATTAATCTAAAGACCTAATTAATATTGCATTGCAAGTGTATGGGGGTGAGTGCTGGAGATATGAAGGTACTAGTCAATAAAGCTGGGAAGTCAGTTGTCTGCGCCTGCAGCCGCTGAGAGAGCTGCCTAAAAGGCAAGCGGCTTGAAATGACCACACAGACATTCCTTGTCCAGGTTTCTTAGGCTGATCAGGAACCAGGTTTCTAAGGAAGGTTCTGAGGTTAATGGCCATCAAGATACCCTAGAGCTCGAGAAGGGCTGAGCAGAGGAAACTGTACCATCACGCTTGAGGGATTCCAAGGACACTCACTGTTGTTCACTGTCCGTAAAGTGCAAATCCACCTTGAGTTGGAAATCGACTTCACTTACTGCCTCTTCTACCTGGAAGAGAAACAATGTTTAAGGATGGCAGGAGTCAGATCTGGTCCAGACAACCACTGAGCTGGTCAGTTTCCCAAAGTTCAAAAAAAAAAGCTCATCGCAAAATAAATATCATTTATGTGTAAAGCAGAATTTCCATTCATGTTCTATGGAATTCTGGTGGCACAGGGTGTCTGTATTACATGGAAAACAGGGATTTATTTAGTCAGATTTCGGGAAAAGTCAATTTACAGGAAAATAAATGTCCAGTGAGTTTTCTAGCTTGTAGGACGGTTGAGAAACTTATTTCCAAAATAGATTTGATCTGGAATCTTCAGAAGCAGAAGGGATGGGTTCTCTAGCACCTGCTTTGGAAAGGTGAGAGCAGGGAACTTCCACAGAGGAAACCCCACTTGGCTAGAGATGGGAACATGATGGAGGTGGCATTATTTCTGGCCCCTTCGAGGGGCCGGCGCTATCCTTCAGGTTCACAGAGGAGGAAATGAAGTCATTTCCCAAGGCGACTCAGCTTCACAAGAAAGCAGACTCTGCATTTTTGTCTTGTGATCCAGTACATTTTACCATTTATGCTTTCAGATGCTTCAGTATTTCACATCCAATTCACGACTGTTTCCATTCTCAGCTTTTAAAAAACCATATTCATTAACTAGCACGGGAACCTATTTGTTCTACTTGCCAACTTCTCACGTACATCGAAAAGATGGTGACCCCAGGAGTCACTTGCTAAAGACCAGATCTCATTGATGCCCCCATTCAGGAAACCCAGGTAAGTAACGCACACCTGGGACAGATGGCGTCTCCTCCTCACCCTCAGGCTGGATGGGACCATTCTCCTGTGTGAACCACAAAATCCCATTGTTGCTTTTTCTTTTCTATCTTAGCATTCAATGCTTCCTATAAAATTATCTCAGCTTTATAACTTTGGGGTTACAAGCCCATGAGACAAATATTAGGTTGGCCAAGAAGTTCGTAACACGATACATAAAACCCAAACGAACTTTTTAGCCAACCCAATATTAACTTCTCAATGCACATGAATTTGAGCAAACTCCAGGGGAGGACGAGGAGCCTGGCGTGTCACAGTCCATGGGTTTACCAAGAGTCAGACACGACTTAGCGACTGAACAACAACAATATTAACTGCAGACACACGTGTACCCCAATGTTCATCGCCGCATTGTTTACAATAGCCAGGACATGGAAGCAACCTAAATGCCCATCAACTGATGAATGGATAAGAAAGCTGTGGTACATATACACAATGGAATATTACTCAGCATTAAAAAAAATTCATTTGAAGCAGTTCTACTCAGGTGGACGGAACTGGAGCCTATTATCCAGAGTGAAGTAAGCCAGAAGGAAAAACAAAAATACAGTATACTAACGCATATATATGGAATTTAGAAAGATGGTAACGAGAACCCTGCATGCGAGACAGCAAAAGAAACGCAGATGTATAGAACAGTCTTGTGGACTCTGTGGAAGAGGGCAAGGGTGGGATGATATGGGAGAATGGCATTGAAACATGTTAATTATCATATGTGAAATCAATTGCCAGCCCAGGGCTGATGCTCGGGACTGATGCACCGGGATGACCCAGGGGGAGGGAATCGGGAGGGAGGAGGGAGGAGGGTTCTGGAGGGGGAGCATATGTATACCCATGGCGGATTCATGTCAATGTATGGCAAAACCAACACAATAAAGTAAAGAAAATTAAAAAAAAAAAAAAAACTGCAGACACATTCAGTTTAGTCCTCATTGCATTTCTTACTGCATTTTGAACAAGCAGAAAATACTTAGAAATCAGGCAGTTTTCACATTTCCATCGCAGAGTTCCAGCTTCTGAAAAAACAATCCCCGGATCTGGCTACGCTGAACTGGCATTCCGAAGCTCCACTTGGCTCAGGTGACTCACTGAGAAAATCCATCTGCCTGTGGCTAAACCCCTCTGGCCATTTTCTTGCCTAGTGTCCCCTGTAATCTGGTGTCATTAAGGGACAGACTAGGCTTAATCCGCTCTGGATCCACAGCTCCGGGAACAGTGCCCCCCGCGCAGAGAGCGTTCACGAATAAATGCAGCTCTTCTCCACCCCCAACTCTGGCTTCTGTTTCCTTATAAGAATGCCCTTATTCTGCAAGAGTGGAAATCTCCTACCCAAAGCCTCTCCGGGAGCATGTTCCTGGTTAAGCATAACTCAGGCAGAGACATATGGATGGAATTTATCTTTAGCTTCCCAGAGTTTTAAAATTTGTAAAAAAAAAAAAATTTAAGCATTTCAAAGTTAACATTTTGCTGAATCCGAGTGCTATGAATAACTTCCTCTCCTAGCTTTGTTTTGCATAATCACGCACCCCGCTTTATACACACAACCCAAGCAACTCAGCCTCTTGTCACCAGCTCCTGGGGAGTGAGACTAGCAAAACCAGCCTCCCTAACCACCTCCGAGCATGTATTTGCCTACTGAACAAAAATTCACTGTAGGCTCCAGGTTTAAACTTGCTGCAAGCTCTCTGGAGCAGAGAGAGAAATTGAGGTGCAGGATCAGCTGTCGCTAGATGGAGCCTGGCTGTGACTTCACTGAGGTCGCAATACATCTTTAATTGCAAGATGCTCCAGAAGGCAGTCACTGGTTTCTTGAACCACTCACTTCTCTCATTTCCTCATTACCCACCTCTCTCCAAACACACACACTCACATGCGCATGCGTGCATACACACACACACACACACACACACACACACACACACACACACACACA
>ML661883.1:2765892-2942720 GCA_007570785.1 Antilocapra americana | reverse complement strand
ACACACACACACACACACACACACACACACACACACACACACACACACATACACACACACACACACACACACACACACACACACACAAACTTGCCCTTCCATTGCCCTGCCTTATTCTGGTTAAAGAGATGGCTTCCTTTCAAGGGTGTTTTTTTGTTTAATTGAAGAAGAGCTGACTTACAATGCTGTGTTAATTTCTGCTACTTAGCAAAGTGATTCAGTTGTGTGCATATATATATTATATGTGTGTGTGTATATAGACATAAATATATAAAGAACATAAAAATATTTTAAAAGAATGTAAGAGTATATACATATATGTGTAAAGAATATGTAAGTACAATATAAGTAAAAAATATAAAAAAGAATGTGTACACATATACATTCTCTTTCTACATTTTTTCATTACAGTTTATCATAGCTTATTGAAATAGTTCTCTGTGCTATACAGCAGGACCTTGCTGTTTAGCCGTCCTATATATAGTAGCTTACATCTGTTAACCCCAGCCTCCCGGATGGGTGACTTTCTAGCACCAGAGGTCAGTTTTATACAGGAGTAGAAACAACGCCCTGGCCAGGGTTTACCGAAGAGTTACTACGTAGCAAACACACCTATGTAGTGGTACACAGGACAAGTACCCCTGTCAGACGCTATCTTATTTAATGTGGAAATACCTGAATGAAGACATATTGTCCCCACTTAAAAATGAAGAAATTGAGACTCGGTGTAGGAAAGTCACTTCCAAGGCTAAACTAATTAGTGGGTCCAAGCCGAGATTTAGTCACGGGCTCCTCAATTCTTCAGTCTTCTCCCATGGTCTAACCTGTGTTGTGGGTTGTACAGTCTAATTTAACTGATTTCAACTCTACTTATAATAGTAACTCTTGTATCTTCTCTTCTCTTATGAGACTCTTTTCTGAGCTGTACCACAGCTGAGGGGATAAGAAAGCAGCTTTGGAAGCCAAGTTACATGGGTGCAGATCTTTCTGTTTTAGCATCTCTGTGACCTTGGGCCAACCAATCTAAGTTTGTTTTTCATTTGTATATTGGGGGTAAAATGATTATGCTTACTCTTGCCTACATGCTAAGTTGCTAAGTCGTGTCTGATTCTTTTGCAAGCCCATGGACTCCAGCCTACCAGGTGCCTCTGTCCATTGGGTTCTGCAGGCAAGAATACTGGAGTGGGTCGCCATGTCCTCCTCCAGGGGATCTTCGCAACCCAAAGGTTGAACCCGAGTCTCCAGTGGCTCCTGCACTGCAGGCAGATTCTTTACCACTGAGCCACCCAGCGGGGAAGCCCACACTTACTCCGTAGATCACTGCTTTTGTGTAGCTAGCAAGAAAATGCACATAAACGTGTGTGAAGAAAGGCCAGTCTGCACTCACCGCAGCATGTGAAATTTGTGCTGACTGGGTCAGCATTGTATACACTTACTGCTCACACCCAGGACTGATTGCACGCATGACCATGAACTCTGGCCTCCTGGCCACAAGCAACGCTTTGGCTACCATAAACAGACATTCCCTAGAGCTAATGCACCCACTCCAGAGATATCGCTTTTATGAACATATCCAATTAACTGTAATTGCCATGCATCCAGATGCAATGATTAATGATAACATTGTTTGCTGCCACAAAGATTAACCCCAACACAATAATAAATGATTAGCCTGTAAAGTTAAGCAATTTTCCACACAGAAGAAAACACGATGTACCATAGGAACAACATCTTGTACAAAATGAACACAGGACTAATGCTGGCGAACATGCCCTCTTCATGATCAGAACTTGGCTTGTGGCAACCCAACTTGAGTGTTGCATTCAAACCTTGAAAAACCTTGAACTCATAGGGGTAGGAAAGAGAGTCAGATGGAATTCAGATGGAATAATGACTGAGAGACCTGAGTCATGTCCAAAACCCAGCCTCCAATCATAACCATTCTTCCCAGAAAGCTCTCTGAGATCAATGGGCCAAGGGCCAATGGCCTGTGAGAAGTCAAGTGACCTTCTCTTAGTAGAATTCGGGGAAGCTGAGCTTGGGAATGAACCCTAACTGGGAGTCCCTTAACCCCCAAAACCACCCCCAGTATCTTTTCCTAAACTGCCTGTACCCACCTGAGTTCAGGAAAGAAGTAGATGATGGATTCAGTTCATTAAACAGAGATTTACAAAGGTGTGGGGAGAACCTAAGGAAAGCAACCAGTGATGACGGTTGGGTACCTTGGGGTTTAGTAACTGTAGGATTCCTCACCACCTCCTCATCCCTACCTCAGGGCCTCTGTTCTAGCTGCACCCTCCTCCAGGGATGCCTGGCTCCAAGGCCTCATACTGTTGTCCCTGTATGGGATGCCCTTCATCTTTCTCTTAGTCTGATGAAATCTTAGTCTCGGCATCTCAAAGCCAGCTTCTTCGTGAAGGCATTGATGTCTTCCTGCAGAGTTCATCTCCATCCTCGGTGCCCCTTGCTCATTTGCAGATGCAGCTGGCACAGTGCCTTTCAGCTACTAGTTGTTGTTCTTCAGTCGCTAAGTCGTGTCTGACTCTTTGCAGCCCCATGGACTGCAGCATGCCAGGCTCCTCTGTCCTTCACTGTCACTTGGAGATTGCTCAAATTCATGTCCATTGAGTCGGTGATGCTATCTAACCATCTCATCCTCTGCCACCCACTTCTCATTTTGCCTTCAATCTTTCAAAACATCAAGGTTTTTTCCAGTGAGTCAGCTCTTCACGTTAGGTGGCCAAAGTATTGGAGCTTCAGCTTCAGCCTCAGTCCTTCCCATGAATATTCAGGATTGATTTCCTTTAGGATTGACTGGTTTGATCTTGCTGTTCAAGGGACTCTCATGTGTCTCCTCCAGCTCCAGTGCCTGTCTGTATGTCTTTTTTCTGATGAAGCATCCATCCTTTGAGGGAATACTCCTGGTGCCTTCTTCAGCCTTGCCCATCATCTGAGGGCCCACCTCACATCCCTTCCCAAAGTAGGTGTTCAGCAAATAGTTGCTGATTGACCCACTGACAGAGGCCCTGCAAGTTAATCAACAGAATTCACTTGGTACATGAAATAAGCAAGTAAATGAACAAAAGCATGAATACAAAACTGACTAAATCAGGAAGGGCTGGAATGCTCTAAAATCCAGAGTTTCAGAACAAACCTAGAGCATCTTCTTTGCATCCCATTCTCCTAGCAATAGGGCTTCCCAGGTGGCACAGTGGTAAATAAATCACCTGCCAATAAAGGAGATATAAGAGACATGGGTTCGAGCCCTGGGTCAGAAAGATTCCCCTGGAGGAGGGCATGGCAACCCATTCCAGTATTCTTGCCTGGAGAATCCCATGGACAGAGGAGCCTGGCGGGCTACAGTCTATATGGTTGCAAAGAGTCAACATAACTGAAGCGACTTGGCATGCTCCTAGCAATGGATACAAAAGGCACAAGAGGGCTCAGCATTTGTGGCTGGTGGTAGGTTCGGGACTTACCCTTTCACCATCTAAGAGTAAATGAGCTCGGAAGATCACGGCATCATTGATGGGCACCTCCTCATTCCTGTATAAGATCTGGAAGACCCGGCTGTGCACAGTGCTGTCGTGGACGCAGGCTGAGTGTGGGCTGCCGCTGTCTGCAAAACAAGAACCAGTAGAAGCCCATGAACTCCCATCCTGCCCTGGATCCTCAGCCTCCTGGGGTGTCAGTCCAGCTCAAGGAGAGCAACGGCCCCGAACTGCATTTCAATTCCCAAAGACCAAGGTCTACAGATGAACACAAGTCCATCGTGGAAGATTTATGGTCACCAAATCTCAGAAAGAACATTGTTCACTCCTTTATAAGTCTAATATCTTAGCTAAATCATTTGCCATCACAAGGGCAATGTTTCTTGGGTGGACAGTGAAAGTGAGAGTGTTGTGTCCAACTCTTGGCCACCCTATGGATTGTAGCCCACCAGGCTCCTCTGCCCATGGAATTCTCCAGGCAAGAATACTGGAGTGGGTTGTCATTCCCTTCTCCAAGGGATCTTTTCATTGCTGAGATCAAACTTGGGTCTCTCACATTGCAGGCAAATTCTTTACCATCTGAGTCACCAGGGAAGCCCCTGGCTAGAAATTAGCATCTGCTAAATTCTTCTCCTGCTTACACACCCCTTCCTCCATGATGTCTTCCTTAATCCCCCTCTCCGAGAAATAATAACACAGAGATAAAGACAGAAATTACCCTTCCTTCTCCAGAGACGCCTTAGTGCCCCCAGAATCTCTCTCTCCTGAAAGTGTGGCTTTCATACCACACAGGATATGAAGGATAATCCGTCTTGCATTTTAGATAAATGTGTTAATTCTCATTATATTAGATATCCAGTTTATTAAGGAACCTGTTCAACTCCAAGTCCGCCAATACATTTTGTGCACACGTGCTCGGTCATGTCCAACTCTTGGCAATCCTTTACAAGCTTCTCTGTCCATGACCCTATACAGGCTTGTCTGTCTATGACCCTACACAGGCTACTCTGTTCATGGAATTTCCCAGGCAAGAATACTGGAATGGGTTCTAAATGTACCCTAACCCCTAAACACTGACTCAGAGTTAAGTTGAATTTCAGGATCTTCCCATGTCCACTGATCAGGATTACTCTGGAGAGAAAAATGGGTGAATTCCTCCAAATCACTTAAACTGCACAGGTAGAAAAATATAGAAATCTTCTAAAATAAATAATGTGAATATTTATATAAAGCAATCATTATGCATTCATCATAATGGCCAGACAAGTGGTATTTCACAGCTTCCAACATGTTTTTCAAATGTGTTTCTTTCCTTAGTCCTTATAGAAAATTGCTCAGGTATGTCTTCATCACAGATGAAGAGACCAAGGCGCAGAGGAAGAGGCAGGTGTCCTGTCAGTTGCTATAAGAGGAGGTACTGTGTGCACCCATCCTCAGATCTATCTGTATAACATCTGGGAAGAGAAGTCTCTGGTGAATGAGCAAAACACACCCATTTCAGACTTCCCTGGTGGCACAGTGGATGGGAGTCTGCCTGTCAATGCAGGGGACATGGGTTCGATCCCTGGTCCGGGAGTATTCCAGACGTTGCGGAGCTCCAGGGTCTGTGTGCCACAACGACTGAGCCCATGCTGTGGAGCCTGAGAGCCGCAATTACTGAGCCTGCTGCAACTACTGGAGCCTGTGCTCTGCACCAAGAGAAGCCACCACAATGAGAAGCCTGCCACTGCAATGCAGAGTGGCCTCCACGCACTGCAACTGACGCCCGCACAGCAACAAAGACTCAGTGCAACCCCAAATAAATAAATACCTAATTTTTAAATGCACCCATTTCCTAGCAAAAGGTAAGTTTTCCGTAAAGCTCTGTTGAGAAACTGAACTAATGTGACTGCAAAAGGAAGCAAGAAAATGTTTTAAAAAATGAGCTCAACCAGCAAAGGCAAACAGCTTGAGTGCCTTGTGCAATGTCCCCAGCTGGCTCAAACAGTCCTCAGAAACAGGGACAAGGGGTCACCGTCACCACCCCATGCACAGTCACGCTGCACACCCGCCTTGTTGCTTCAGAGGAGGGGGGAAAAAAAGAAATGCAAAATCCCAGGTTGTTTCCACATCCGCTCAGATTGGCACTTCATCATGAAGGAAATAAAATTACTGGCTCAATGCAGCCCTATTTAGACCTGTTGGATTCAAATTGATGTGGTTTTTAAACAGAAATGATCCTTGTGTGCAAATGCCTTTCTGTTTTGATTTGCTGCACCAGCCCTTTCTCTATCACTGTCAAGGCCAGGTTGATCTATAGGTCAGACCGACATCGTGGCCGAGGATGGATGGAGTAAATACTCTGAAGGTCAGAGCAACGCAGAGCCGTCTAGTACCTGGAGGGACAGCCAGGAAAACAGTTCAATCACTTGCCGTCTTGGGCGAGTGACATCATCCCTTGTAAGAGCAGCTTTCCATGTGAAAAATGGGCATCTCCACACACTGACCTTCTGTGATCAGTGTAGACCAAAGAGGATAAAATAAATCAACATCTGAAGACCAGGCACGTGGCTGACATGCAAAATACAGTAGGATGATCTTTTAACTGTGTTTCAAGAAAGGTCGTAGCCCTTTCTGTTGAACGCATTTCCAATGGCTACACACGTGCAACTGAGCTCCTCTGATTTCAGCAGATTGACAAACAGGACTTAGCAGTATTTACAGAAGACCCTCACATCCCGAGATGCCCCATTAAGCCCAGGACATTTCTGATGCCATGTGGGACCTGTGGCATTTTCTCATCACTAGTAACTAGGGCATAAACAAGTGTCTCCTTTCCAAGGAAGGTTCACTGATCACAAGGCGCCCTCTGGGCTTGTGGGCATCACTGTGACTGTGCCTGTCAGCTTTGCTCCCACCAGGATGCTCCCTTCTTCCACAATGACAACCCACCCTCGGACACCTTGCTCATTACCCTGGCTCCCTCTTCCTGACTTTCTGCAAGGCCACTTGCTGAATTTTCTATGACTGGCTCTCTTGCTCATTCACAGAATCTTCCTTGGCAGACACAGGGTGCTTGTTCACACCTGGGGCTCTGCACCCTCTCACGCACCAGGTACTGGGCACCCAGAGGTGAAGGAGGTGCACGCTGGCTCTCTGTGCTAAAAGACCTTGCTCAGACTGTGGGAGGATGCCCCTTCCTAGCTGTGGGGTAGAAAGCCACTTTTCTCTTCCAACTGTTTTTTGTTGTTGTTGAAATAACACTCATTTCCTTTTTCTACACTTTAATACTTATCACATTAGTGAAAAGAACATGTCTTGGCATATCCCAAGTGCTATTTCAACTATTATGACTCATTTTTTTCTTAATTTTGTTGGAATATAGTTGATTTACAATGTTGTATTAGTTTCAGGTATACAATAAAGTGATTCAGTTATGCATATACATATATTCATCTTTTTCAGATTCTTTTCCCATATAGGTTAGTATAGAATATTGAGTTCCTCATGCTATAAGAGTAAGTCTTGCTGGTTATCCATTATATATATATATAGTAGTGTGTGTAAATTAATCCCAGGCTCCTAATTTATCCCTCCCAGCCACATTTCACCTCTATTAACCATAAATTTGTTTTCCAAATTTGTATCTATGTTTTAAAAATAAGTGCATTTGCCTCATTTTAATTAGATTCTATATATGAATGATGTTATACGATATTTGTCTTTCTCTGACTTACTTCGCTATTGCCAAGTTACAGAAGCAGCTTAAATGGTTATCAACAGAGCAATGGATAAAGAAGATGTGATACATATATACAAAGGAATATTACACACATGTTCAGTCATGTTCAACTCTTTGCAATTCCATGGACTGGGCCCATCAGGTTCCTCTGTCCATGGGATTTTCCCACCAACAATATTGGATTAGGTTGCCATTTCCTCCTCCAAGGAATCTCCCTGACCCATGGATTAAATTCTCATCTCCTGCACTGTAGGCAGATTCTCTACCTCTGAACCACCAGAGAAGCCACGATGGAATATTACTCAGCCATAAAAAAGAATGAAATGGTGCCATTTGTAGTAACATGGATAGACTTAGAGATTATCTTTAGACTGCTCTTTGCATATTTGGTGACTAGACCACTAGTCCAATGAGAAGACCAATGACTAGGCCAATGAGAAGATGTAGCTTAGAGTCTCCCCAAATATGGGTCTTCTTTTTTACATGTCAGGACCGATACTATGGATGAGGATATAAAAGGAGAATTAGAACTTTGAAGGGAAACAAGACTGATGGAAAGGAGGTGTGGGGCATCAAGAGAAGGGAACAGAAGAAAGAGGAGCTGAGTAGAGACAAGAGAGCAGACAGATTAAGGAGAGGAGCTTTCCAGTGACTCCCACTGTCCAAAGAACACATTTCACATAGTTCGATTTGGAACTGCAAACCAGAAAGCAAGAGTAAAACACTTGGGTTCTGCTCTTTCTTTTCCCCAAACACAAGTGATATCAATACTTTGCATATTGATGTGCCTCTAAATGCCTGCACCCCCTTCCCTCTGCAGATATCCCCCTCCAGCCCCACATGGCTCTGAGAGCACAGATTACAAAGCACAGGTGCCGCTTCTCTGGCATAAACCCTCTGTCCCAGAGTCCAAGCCAGGATGCTCTCAAGAGCATTGACTTGTGGCCTCAACTCCCTCTCCCGTTCCAAGAAGATGGCCACGACCCTGCCTGCACACAGGAGCCCCCCAGAGAATCAGGTCTGTGCTAAGCAGTCAAAACTCTGGAGGAACCTTTCCAGCCCTCCAGGCCTGAAGATGTCTGGGTGAGGTTCAGGCTGTTTGAAAACAAAGATGCCAAGAAGTTATACTATTGCTTGTAACCCAGGACACATTCATGTGGGAGGACTTTCCAGAACATTAGAGTTCAGGGAAGTTGTGAAAGCCAAGTCAGATTATGAACAACTCAAGGTCATGACCTTGAGTTTTGTATGGTTTAAAACAGGCTCTCCTTCAGTAAAGCAAACAAGAGATGTTCTAGACTCGCCCCTGCTACTTTCTTGCTGTGTGGCCTCGGGCAGGACAGTAAACAGGAGCTTAAATGAGGCAAATTTGACACGATCAGTGTCAGGTCCAGATGAGATGAGGATTAAAGAAGTGTGTGTTTAATTGTGAAATTCTCAAAACCCAACAGATTTCCCGGTATTATGAAGATGACAAGGATGATGACTCTTTACATTAGGTTATTTGCTGGCCATTTCTAGGAACAGGAAGGACAGAAAGTCACCTTGAAGCCAAGCTTCATTATCGTTTCTAACTGTTTCAAAGAACAGGCAGAAGAAAAAAGCCACCTGAAGCAGATGGTCACTATTTCTCCAGAGAATAAGAAATATTCTTGACCTTGAGGGTGAGAGTTCTTCACTTCCTTTGTGAGGGAACTCAGGATCACAGGGTTATGTTACACTGTTGCTTTGTTCACTCACTAAGTCCTGTCCAACTCTGCAGCATGCCAGGCTCCCCTGCCCTTCACTATTTCCCAGTTAGGGCTTCCCTCGTAGCTCAGAAGGTAAAGACTCTGCCTTCATTGCAGGTGACTTGGGTTTGATCCCTGGGTTGGGAAGATCCCCTGGGGAAAGAAATGGCAACACAGTTCAGTATTTTCTGCCTAGAAAATCCCACGGACAGAGGAGTCTGGTGGGCTACAGTCCACGGGTTTGCAAAGAGTCAGACACAACTGAGCAACTAACACACACAGAGTTTGCTCAAACTCATGTCCATCGAGGAGATGATGCCGTGCAACCATCTCACCCTCGTCAGCCCCTTCTCCTCCTGCCCTCATACCCTCAGCAGTGAATGTCATGGATGGTAGAACGGCGATTCCAAATCGCATGCTTCTTTTCATTCTTTCATCTCTGAGCTTGTTTACTCATTGACTGTTTAACTAAATGACCCCACAGGCAATGCTAGACATAATGCCAGTCACTGGTCATGGTACAGCAACAATAGGGAATCATCTGCCATGTTTAGTGCAATATTTTCCAACTTCTTCTCTCATCATACTTATGTTACTCCATCATGAAATTCCATCACATTACTCACTTCTGTTTTGCCGAAAAAGAACTGAAGTCCTAGCATGATGAAAAAGCAGAGCTTGAGTATTATATCCACACAAATATGCACCGAATCCATCAATCAATTAGTTATTAATGAGGGTGGGAATGAAGAGGGATGGCTTTCTGAAGGTTCCCTACATTGAGGGTAGCTCAATTCCCACGACGCTTGACTCCTATCTTTAGTCTGTAAGAAAACTCAAGTTGCAAAGCAGAGATCATGGCCTGGCAGAAATCCATCCCTGCAGAAGGAGAGCAACTAAACCAAAGAATGCAGGAAAAAATACCCTTAAATTCCTGAAAATGAACAAGGACTGCTGATGTAATTTAGCCATGAGCATCCTCCCATCAACATTGAGTGGGCTTAATGACTTAATTATAAACCCTTGTCACCTGCCTATTAGAATGAGCCCAGAAAGGCCAGCACTTGATAACACTTTATTAGCCAATAACGTGTGTTGCTATGTAATTTCAGAAGCAAAAGACCAGCAGGTTGCCTCCAGCACACTCCAGTCACCCAGCGGTTGGGCTTCCCTCTGATCCGGCCTAGCCTTCTTCCATTTGTATTCTAATCAGAGCCCAGGCCATGGCCTCATCCCTCTCGCTTTTGTAAAGACAAGAAGTGGAAAGAGTTCAAACGTGTGGATTTTCTCCGGACTCTTTCGTGTGTACCTCACACACCTGATAACAGGAATGTACCTGTCTGCAACTGGGTTTCCTCCCCCTGTGATAGGGGGATGGGAGTTCAAGGGTTAGGGAGCACTGAATACCCAGCTTACCAGGCACAGAGTTTAACAGGTACTCGGAGAGAAGGCAGGGCTTCGCTGGTAGCTCAGTTGGATTCTGCCTGCAGCGCAGGAGACCCAGGTTGGATCCCTGGGTTGGGAAGATCCCCTGGAGAAGGAAATGGCAACCCACTCCAGTATTCTCGTCTGGACAATCCAAGAGGCAGAGAAGCCTTGTGGGCCACAGTCCATGGGGTCACAAGAGTCAGACACGACTTAGCAACTAAGCCACCACAAGAGAGATAGTAGTGAATACACCACTGGTTGGGGGAGGAGGGTGTTGCTGATACGATGATGAAACATTAGCCAGAAGGGAATTCCAGCAGCTGCTAGCAGGACTCTTGGGGTAGTGGAAGGGAAATCCTTAATTGTTTCTTTTTCATCTGGATCTTTATTATGATTAGAAAGACAAGTGTCTCATTGCATTTCATAATATCTGAACTGTTCTTGGCTTTTTTTTTTTTTTTTTGGCTGTGAGACTCATGATATCTTAGCTCCCTGACCAGGGACCAAACCCATGTCCACTGCATTAGAGTCTTAACCACTGGACTATCAGGGAAGTCCCCTCAACTCTTTCCTGATGCTGGGAAGAGAATGGGCTTGGACCAGGGCAGTGGGCCTTCGGCAAGATGTCAGCTCCCCCAGCCTTAGTTCCTTCACAGACAAAAGATGACAATAAAGATCTGACTCAACAGGGAGGACAGACAAAGACTCCTTATTTCACCCCACTTGCCTGATGATTGAAAGTGGCTAAGTTCATGCTTTCTCTCTCATCTCCCAACTCCCCCTAGGAGTCTCCAGCTTCTCCTTCCCCTCCTGTCTGGGTTGTAAACCTCCCTCGAGGTCTTACTGCTTTCAAGATTTTACATGCCACCCATTGGAAAAGACCCTGATGCTGGGAAAGACTGAAGGTAAAAGAAGTGGATGGCTGAGGATGAGATGGTAAGATAGCATCACCGACCCGATGGATTTAGCTTGAAAGAACTCCAGGAGATGGTGGAGCACAGAGGAGTCTGGTGTGTTACAGTCCATGGATCCTCAAAGAGTCAGACACGACTTAGCTCTTAAACAATACAAGAAAAAACAATACCCCACCTACAAGCTCAGGGCCCTCAAATGCCTGGCTCCAGCTCCATCGCTCTCTCGAGCAGACCTGTTCCCTTGCTCACTTGACATTACTCCTCTGATGTCAAATTCACACCATACACTTACACAATCCAATACAGAGCCTTCAGTTGATTGTGTTTCCCACATGTGTCCCTTACAAAAACTTAATCACAAGAGTAAAACACTTCCTTATCTTCATTGATTCCTCTTCCTCCCTTAGCCTCGTATCCAGTCTTGCACAAATCCTGTGAGTTTGCATTCAAAATGTGGTTCTGATGAACCCATTCTGGGTCACTTCATAATTTGCTCTCAACAGACAATATGGAAAACTTTATTTCTACTTCTACCATTACTATTCTTTAGTTGATTAATGTAAAATCTCAACCAGACTTCATCAACCCCCATCACACTTGAAATTAAATCTAAATTATTTACTATGGTGGAACTGGCCTTAAAATGACCACTTTGGAGGTTTGCAGTCCAGGTAAGGGTTTATTCAGCACAGAGGCAACTCTTTTCCTGATGTCCAGGTCAGGCAAACATTTGTAAAATGCATGACTGACCAAGGCTGAGTGATCCGATCCCTGAGAACTTGGCAGCCGTGTTTCATAAACATTTGTGGACATGAACTGGATCTGGGCTCCAGCAGCTGGGTCCTGGAAGCTGGCTCTGTTTCCTGCTCTGTCCTCATGATGACCCGTCACCCACACCTAGCCTGCTCCCTTACAAATAGCCAGCACTAAGTCTGCCTGAAACATACAGCCTGGGGTTTTCTGAGAAGAGTAGAAGCAAAACTCCCTCTTCGAATTCTGAACCTCATTCTGGTAAAAAGTTGTCAGGAGACCCAGCAAATGGGAGGCAAAGAGCCCTGTTTATGTGCTTCAGTCTTGACTGAGCCATCTGTCTCAGCCATATGCTTCGCAAGGAGAGCTAAGTATAGCACAATTGCGCTAATCAAATATTTGTAGGAGCTGTGGTGTCCCTGCCCAGTCATGATCCTGGCGTGTTCCAAGGAGTGTAAAGCCCTTCTCCAGCCCAAGGTGACCTGGTCCTTGATGGGAGACCATGGAGTGGAGGGGGCAGTTGAGACTTACTAGGAAAATATCAGGGTGTCCCTGGAGGTACTGCTAAGTAGATAAGAATGGGTGGTCACTCTGCCTTTCTCTTCCATAGACATCGAAGTTCCCTCCAAAAGACCAGCTCCAGGGCCAAGGCTGAGCCAAGACTGACCAGTCCAGCAAGCTCTGAAGCCTCAGGCCCCAACTCTCTCCAAGGGTTGAACCCACCCCTGCCCCCTCCAAGCTGTGAATGAGTGGAGCTACCCCCGAGTCATGTATGGATGTGAGAGATGGACTATAAAGAAAGCTGAGCACCAAAGAATTGATGCTTTTGAACTGTGGTGTTGGAGAAGACTTTGAGAGTCCCTTGGACTGCAAGGAGATCCAACCAGTATATGCTAAAGGAAATCAGTCCTGAATATTCACTGGAAGGATTGATGCTGAAGCTAAAACTCCAATACTTTAGCCACCTGATGCAAAGAACTGACTCATTGGAAAAGACCCTGATGCTGGGAAAGATTGAAGGCAGGAGAAAAAGGGGACAACAGAAGATGAGATGATTGGATGGCATCACCAACTCAGTGGACATGAGTTTGAGCAAGCTCCAGGAGCTGGTGATAGACAGGGAGATCTGGTGTGCTGCAGTCCATGGGGTTGCAAAGAATCAGACACAACCAAGAGACTGCACTGAACTGAACTCCCCATTCAAGGCCATTCTCACCTGGACTCTCCTCCGATGCTTCACCTTCCTTGCTTAGACCCCTGCCTCCTGTCCGTTAGGGCATGGACCCTGTCCGCTGGACAGGTACCCACTGATCAGAATGCACTCCAGGCACAGTGATGAGCAATGTCCTGCAGGCCACCTGCTGTGCCAGGCACAGAGCCTTTATTCATAGATTATGGACGACAGGGGTGCGAGGGTCTGGGCAAGGGGCCAGGCTCAGCGGCCAGTCAAGGGGCAGCTTAGAAACTGGAGGGCAGTGGCTGCTCTGACAACTGCTCCTACCAGATGCACTGGCTGAACACAGCCCCTGGTTAGCACGAGCACAGCCTCCCCGCCCCGGGTGGGGGTCAGCCCAGCCGCCACGCTGAGACCCGGCCCTGTAGCTAGAGGCATTTTCCTTCTCAATTTCTCACTCCTTTTCCTTCTAAACTCAGTGTCAGCCCAGAGACACCCGAGAGCCTGTCCTCCAGGACATAGACAGCGTCCCAGCCTCTGGTCAACAGCATGTTTTATTTCAGCTGTGCATCGGCACCAAGAGCCCCCATCCGTGCAAGGACACGGAAGCACAGCCTATGTGTGACTGGGAATCACCCCAGGGCCGGCTCTCCTCTCTCCAGCTCAAAACATCTCCATCTCTAGACACCCCAGGCACTAGGCCTCTAGGAAGGAGCATGGCATAAAAGGCAAAAAACTGCTCTCTTTTAAATGAACTGGACTTCATCTCAAAACTCTGTGTCTCTTCGCACACGTCACCTCTTCATGGAGATTTTCACTTTCAGTGTAGTTACAACCAGCCCAGGCTCTGAAATCAGATCTGTGTTCAAGTTCACACTCTCCATTCACTTGCCTTTTTAAAAAAAAATTACTTAAAAATGTATTGAATTATAGCATGTAGCTGTTGTTTGTTTGGCTATTAAGTTGTGTCCAACTCTTTGGGACCCCATGGACTATAGCTTGCCAGGCTCCTCTGTCCATGGGATTTCCCAGGCAAGAATACTGGAGTGGGTTGCTACTTTCTCCTCCAGTAGTATATAGTATATACTCCATTACAGGTTATTACAAGATAGTGGGTATAATTCCTTGTACTATACTCTATGTTTCTTATTTGTTTTATACATAGTAGTTTACGTATGTTAATTGCATACCCATATCTTGCCCCTCCTCCCTTCCCTCTTCCCTCTGTCTTCTATATGTGAGTCTGTTTCTGTTGTGCTATATACATTTGTTTGTATCATTATTTTAGACTCCACATATAAGTGATATCATACAGTATTTGTTTTCTTCTGTCTGACAAATTTCACCAAGCCTAATATCCCCTAGGTCCATCCACATTGCTGCAAATGGCAGAATTTCATTCTTTTTTATGGCTGAATAATATTCCATTCTCTCTCTATATTTTTTCTTTATCCATTCATTTGTTGAGGAACACTTAGGTTGCTTCCATATCTTGGCTGTTGTAAATAGTGCTGCTATGAACATAGGTATGCACGCATCTTTCCAAATTAGCGTTTTTCAGTTTTTCCAACTATATACCCACCTGCAAATTATTTTTGTTTTTTAAGCCTAATGTCCTTCATGTGTAAACTAACCATGAAAATCTCTTCCTCCAAAGTGTTATGGTGAGCTCTAAATAAGATGGTGACTGGTGTCATTATTTGGATTAATGATATACTTTATCCTTCTACATTCACATCTTGGTTGGGCATGTCCCAACTTCTATTTCATTCAACTTGGCATCACCTCATCCTCACCACATGCCCCCTTCTTTCTTCTCCATCATCCTACAAGCTGCCTGATGGCACAGACAATAGGATGGTCATTTGGGTCTCTTCCCTGTGACTTTTGAGTTCTTTGAATAAACCAGGTGCTCAATAAGACTCTAGCAAAGTAATAGGTAGAGCATTGCCTAGCTCCTCCCAAAGGTAGACTGAGTCCTCACTGAGGAAGGCAAATTTCCCTTTTTTCATCTGAGCCACTATCCTAAGTCTGAGAATCCACACATCAGTGTGGGGACGAATAGCTAAAAGGAAAGCACATAGTTCTATAAACCTGTTTCACAGATGAGAATCTACAGATCAAAATGGGGACTAAGAGCAAAGAGGAAATAACACAGTTCTGTAAATCCATTTCAGAAAGGAACTGGGAGGCTCAAGAAGATGGCAGACCCAGCCCAAGGGCAGAACTAGTATCGGGACCAGGAATTCAACCTCCAAGTCCAGGGCCTGCCTCCCACCCCACAGTGCCCTCCCTCGATGCTCAGTGGGGCACTGAAGGACTGTTTCCAAGGATGCTTTAGTGCCTTTGTGTCTGAGCAAATGCGATAGACAGCAACCCCAAGTCGCGGCAGAACCTGGCGGGGGTTGGCCAGCGCTTGGCCACTTGGCTCCAAAATCAGTGCACGCCTAGGCCAGGTCCTCGGAATTAATTACTGAAGCTTCAGATCCAGTTACCAGATGGGCTCTTCTCGCAGGCTCATTTTTCTCAACATCTCCACCCTGGCGCAGAGGGGATAGTGCAAATTTGCTGATGTGTGCCACGACCACAATCACCTAGCTGATGTGGGCTGGGGTCGGGATGTGGGGGCAGGGGGTGCACAGCTCACTGCCTGGACGTCCTCCACCAAGGCTGGGCCACCACAGCAGCACATGTCCAAGATCACACGTGCTCAGCTGCATCAGCGCTGTCCGACTCTTTGAGACCCTACGGACTGTAGCCCACCAGGCTCCTCTGTCCATGGGTTTTCTCCAGGCAAGAATACTGGAGCAGGTTGCCATGCCCTCCTCCAGGGGATCTACCCAACCTGCATTGGCAGGTGGGTCTTTACCACTAGGGCCGTGTGAGAAGCCCCATGATCATGCATCAGCTCCTATTTATTTACACATCTGCATGTATTTCTTGGGATTCAGTCATGCTGTAGCTCATCTCAGCACCCATTGGACTGGGACTGAGAAAAGTAAACCTTTAGTAACTAGAGAGTTTCAATGACTTTCCCTACTTTATTTTACGGATTTAACTTCTCCCAGACTAGATCCTTCCCAATGGCGTTGAAGTGAAGTCAACTTTCTCTCATTAGAAATTAAATACAAACAACAGCCCAAACTCACAGCCCTTCTGGCTACCTCTCTATCTGCCTCTGTGCCTCGGCAGTGACACTTACCCAGAGAACGCCCCTATGGCTGTCCCCATTTCTTCATCATTTTACTCACACTTCAGTGTACCCCCCCCACCACCAAATATAGTTTCTGGACCCTTCTCACCACCCAAAGAGCTTCTATCAAGGTGATGAATGCACTACCCGCCTGCAGGATTGCCAGGAACGTTCTAGGGCACATTGTACTTCAATCCTCAGAAGCATCCTGCAAAGTTGCTCAACTCTTCCTCCTTAAAATACTCTCTTCCCGTCGTCTTGGTGAGATCAAGTCCCACTAGTTTCCTCTTGATACCTGGGTAACTTTCCTCTGCCTCCTTATCACAGCCGCCTCTCTGCCATCCTCAGCATCACTCCCTACCTCCATTATGGTAGTTGGTGTTACCCCAAAGCTTATGGTACCCCTGGAGGCCTACTGATTTTCTTCTCTTCCAACCAGAAGGTAAGCCCTGGGACTGAATTACATTTGCCCTTTTCATGTGTTCTCTAAGTCCTGTACATAAAATGTAGCACACAGTGAACCAATGCATCTATTAATCACCCAGACTTCTCAATGTTCAAGACCTCTAAGGCCAGTTGCCTAGTTGAGATCTTCTGTTTGGATTTTCAAAGGCACCACATACCTAACAAGTTCCAAAGTAAATTCTGCAAACCCCCATTAGAGGGAAAAAAAAAGGTTAAACTACCGGTTTCTCATCCAGCGTTCCTTGTTTTAGTAAGTGGCTCTATGAGCCAGTCTGTCATGGAACGAGAAATCTGAGAGTCACTGTCTTCCTGGCCTTCCAAGTGGGATCCTCATTGAATGCTCACTTCTGTCTATCCTGACCACCAACAAACTTGCCCACTCTTACCTGGCCTCTCACCTGGACAGTTCAATCACCTTCAGTCTGCTCAACCTGTCTCTGGTTCCAAAGCTTCACAGTGTTTCCAAAGAAGTGCATTTTCAATATGCAAATAGAACCAAGCTGCTTCTCTGCTTCAACTCCTTCAGTGTCTTTCCATTCCTTTTAGGATAAAGGAAAAGCTTTTCCCCCCTAATATGGTCCTCAAAGCCCTCCTGCCTTTGCTAAGCCTCATCACCTTCCAGGCTCCCTAGTTCATTTTCCTGCAGCCACAGTTGAATGCCACCCTCCTTGTCACCACATCACCTTTGCCCCTGCTGTTCCTTCCCCTTGGTGCGGCACTTCCCCACAGACCACACCCACTTTCCTGTAGACCACGCCCCCTTCTGCTCACCATCTCCTTCCCCAGAACATGTTCTCTAATCGCCCAAAACATTGTCAAACCTGTGATTACAAGCATCTCTCTGGATATTGTGATATTAGCTGATGTAAAACTGACTGATTGCATAATCTCCTACATTAAATCTGCAAAAGCTAGGTTCTTTTTTCTCAAAGAGACCTAGGAAATCTATTTTCTTTTATTGAATGTGAAATTTTAAAAATATATATTTTTGGCTTAAAAATATATATAAAGACTTAAGCCTATTGGCTTTCTAATATTTTTAAAAAAACATTTCCTTCTCATTTTACCATTACTAAAAATAATAAAAATAGAAAGAAGTCAAGTTATCCACTTCAAACAAAATTAACACTCCAACTGTGGCAATGATTCAGAAACACCCAACTCCTTGATTCTACTGATTTATAAAATCTTTGAGATGGTTTCCTCCTTTGAAAATGGAAACAGAGATAACTTTTCTCCAAAGACTGTTATGAGGATTGATAAAATAGTGTTTATGAAATACCTAGCACAGTGCCTGGTATATTCAGTTGCAAAATCAATAGAAATTCATTACTGTCATTGCTACCAATCCATGAAAATGTGGGTCATCCATTGGCACATATTTCAGAAGGCAGAGGCAAAGTATATTTACTTTGATGAAGATAAACAAGAACATTCATTTTCAGGAGTCATGACTTTTATCGTGTTTTAAACTTTAATAATATCGACCTGAACTGCTCTAAACCAAGGCAATCAATACTGGAGAACGTGGCTAAGGTGAAGCTTTCAAAGAGGATTTAGATGAAAGGGAAAGCATCTTTCAATGAGGTCTGGAAGTGATGTGAATTCTTGGCATTCATCTACTCATCCTTTCATCCATCCATCATTCCATGCACTCAACATATCCGCCCTGAGTCACAAAGGTGTGACAGCCGGTGCGTGAGTGGTGTCAGTAAGCGAGTTTCTGTCCTGCTAAGACTTACACTAGGGTAAAGGGGGAAAAGAGCTGCTCAAGTGACCGTTCAGTTATAATGTCATAAATATTGCAAAACCAGAAAGGAATATGGCACACTTAATTTGGAGTGGGGGAAGTGTACCACCTAAAGGTAAAAAGAGGCATCTTATGGGTTATTAAAATTAAAATTTGACAGCAATCACAACACACCTTGCAAACCAATGTCAAAGGCTAGACTCAAAAGCACAGCTCACAAACGGAGTGGGTGAGAACCACCACTCTAAATTCTTCAGTTAGACTAGAGGAATAATACGGCCATCAGGTGGAGAGGGAAGAAAGAGATTTGGAAAGAGCATCCATATAGTTGTTTAGAGAAAGCTATGTCTGTGAAGTCAGTCCCTATTTACACCACTTCCAGTGGAGGAGAGCAAAGAGGAGTCACTTCCTTTCAGCCAAAAGTGGAGCACCTACTCAAACAGCATGATGTAGATCCCCCCATCTGGGAGCCAGAGGACCAGGGCATGTCTGCCTCCTCAGGAAGTTAAGGCCACCCTGCTTCCCTGATAGCTCAGTTGGTAAGAAATTGGCCTGCAATGCAGGAGATCCCAGGTTGATTCCTGGGTCGGGAAGATACGCTGGAGAAGGGATAGGCTACCCACTCCAGTACTCTTGGGCTTCCCTGGTGGCTCAGCTGGTAAAGAATCCACCTGCAATGCGGGAGACCTAGGTTTGATTCCTGGGTTGGGAAGATCCCCTGGAGAAGGGAAAGGGTACCCATCCCAGTATTCTGGCCTGGAGAATTCCATGGACTGTATAGTCCATGAGGTCACAAAGAGTCTGACACGACTGAGCAACTTTCACTTTCATGCAGATACACTGAACCACTTTGCCCCTCACAACGATGCTACAAGGAGGAGCTGATGAGCGCATTGGCACAGGATCAGATGTGTGCATACTGGGCCCAGTGAAAGATGGACGCCCCTGCCAAGTCACTCTGCAGGGGCGCAGAGCTGAAATATGGGACAGAGAACAGGAGGAGGAAAGGAGCTGACACTTGAACACTACCACTGCTTGGAGGGGATGAGCATCACTTAACCGAATCTTCAAGGGAAGCCTGTGAGAGACGGTCTGGTCTTGCTGTTGTTTTCACATGTGGAAACGGGGCACCAGGGACTTGTTTCACTGTTTCAAAGATGAGGAACCAGGATTTGAACCCAAATAGACTGTAACCACTATTTTGTGCTCTTCAATAGGTCTTCCAGGCATAAATGCTCATTAAAATAATGACAAACATTTGGCTCACTGCGTCTTTTTAAAAAGCGTTGAAAATATTTGGACAGCACAATTGGGATGACATGTACAGTGTTCTGGGTGGCGCTTCTTAGATGGCGCTAGTGGTAAAGAACCTGTCTGTCTAATTCAAGAGACATAAGAGAAGCGAATTCAATCCCTGGGTCGGGAAGATGCCCTGGAGGAGGGCATGGCAACCCACTCCAGTATTCTTGCCTGGAGAGTCCCATGGACAGGGGAACTGGGCAGGCTTCAGTCCTTAGCACGACAGAGAGTCAGACAGGACTGAAGCTACATAACATGCATGCACATACAGCACCCTAAAAGCACATCCATGGGCACTGGCAGGGCAGCCCCCGAAGGTCTGACTTTGCTATGGGAGTAATGAGGGCTGAAGTGTGAAGGGTGTGAGGCTGGGAGAAGGTTGAGACAAGGAAAAAAAACTGAGCATGACCATAATGGGGGTCTGTGAGCTTGGAAGAGACCCACGAGACATGAGGAAGAAGAGAAAATTTCAAGGGATGGGACTTGAAATTTGATGCCATGTGGAGGTGGGCATGGGCAAGTGGTCCCTGGAGTAGTTCTGGTTCATCTTGCTGGACCAGCTGGGTAGCAAGACCACTCATCAGCACAGCTGACGTATTCCTCCAGCAGATGCTCAGCACAAGTCTCGCCATCAGTGCTGCGGATGGAGCAGGCAACACACAGGGTCTGCCTGACTCTGGAGTCGGACTCACTGGGTTTGAATCCTGACTCCACGAATCACTACCTGGGGGACTTTGAACCAGTTCTTAGGCTCTCCACATCCAAATTTCCTCTTCTATAAAACAGGGCCTATTCATGTAACTTATCACTTAGGAGAAGTGTGATAATAACATACATCCATACCCATAAATACTAAACACATTTGAACCATTCTATTTCCTGGCACATAGAAAACACTCAGTGATGATTTACTGAAAAGTAGCATTATTATTAAATTGTAGAGGAGACACAGACAATAAATATGTAATAAAACTAGTTGAAGTAGTCTGAAGAAAAATAAAGCAGAATAAGAAATTAA
Organism: Antilocapra americana; assembly: GCA_007570785.1. NCBI lineage: Eukaryota > Metazoa > Chordata > Mammalia > Artiodactyla > Antilocapridae > Antilocapra > Antilocapra americana. The sequence goes on along the minus strand of ML661883.1, from coordinate 2,921,787 downwards.
GTTACAACAGGAAATCTATTTTTAAAAAAATGAGCAAGGAGCCTCTCTGAGGAGGTGACATTTTAGCAGAGACCTGACCCGAATTCATTGAGAAAGCAAGCCAGGCTAAGACTAGGAGAGGAAAGACCAACTTCCAGGGGGAGGGACCCCCAAAGTTCAGAGCTCTGAGCTGGGAATTAGCTTGATGTATTTAAGGAAGAGTAAGAGGAATGGGAAGAGGGCCAAAGATGAGTTTAAGGGAAGAGGGCCAAAGATAAGTTTAAGGACCAAATCAAGGATCAGACCATACGGAGCCACTCAGGACCTGCTAAAGACTTTGTATTTTGTTCCCAGGTCCACAAGAAGCAATATGATGTAGTGGTTAAGATCTAGACCTCTTGAATGGGATCCTGAACCCACCTCTTCCCAGGTATTTCCATCAGTATCTTCATCTGTAAAGTGGCGATAAGAGTAACACCTACCCCAAAGAGTTGTGCTGATGGCTCAGATGGTAAAAGTATCTGCCTATAATGTGGAGATATCCGGGTTCGATCCCTGGGTTGGGAAGATCCCCTAGAGAAGGAAATGGCAACCCACTCCAGGATTCTTGCCTAGAAAATCCCATGGACGGAGAAGTGTGGCAGGCTATAGTCCATGGGGTCACAAAGAGTCGGACACAACTGAGTGACTTCACTTCACTATAGAGTTGTGAGAAGTGAGAAAATGTAATATATGCGAAGAAGAGAACAGTGCCTAGTGCACAGTAAGCATTCTGGGTCATTATCATTATCATCACCATTGTTAGCAGACTTTGAGTAGGGGCCTGATGTAATCTAAATTGTCTGTAAAATACATTACCCTGGCTTCTATGTGAAGGTGATGCAGGCCAGCCTTTGGCAATGGTTTACAACCATTGAGTCTGAGAGTGAAGGAGAGAAATCGCTGCAATGGACATGCAGGCTGATCTGCAGCAACATGGATGGAGATTCTCATTACTTCACTTACTAAGTGAACTAATTCAGAAGGAGAAAGACACACACCATGTGATATCACTTACACGTGGAATCTAAAATGCGATGCAAATGAACTTACCTACTAAACAGACACAGACTCACAGACTCAGAGAGCAGGCTTGTGGTCGCCCAGGGGGAGGAGAAGGTGGGGGAACAGATGGATTGGGAGTCTGAGATGAGCAGACGAAAACTATGATATCCAAGATGCATAAACAGCAACGTCCCAGCGCACAGCACAGGCAACTATGTTCTGCATCCTGTGATAGGCCATAATGGAAAAGAGCATGAAAAGGAATGTAGGTACTGGGACTTCCCTGGTGGTCCAGTGGTTAAGACTTCGAGCTCCCAATGCAGGGGGTCTTGGTTCGGTTCCTGGTCAGGGAACTAGATCCCACATGCTGAAACTAAAAGTTCCCGCATGCTGCAATGAAGATCCTGCATGCCGCAACTAAGACCCAGCACAGCCAAATAAATAAATTAAAATAAACATAAAAAAAGAAAGTGTGTACTGCATATGTATAACTGAATCATCTGGCTGAACAGCAAACATTAACAACTATAAGCTAGCTATACATCAGTAATTTTTTAATTCCAGGCTGGATGGCTTTGTGCATTTAGATTTCCAAGTTTTCCTGAGAATGTGTGTGTCTGGGGTCAAGCCAAGTAGTCTTTTAGAAAAATCACCATCTACTTAAAGTGAATACATTATTACAGAGAAAAAAATATGGAGTAAAGAAAAACAAGCTTTTCTTTCAGGAACATTCTGAGTAAAAGCCATGTCCTTCAGAGGTCATGCGTTCTCATAGCCTCTCCTAGGATCATCACAAGTAGCTACCAAGACAGAACAGGAAACCCTGTCTCTGTAACTGTCCAAATACCCTTTAGATATAAAAAGGTAAGACAGGCATTTTCTGTTCATTTGCCTGCCTGAGCAGTTCTAACATCAATCCATTCTCTTATCTTGGGCTGTCATGGAAAGAAAGGCTTATTAGACAGAAGCATGGAGAGCCCATGTGTGGGAAAGCCTGATCCAGTAACCCCTCTCTCCAGGACAACCTCACTCTGCTTTCAAAGGGATCTTATTCAAATCTCCGGGCACCTGTCGAGGAATTTTGCTTTGAGTGGAGCCTCAAATAACATTTTCCTGATATTTTTTTTTTACTGGGTACACAGAAATAGCAACATGAATCAAAGGCATTCTATAAAAGGCTTGAGTGAGCCTGGATGGGGATTTCAAAATGGCTCTGGGGCTCCACATGGAGAGTGCAGAAGCTCCAGCAGCAGGAGCTGGACCCTTAAGTATGTTCCTCCTCCCTCTATTCCAGAGGTTCTGATGCATCTGACCCTTCCTCTGTGTGCTGCCTTGAATTAAAAAGAAATCCATATGCAAACGGGGCTGCAGACTCCCTCATTCTACATATGAGAAGACTGACAAAATGTGTGCTCAGGTGTGTCCTTCTCTTTGCAACCCCGTGGACTGTAGCCTGCCAGGTTCCTCTGTCCATGGGATTCTCCAGGCAAGAATACTGGAGTGGGTTGCCATGTCCACCCTCCAGAGAATCTTCCCAACTCAGGGACTGAATCCTCATCTCTTGTATCTCTTGCATCAGCAGGCATATTCTTTCCCACTGTGCCATCTTGGAAGCCCATTTACAGGATAGACCTAATGACTTGTCGTGATAAAAAGAGAGCTTATGTGAGTCAGGGTAGACATTGAGGAGAGTTTGGACCAAAGAGAAGCAGGCTTTTTGCAGTGTGGGGCAGGTACCATTCCACTTGTCTATCAGCCTCAGCCAGCTCAGCAGAAAACACTCCTTTTCATTTCATGATTGTATTGTTCTCCAGAGGAAACGGATAAAAGCGCACCCATCAGCAGATGGGAAATAAAGACCCTCTGCTGCTTGGGCCCATCCTCAGGGACCTGTCTTTTACATTAAGGTGTTAAGACTTCAGCATCTCCTCTTATAACTGTAAGTCACCGAAGGGAGAAGACTAAATCATCCAATTATCCATCATTAGTGTCAACCCCTTAGCTGCAACTACAGAATTCTAAGGTTCTGCTCTTGTGTGTCCCCCTGTGAATTTCCTCTTCAGCATTTTATCCACGATCATCTCGTCTTACTCTGAGAGTCTGACTTAGGAGGCAGGGGAGATGGATCAAGAAACTGACTGCTTGCAAGTCCCTAGGGGATACTGTGTGAGATGGCCCCTGGGCCACCCTGGGAGAAACTGCAGCGGTTCGAGAGGTCCTGAACAACCCCCATGTCATTATTCCAAATTCCACATCCCGTGGTCCAATCTTAGACCATCAGTGACCACTTGGCTGAATTAGAAAGAAGTTATCCAACCTCGGCTGCATACTTTGGGGTTTTTTCTAAATAGTCATCAGCTTTTTTTAAAACAACTGCTTAACTATTGAGAACTCGAAACAGCATCCTTTCCCACTGAAATGCTTCTTCTCAAAACAACCTCTTCACTGAGGCTTCAAAAGCTTATTATTTTTTTTTTATTATTGCGTGGAATTCAGCCTCCCCGCTCCTTTCGTTAAAGCCCAAGCTCTGCTCTCTGGTCTTTATTCACTAACACAATAAGCGTACCTGTTATGCCAACTGTGTCCCAAGCACTCCGGCAGGCACCAGGGAGCCAAAACCGAATAAAGAAGCAACGTGGTACCAGGACTCTGGTGTCTAAACATAAGCGTCAACTTCTACACTGAGGATTAATTTATTTCTATAAGTATGTAATGATAATAATGATGATGCCCCTTTATTTTAGAAAAGACTGGGGACTTCCCTGGTGGCCCAGTGGCTAACACTCCGACCTCCCGATGCAGGGGACTGGGGTTCGATCCCTTGTCAGGGAACTAGATCCCACATGCTGCAACTAAGACTGGCACAGCCAAATAATTACTTTTAAAATAAATAAATAAAAATAAAGAGACTGGAATGACTCTGCATATATGTATATATATACATGTACACTATCATGAAATGTTGATTTCATTAGCCACTGTCTTCTGCCATGTGAAAACCTCTGCATGAAACCTCCAGAGATAGACGTTTACTGCTTCTGAAGATAATGACATCAGGAGCTGGGCATCTGGAGGCTCAAGAGCTCCAGAAACAGTGCCTGACACATAGGAGGCTGCAGAGAAATAGGTACTGAATAAAATGCAAAACCCACCAGGACGAGCATTTCAGTCCGTGTAAATTTCACCCAAGTCTGCTGATTCCCGTTTTTGTAATAAAACTAAAAATAGCCAGCATTTACTGAGGGCTTAGGATGGCAGGCCTCCCTCTAAGTACTTACATGTATTCCTATTTAAATGCTCACAATGCCATGAAGAAGTCACTGTTATTAATATTATTACTGTTGCCATTTTACAGAGAAGGAAAATGAGGCACAGGGAGGTTAGAATGAGTCCAAGGTCACACAGGGTGCGTGGGATGCAGCCGCCTGCTTCTTGAGCCTGTGTGTGGGGTTGAGAGATAAAGACTGTTCTCTCTTCCGTCAGCAACGAGCATGTGTATCTGATGCGTGTGTGTCTTCTCTGGCTTACGCTTCAGGGGCCCGGCCTGCTCCCTCACCTTTCTCTCCGGGTGTGTCTCCCTGAAACATGGTTCCCCCGGTGCAAGGTGTCCCCACAGAGATGTGGGTGCACCCTGGTGGTGCTGCTGCCTGAGCGGGGTGGGGGGCGGGCAGCAGGGGGCCCAGGAGCCTTGTTCAGCGTGGAGGGAGGCACCTGGGCGGCTGAGGCTGAGCAGACCTGGTGGCGGGACTCTGCTCACTTTCTGAACACAGATTTGCACTGATGACCTGGACGCGAAGGCAGGACACACCTGGAAGTCAGGCGTGCTCACAGAAGACAGGCTCAGGAAGATAGCAGTCAAGCCTTCCCTGGGAGGCTGCCTTGAGGTCACCCCGGTGATCGTCACTCACCCCTCAGTTCCCCACCCCAGGCCTGCGGCTCCAGGACAGCAGCCTCAGCCAGCCCGCTCTGTGTTAACTGTGACTCACACACAGCCAGCTCGAGGAACTGGGGTCTGATGCTGTGTAAGAACGCTCGTTAGATGTGGGGTAGATAGATTAAGGGGCTCCTCCTGACAAATGTGGTACAAAGGTGACCGAGGACGTCATGTTCTGATGTGTGGGGACACACGCAGGCTCCCAGGCGACAGGAAGTCCATTAAATACCCACACACAGTACTTTCACTGATGCCCCAAATGGTCCTCCAGGGTCATTTCTATAGAGGCTGCTGGCACAGGGTCACCGGGAACGCAGGGGAACACGGGTTTGGCTGACACCACCCCCTGCCTCCCACATGATAAGGAGAGCTGAACCACTTCTAGTGGCTTCCGGGGACAGATGGTATAGAGCAGATGCAGACAGGGACCTGTGTGCAGGTGGTTTAGCACACATGTGTCCCATGAGATTGGGGAAGGAGGGGCCCAGGGCAGGGAAAGCGGGGAAGGCAGGCAGAGGCGCATCTCAACAAAGGTCCCCGAGAAGGGAGCGCCAGCCTGCTCCTGCAGGGGCCTCTGGCGGTGGGGGGGTGGGGCACATCTCAGCCTGTCCCATCCCCCGTCAGGAGCGCACCTCTACACGTGTGCCCTGGTAATCACGGGCTCGTGGCAAGGGCTGGAGTGGGGATGGGGGACGGTGGGCTTCAAACTCCCAGGCAAGTTCAGATCTCAGACCGCATGCTTCCAGGAGCCTGGGGCTGGGTCCTCCAACGCAGAGTCCCAATTGCAGGTCCCGAGAGCAAAGGGGCGGGGGAATCGCATGAGAGGCGGGAGATACATGCCACATGTGTACAGGCAGTGAGGACGCTCAGACCGGGAATAAGTGATTCTCACAGGGACAGGGATCACCGCAGAGAACCAACACAAATCGTTTCTCCCAGCCGAGTGGACTAGAGGGGTGGAAGGTGAGGTTAAAAGCAGTGTGTGTGTATTCAGTCACTCAGTTGTGTCCAACTTTGCAACCTCTGTAGACTGCAGCCCAAGCTCCTCAGTCCATTAAATTTTCCAGGCAAGAATAATGGAGAGGGTTGTCATTTCCTCCTCCAGGGGATCTCCCTGATCCAGGGCTCAAACCTGTACTTCCTGCTTTGACAAGCGGATTCCTTATCACTGAGCCACCTGGGAAGCCCATTAAGTCGAAGCAGAGAGGGATGAACCAGAGTACAAGAGACTGAAGAAATCTTCCCAAAGAGGGACCCTGGAGGTTGAGCAGACTTTAAGAGTCTATCTCAAGGACAAAGACGGACAACAATTCTGGCTTGGACCCCCCAGGGAGCTGATCACTGAACCAGCTGGCAGAGCAGATTCACTGTCTATACTGGGAGCCCAAGGTGAGGGGCCCGGGCTTCAGTGTTTCCGAGATGACTTTTGTGAGGAGCAGAGATGACAACATCCTTCAGGTCTGGACTCCCCCAGACACGTCCTTCTTGATAGCCTTCTTGAGTAGCACTCGCCTCTGACCCCAGGAGGGCACACTCAGAGCCTAGGAGTGGGGCGTTTTTACCTGATTAATACTCTCCATGAAAACAGCATATTTGATATTTAGCTGCACTTTAATGAGCCCTGAAAAGAAATTAGTTTGATTCATTTGAAGAATAAATGTCTCTCCCCACCCCTTACACGGTGAAACTCTTAAAAGCTTTCACTTAATGAAAATGTAAATTACCTCTCAAAACATTACTAAAACTAATCATGGCAATTTTTTCACGCTTCCACAATTTACTGCTCATTCTTTCTCTTGCTTTGATGAGCAGTGACTAGCAGATGTCTGTTTGTGCCAAACCACTTAACACAGCCTTGGTAAGTTTAAGCAGTGTCCCTCCCCCATATATGACTTAATTTATCATCCTCCTAAGAGAAAATAATATTTTTTGACATCTCCAGGTAGGAAGGGTTGCAAAATCTATTAAATAGCATCACCTGGTTGAAAGGAAACAGCCAAGGCTAAGTATACATAACATTCATTCACAGATGCAGACAATTACCTGTAACCCTGAACTCAGAAAACAAATCTGTGAAACCCACAAAATGCAAGCCTTCAAATCAAGCAGAATCACATTTAAAAAAAATTCTTACTTCTGGTTTCTCTTCCTGGAATACCAAAACCCTCATGTTTTCATTCACCATCATTCATTTCTGTATCTCTCAAAGCTTAGGATTTTGGCTAAAAGGAGGAATCTGAAAAGGTTTGGAAGAGCCAGAGGTATTCTGGCCTCGGTGAAGCATTAGAGGATCACCTACAATTTATTCTTTTATATTTTTGGTGATGACCAAGATCCAGTGGCCTTTAGAACTGTACTGACCTCTAAGCCCAAACCATCCACAGGGCCACATCCACAGACGACAAGCTCCCCTGATGCCCTGCACCCAGTGCCATGAGCAGATGAACACAGTCACCATTGTGGTGTATTCAACTCTTTACACACCCTTCTGGAAAGTAGGGGTCTTTCTAGGAGGCCTGGGGAGGATGACTCTTACCTGGTGCAAGCTCAGAGACTGTCCTAGTCTAGTTCACAAGATATGTTGCTAACTCGGACAAGAAGGAACCATCCATCTACCATAGCAACTTTTCCCAAGTCACCTTTTTAATAAGTACTGAAGAAAGCAACACTGTAGTTTATCAATTATGGCTACATTTCCCAGGAGAAGCAACTATTTTTTTCTTATTCACAAAATGAAATCATATACACCTACCTTGGAAAACCCAATGAGAAAATAAGTCCCATCCAGAGAAGCAGAATCTAAATCACCTGCATAATTAAAGTGCATTTCCATGTCATATGGCTACCAGAGGAGGAAAGTTAGTCCGATCCAGAGAAGCGGAATCTAAATCGTCTGCATAATTAAAGTGCATTTCCATGTCATATGGCTACCACAGAGGAACATACTCTCAGAGAGAACAAGAATGGATAATTCTGCCCCTTAATTTATGAGGCAACACCTTCTGTATGAACAGCGTTGGGTTTATGGCTTCCTGGTGCTTTTGTTTCGTCTGACTGTGCCTTTGAGACAAACATCTCGTCTCAGCCTCCATCTCTACTGTATTAATTACTGCGACACTTCTGTCTCCCCATGAAGACTGGGTGCCTCCAGAGCAGGAAGGCATCTTCTCATCCCCAGGGATGTGCGTCCACAACACCAACCTGTGGCAGATGCTACTAAGTAAACAACTACTGAACGTGTAATAGTGTCACTTACTCTGGTGATTATTGTGAGCTTACTATGGTCAGGACCATTCTAGACATTTCCTTGCATAATTCATTCAAACCTCAACACAAGTCTATGAGATAGGGACCTCCTACCAGCCCAACTTTATAGGTGAAGAATCCAAGAAACCAAATAGGCAAAATAACTTTTCTAAATCCACAAGGCTGAAAAGTGTCTGAAGCAGGATTTGAACCTGGAAATTTTGGAATGTATGGCCTGTAGCCCCTCCTGAATTCTGCCTCACTAGACACAATGTATTTTTCCTATTTCTATTTTAAAGCAATTATCCTGCAATGAATAATAATTTTCAAAAAATTTTTTAAAAATAATTTAAAAAATTTTTGAAAAAGGTTCTGTTTCTGACCTGGGACATTTCCCCTAATAACCTCTATAACATGTAAAATGCCCTTTACATTTATAATCTCAAAGATACACAACCATATAAAATCGATGGGATGCAGCAAAAGCAGTTCTTAGGGGGACATTCATAGCAATATAGGCCTTAAGAAAGAAGAAAAATCTCAACCTACCTAATCCACCACCTAAAAGAATTAGAAAAAGAACAAAGAAAAGCAAAAGTTAGCAGAAGAAAGTAGATAATAAAGATCAGAGAGGAAATAGAGATTTTTAAAAAATCAGTAAGACCAAGATCTGGATCTTTGAAAGGGTAAGCAAAATGCACAAACCTCTGGCCAGGCTCACCAAGAAGAAAAGACAGGACCCAAATAAACCAAGAGATATAATGCGTAAGACAAAGCCCTACAGAGGATGGATATTTATGTTTCAGGTGAGGAAATGAAGCTCAAATCGTCAAGACCTGGGATCACATGACTAGCTCATGAAACATCAGGGTTCAAATGTCCTACTTCGTCAGTCAACTCCATGAACCTTCTTCTGGCAGAAGCGGGGGCAGGGGCAGGGGGGCGGGGGGAGGGGTGTTGGAGCATGACACAGGAGGTAGCACAGTGGGAACTTGCAGGCACCCTGAATGAGCACAGGACATAGGAGAGGGGGTGACCTCCAGTCTCAGGAGCCTGACTTGTTCCCTGGAGAAAGGAGGAGTGAAGAGTGGAAGGGAAGGACCTTCTTGGAAATGTGGGGGCTTGACGACTACTTACTGCTTAAGTCTATGCAGAGTCAGGGGAGAAGCCAGCGGTCTCCAGGATCTTTCTCTTTATGGATCACAGGCCCCAGCCAGCCTGTTGCCCATAGACCACCGGCCTCCCTGGCTTGTCCCTTGCAGGGTCCATGTAAGCTCCCTCTACCCTGCACCTCCCACACCTCCCCCAAGGAGGAAGTAAACAGACCACTGCATCTGCACTAACTTTGCAGTCATTCAACTGCATACAGTTCTACTGGCCATAATATCACTGTCAACAACGGGGTAGTATAATTGCCAAGGCAACTCAAAATGAATTTTTGGGAACATAGCTATGAATGACCAGAACTCTTTACCTTATTGAATTCGATTTCTATAAAATTCTTGGCTACCTTGTAGAGTGAAAGTCAAGCAGCTTTTACATGGTTCTGTCTTTTTGTCTCCTTACCTTCTCTCTCTTCCCTTCCAAAGTATGTCTCCCTCTTCTTAAAGTCTGGTTGATCTATACATTCTCCCAAACCTAATAATGCAAATACTTCTGCCAGAATATAACCTTGATGTCTAGCCTTACTTTTTATGTAATAAGTTCTGTATTTCTGACTCAACACTATCACACTGAACCTCCTGATAGCCTGGGATCCCTTACTAACACTCCAGGGTTGGAACCCGGATGGTCCTTCTTCCCAAGGAGTATTGCATTTGACTCCTTGTGCACAGAAAGTGCTGCCCACCTGCGCTCTGGCTCAGCCCCATTTATTAACACCTCCTGACAACAGGCTTCTTCTTACCTACTGGCTAGATGCCATTTCCCATCCTCTTCCTCCCTGATTTGATTTTAGCCAACCTCCACTGCCAGGTTTGGGGCTTTCCGGGTGTCTCAGTGGTAAAACGTCCACATGCCAATGCAGGAGACCCAAGAGACTCAGGTTCAATCCCTGGGTCAGGAAGATCCCCTGGAGGAGGAAATGGTAACCCACTCCAGTATTCTTGCTGGGATCATTCCATGGACAGAGGAGCCTGGTGGGCTACAGTCCATGGGGTCACAAAGAGTCAGACACGACTGAGTACCTGAGCATGCACTCACAGCCAGGATTATCCTCAGATGCCAGCTGCTCCTAGGAGCATTTGCTTTTCTTTTTTTCCTTTAGCCAGGGCCCCCTTGCAATAACACATAGCCAAAGCAACAGTGGGTCTCCATTTACAAAATCCACTTACTCAACAACCAACAGTGGTTCACTGAGTACCCCACATAGCCTGCACTCCGCTACGCCCTGGTTTACAGTGATAAATGAGGGCTTACCAGTGGGTAGCAAGTGCCCCACTGTTGTCCTCCTGCTCACCTGTCTGCCCAACGATGGAGGCGCTCAGTCTGTGGGGGATCCTTGAGGACACCTTCAAGGTCACTCGGATCTGATAATACCTAAGAAAAGAACAGAGGACAGGCTGCTGAATATCGGACGTCTTGTGGTTGCCTGCTTCCAAAGACACCTAGACTTAATCCTGGAGACTGTAGGCAGCAGGCTAGCTCCTGGGCAGCATGCGTGATCGTCTAGCATCAGAGGGATTTAGTTTGCCAGCACCATCAGGGAGGGATGAGATGGGCCAAGGCGGAGACAGGAAGTTGAATACATCTGAGGATCCTATGAGACACAGGAAAGGTTGGTGGTATTAGAGGAACAAGGGCATGAAAAGCCATATGCCACAGGTATACTATGAGAGATGGCTTTTCCTTAGGCCAAAAAGTCCATTTTACAGAAAACAGGAGTTGAGTGCATGGCGGACAATCCATACATGAGCTGAACTGCTATAACATTGCAACACAAATATTTCCTTGAGAAACACAGCAGCTAAGCTGCTAACCCTGGGGGTATCGGCAAACAATGTCAGCAGTGTATTTCTGCGTTCTGGGTTTTATCACATCATCCCCATTTTTAGATCTGGTCATTGCAGAATGTCAAGCAGGTTCCCATGCTGTCCAGAGACTCTCATTTGTCCTCTTCTGCCACGTGTGCAGAGGCACGTTTTGAAGTTCTGTGCCTTGCAATTAATGATCCTTTCATTTGCAAGAATATGTCTGGCCTCATCATTGTCCTCCCCTTCCACTGTTTTCAAACCCACTGGGTAAAAGACTTTGAGTAAAACAAACTGAAATAGCAGTAAAATAGATCATGAACACACATCACTTTCTCACGGCTCACTGAACTCACAGCTGGGAGCTATTCTGCTATTGAGTCCATTGCCCTGTGAGTACAGTCAGAGAAGGTCCCTGTTGACACGTTCATGTGTGCAGTGGTCCAAGGAGAGGAGAGCAGAGAACACAGGTGCTGCACTCGTGCAGCTTGGCCGACATCACGTGAGAGCTGTGTGACTGAGGACATCACACACATTCTCTGAGCTGGTTGTGTATCTGTACAATGAGGTCTCCTGCATTGCAGGCAGATTCTTTACCCTCTGAGCCTCCAGGGAAGCCCCAAAAGAAAGAAAGAAAAAGATCTGTGATAACTTCTGCTTCCAGGAAATATGGGGTAGACATATTTTTCCCTATTCTCACTTACCATGGCCAGAAGTTCTAAACAGTGTACAGAAAAACAAACAAAAGGAGATTCTCAAAAGTGAAGAAGAAAGCAAACAGCCTAGGGACCTGAAGGTCCAAGGAAAGACATGCTGGTGGTTTTTCTGTATATTCTTTTGCCTCACAAACTTCTCACTGTAGTTCATCTGTTATTCCTCTCTGTAACACATTTTACAGAACAAAGGTTTTTAATCTCAAGGAAGCTGAATTCACCATTTTTTATGGGTAATGTGTTTTGTGTCAAGTTTAAAAACTCTCTGCTTGGTTCTAGATCCCAAAACTTTCCTCTATTTTGTTTTCCTACAAGCTTTCTATTTTTCACTGAGGTCATTTTTACATGAGGAGTGAAATAAGCTGAGTTTCTGTCTTGTCTTATTGGGGCCTATGGGTGTCCAGTTGCTTCAGAACAATTTATTGGAAAGGCTTTATAGAATTACTTTTGAAACTTTGTCAAGGGTCTCCTGGCTGACCTCTGACTGCTGTGTGAGGCTTCAGGTTCAGGCTCCCTATATGGTCTCTGTTAAACCAGGCTAAGTGGAGTTCTCATCACTGTCTGCTGATAGTGAAAACCTAGCTCCTTACTTGAGACTTTCTCTTGCTGGGGAAGAGGGGCGAAGGTGCTTATTACAGCCTGCCAACAGTGGACATCTAGGATCCCACTTGGCCCGCGCTGGTGTGGGTGGAGGTCAAGCCACAGGTTTTCCTGTGCTGCTTGGCTAGTGTAGAACTACTATTGTCAAAACTTTTCTTGCTAGCTGCTTCCTATTAAAAAGCAAAGACATTACTTTGCCAACAAAGGTCTGTCTAGTCAAGGTATGTTTTTTGCAGTGGTCATGTATGGATGTGAGAGTTAGACCATAAAGAAAGCTGAGCACCAAAGAATTGATACTTTTGAGCTGTGGTGTTGGAGAAGACTCTTGAGAGTCCCTTGGACTTCAAGGAGATCAAACCAGTCCATCCTAAAGCAGATCAGTCCTAGGTGTTCAATGGAAGGACTGATGTTGAAGCTGAAACTCCAATACTTTGGCTACCTGATGTGAAGAACTGACTCATTGGAAAAGATCCTGATGCTTGGAAAGATTGAGGGGAGGAAGAGAAGGGGGGACAGAGGATGAGATGGTTGGATGGTATCACCTACTCAACGGACATGGGTTTGAGTAAACTCCGGGAGTTGGTGATGGACAGGGAGGCCTGGCGTGCAACGAAACTGTATGGAGGCTGCTTCCTTCTTGGTCCTGTGTCTCGAGAAAGCAGACATTTTGGTTGGAGCTTTTACTTTGATATTTAAAATGGCCTCTGAGTGTAGAGCTTAAGTGCTGTCTAGTGTCCTAAAAGCAAGAAGCTTGTGATTTGCCTTACGCAGAAAATAGGGTGCTTAGGCAGGCTTCATTCAGGAATGAGTTACACTGCTGTCAGCCATGAGCTCAATGTTAACGAATCACATGAATATATTTATATAGACAGACACATATATACGAATATGTGTATATGTGTTACGCTGTGCTTAGTCACTCAGTCAGGTCCAACTCTTTCTGACCCCATGGACTATAGCCTGCCAAGCTTCTCTGTCCATAGCGATTCTCCAGGCAATAATACTGAAGTGGGTTGTCATGCCCTCCTCCAGGGAATCTTCCCAACTCAGGGACCGAACCCAGGTTTCCCACACTGCAAGTGGATTCTTTACCTTCTGAGTCACCAGGGAAGCCCAGGAATACTGGGATAGGTAGCCTATCCCTTCTCCAGAGGAACTTCCTGACCCAGGAATTGAACTGGGCTCGCCTGCATTTCAGGTGGATTCATTAACAGCTGAGCTACCAGGGAAGCCCATATAAAGAGACATACATACACACACACTTATTTTAGGTGTTTCCACATACACTTTTAAACAGAAACACACCTAAACAAGCTGTATATTGATCAGGTGATGAGAGATGATGACCAGAGGCTGTCAGGAACATAACCCTGTGTTTGTCCTAGGAGCAACGTCTCATTACAGATAGTTTACCACCATCATGAAATCCAGAGAGGAAGCATCTGAGTCAGGGAGAGTGAAGCAGAGTGGAAGGTTCTTGCACTGTTTACGGCAGACAGTTCCTACTTAGTAGTAGTTAATGACCACTGCGCAGAGATGCTGGCTGTGTAATGCTAGATCATTTTCTTTTTCCAGGGAAGACAGTTATTCAGATTTTTAATAAACCATTGTAAATCTTTTGAATGTTGGTTCATAAATCAATGACAACGCCAAGAGCAACAGCAAAAACAATTAGCAGCAGCAACTGTGGCCGCCGTGTTAACAACAAAGCCCTGTGCTGACAAGATAAAATACACTTGCAGGCTGAATCTCCATGGGCCAGCAATCAGCAAACTCTGATTTATACAAATACAAGATGTCACTTTTAGTGTTTCTGTAATAAAAGACCAATGCATTTTAATAATTTCATCATAAAAGGAAGAGGCACAAATCCTACCACCACCACCAGCAGCAGTTGTAATATTCAAATGGTTCCCTCTCCAAACAAAAAATAGGTCAATTACTGCCAGAGGCTATACATTGCTTTTCTGTTGGATTATGCTCAGAGCAGTTACAGTTATGCTAAAGCTTTATTAAGCACCTCTGTGCTAGGACTTGTCCTAGGAAATTCCATGTATGCAATCTTGTTTGGTCTTCCACAAAGGCTTCATAGGACTTCTCTGGTGGTTCAGTGGTAAAGAATCTGCCTGCCAATGCAGGAGATGTGAGTTTGATCCCTGGGTTGGGAAGATCCCCTGGAGGAGGAAATGGCAACCCACTCCAGTATTCTTGACTGGGAAATCCCATGGACAGAGAAGCCTGGCAGGCTACAGTCCATAGGGTCGTGAAAAAGTCACACTGGACTTAGCAACTAAGCAACAAAGTCTTTGTAGAAGAAAGTATTATTTCAAGTGTCAACCTAAGAAGACACTGAGTCATTGGAGGACTCAAACTACTTAGCTAAAGTAGTTAAGTTAGCAAAAAGCAATGAGGTTCTAACTTGAGAAACAACAGTAATTTGTTTTTGCCTATTGTATCTGATAGAAGTCATATTTTGTTGCACAAATTACAATTCTTTTGTTATCACCTCCGGAGCACTATCTGAATTACTGCTCCTTAAAAGCACTGATGGTAAAGAACTATTTCAAGGAACTAGTTATCTTGAACTTCAGATGCTTTATAGGCATATGCTGAAAGAAACAAGTTTCAATTAGGTTGGCCCATTTGGCCTCTGCTTTGATTATGCAGAATGTTTCAGTCCCTTTAGCTATTATCTTTTGTCTGAAATAAAGTTTCTGCCAGGACATAAACTCATAAACCATGTCATCTATGACATAGATGATTTTGTTTGATTCTTTCAGGAAATCTCTGATGCCCTTACTGTGACTTCCATCTTAAAAATTAGAAAACTAAAGCTAGAGATGAAGGAATCTGTCCAAGTTCACATATTCAGCAAATAATGTTAGCGCATCTCCTAGAATGACCTTACTGCTTTAAATAGATATGCATTAATCATTTTAAAGTCACCTTCTTCCAGGTGTGGTGACTCAAGGAAGACCCCATGAAGAAGGGAGCAGATAGCTCCAATCCTTGGGGCATGAACAAGCGGTAGGAGAAGATGAGGGTAAGTACCAGTCAGAAGGAATGGAGAAGCTAGAACCAGGAAAAGAAAACCTTCAGACTACACACTGGTATATTTGAGTAGTCTAAATGTATAAAGGGCCCTTTGGGGAAATAACAGGAAAACAAGCATCCTTTACTGGCTTCCACCTGTAAAAGTGACACTGAACTATGCCCCGTACATAATGTGGCAGGTAGAATAATGTCCCTTCCAAAGATGGCTACATCCTGATCCTCAGAACCTTCAAAAAAGAATTAAGATTACACATGGAATTGCAGTTGCTAACCAAAGAAAAAAAAGTATTTTAAGTATAATGAGAGTGGTACTTTGGTACACTGTTGGTAGAGTGGAAAAATCAAGATAGCCTTTCTGGAAAGCAATTTGGCAAGAATATCAAACAGTTTTATTTTCCTTGACTCAGTAGCTCTATCCTCAGAATCTAACTTTACTTTTTGGCTACACTGCACAGCACGCAGGATCTCAGCTCCCTCAGTCAGTTCAGTCACTCAGTCGTGTCCGACTCTTTGTGACCCCATGAACCGCAGCACTCCAGGCCTCCCTGTCCATCACCAACTCCCAGAGTCCTCCCAAACTCATGCCCATTGAGTCGGTGATGCCATCCAACAATCTCATCCTCTGTTGTCCCCATCTCCTCCTGCCCTCAATCTTTCCCAGCATCAGGGTCTTTTCCAATGAGTCAGCTCTTCGCATATTAGGAAATATTGGGAGTTTCAGCTTCAACATCAGTCCTTCCAATGAACACCCAGGACTGATCTCCTTTAGGATGGACTGGTTGGATATCCTTTCAGTCCAAGGGACTCTCAAGAGTCTTCTCCAACACCACAGCTCAAAAGCATCCATTCTTCAATGCTCAGCTTTCTTTTTTTTTTTTTTATTGTTTTTGCCATACAATGCCATGATATCACCATGGGTTTACATATGCTCCCCCTCCAGAACCCCCCTCCCTCCTCCCTCCCTCCTCCCTTCCCCTGGGAAATCTCGATGCACCAGCCCCGAGCATCACTCCTGGGCTGGCGATTGATTAGACATATGATAATTAACATGTTTCAATGCCATTCTCCCATATCATCCCACCCTTACCCTCATCCACAGAGTCCATGAGTATATTCTATACATCTGCATTCCTTTTGCTGTCTCGCAACGCTCAGCTTTCTTTATAGGCCAACTCTCACATCCATACATGACCACTGGAAAAACCATAGCCTTGACTAGATGGACCTTTGTTGACAAAGTAATGTCTCTGCATTTTAATATGTCTAGGTTGGTCATAACTTTCCTTCCAAGGAGTAAGCATCTTTTAATTTCATGGCTGCAATCACCTCTGCACTGATTTTGGAGCCCCCAAATATAAAGTCAGTCACTGTTTCCATTGTTTCTCTATCTATTTGATATGAAGTGATGGGACCAGATGCCATGATCTTAGTTTTCTGAATGTTGAGCTTTAAGCCGACTTTTTCACTCTCCTCTTTCACTTTTATCAAGAGGCTGTTTAGTTCTTCTTTGCTTTCTGCCATAAGAGTGGTGTCATCTGCATACCTGAGGTTATTGATACTTCTCCTGGCAATCTTGATTCCAGCTTGTGCTTCTTCCAGCCCAGTGTTTCTCATGATGTACTCTGCATATAAGTTAAATAAGCAGGGTTAAATATACAGCCTAGACGTACTCATTTTCCTATTTGGAACCACTCTGTCATTCCATGTCCAGTTCTAACTGTTGCTTCCTGATCTGCATACAGGTTTCTCAAGAGGCAGTCAGGTGGTCTGGTATTCCCAACTCTTTCAGAATTTTCCACAGTTTATGGTGATCCACACAGTCAAAGGCTTTGGCATAGTCAATAAAGCAGGAATAGACGTTTTTCTGGAACTCGGTTGCTTTTTTGATGATCATTGGTTGTTGGCAATTTGACCTCTGGTTCCTCTGCATTTTCTAAAACCAGCTTGAACATCTGGAAGTTCACGGTTCACGTACTGCTGAAGCCTGGCTTGGATAATTTTGAGCATTACTTTACCAGCGTGTGAGAAGAGTGCAATTGTGTAGTAATTTGAGCATTCTACAGCATTGCCTTTTTCTGGGATTGGAATGAAAACTGAAATTTTCCTGTCCTGTGGCCACTGCTGAGTTTTGCAAATTTGCTGACATATTGAGTGCAGCACTTTCACAGCATCATCTTTTAGGATTTGAAATAGCTCAACTGGAATTTCATCACCTCCAATAGCTTTGTTTGTAGTGATACTTCCTAAGGCCCACTTGACTTCACATTCCAGGATGTCTGGCTCTAGGTGAGTGATCACACCATCATGATGATCTGTGTCATGAAGATCTTTTTTGTACAGTTCTTCTGTGTATTCTTGCCACCTCTTGTTAATATCTTCTGCTTCTGTTACGTCCATACCATTTCTGTCCCTTCTTGAGCCCATTTTTTGAATGAAATGTTCCCTTGGTATCTCTAATTTTCTTGAAGAGATCTCTATCTTTCCCATTCTATTATTTTTCTCTTTTTTTTTGCACTGATCACTGAGGAAGGCTTTCTTATCTCTCCTTGCTATTCTTTGGAGTTCTGCATTCAGATGGGAATATCTTTCCTTCCTCCTTTGCTTTTTGCTTCTCTTCTTTTCACAGCTATTTGGAAGGCCTCCTCAGACAGCCATTTTGCTTTTTTTAATTTCTTTTTCTTGGGAATGGTCTTGATCCATGTCTCCTATACAATGTCACAAACCTCTGGGTCCATAGTTCATCAGGCACTCTCTCAGATCTAGTCCCTTAAATCTGTTTCTCACTTCCACTGTAAGGGATTTGATTTAGATCACCACAGTCAGCTCCCGGTCTTGTTTTTGCTGACTGTATAGAGCTTCTCCATCTTTGAATGCAAAGAATATAATCAATCTGATCTCTGTGTTGACCGTCTGGTGATGTCCATGTATAGAGTCTCCTCTTGTGTTGTTGGAAGAGGGTGTTTGCTATGACCAGTGTATTCTCTTCGCAAAATTCTATTAGCCTTTGCCCTGCTTCATTCTATACTCCAAGGACAAATCTGCCTGTTACTCCTTCCTACTTTTGCATTCTTGCCTTCCTACTTTTTCATTCCAGTCCCCTATATTGAAAATGACATCTTTTTTGGGTGTTAGTTCTAGAAGGTCTTGTAGGTCTTCAAAGAACCGTTCAACTTCAGCTTCTTCAGCGTTACTGGTCAGGGCATAGACATGGATTACCGTGATATTGAATGGTAGGTTAGCTCCCTACCAGAGATCAAACCTGTGTCCCCTGCAGCAGAAGCATGGAGTCCTAACAACTAGACCACCAGGGAAGTCCCTAGGAATCTAACTTTAAAAGTGTGTCTATAACTTTTATAATAATGAAAAATCAGAACAACAAAGAAATGGTTAAATGAAATCCTATGATGACACATTATATAACCTATAAAAATTATGATTTTGAGGACTACATAATAAAGGAAAAATGTACAACACAACATTCTTAATGGGAATATCCTCATTAATTGTTTGCAATATGCTGTTTAAAAGTAAAAATAATGCCAATAAGTGAATCAATAGTTTAAATAAGTTTTCAAAAAATCAGGAGATTATTCTGGATTACCTGGGTGTGTCCAATGCATTCACCAGACTTCTTCTCAGTGAAAGAGAAGTGAGTGACAGAAGAATGCAACATGAGAAAGGTTATCATCCACGCTGGCTGCAAAGAGGAAGGGGCCACCAGCCAAGGAATGCGGACAACCTATAGGAGCTGGAAAAGACAGGTTCATAGAACCTTCCCTAGAGACTCCACAAAGGATCACAGTCCTGCCAACGTTCTTATTTTAGCCCAGAGAGACTTATTTCAGACTTGTGACCTCTAGAATTGTTCGATAATAAATTTACATTGTGTTAAGCCACCAAGTTCATGGCAATGTATTACAGCAATAATAAATTAATGTGTACAGGCTTTCAAATCCCCTCATTATGATGAAACTAATAGACAGGAAAGGTTGTCTCTATGTTAACAATATACAAACTGTACCTCAGAAAGATTATATAATTCTCCTACAGGCACACAGCTAGTTAATGGCAAGATTTAGTGGGGATTAAAATGCAGGCGGTGGTTGTTCTGTCACTCAGCTGTGTCCTGCTCTTTATGACCCCGTAGACTGCAGCACACCAGGCTTCTCTGTCCTTCACTATCTCCTGGAGTTTGGTCAGACTCAAGTCCATCGAGTCCATGATGCCATTCAAACAATCTAGTCCTCTGTCACCCACTTCTCCTCCTGCCCTCAATCTTTCCCAGCATCAGGGTCTTTTCCAATGAGTCACCTCTTCCCGTGAGGTGGCCAAAGCATTGGAGCTTCAGCATCAGTCCTTCCAATGAATATTCAGGGTTAATTTCATTTAGGATTGACGGATTTGATCTCCTTACTGTCCAAGGGACTCTCAAGAACCTTCTCTAGCACCACAGTTCAAAAGCGTCAATTCTTCAGTGCTCAGCCTTCTCTATGGTCCAACTCTCACATTCATATATGACTACTGGAAAGACTATAGCTTTGATATATGAACCTTTGACCATTTGACTAAGATTTAAGTTCGTATTTGTGGTGGAGGCAAAGCCTGGTGCTTTAACGTTCATAAGCTCACTTAAATTTCCCCACTGTCCGTTTTTCCCCAGCAGCCTAACTCAATTAATTCTGATCACTCATGTATTTTCCTCTGTTTTCTCAAAAACACAGTTAGAATACAAATGCTGCTTTTTGCTTCTATGTTTCTTAGCACTCTTACCAAGAGCACTGTACAAAGGGAAGAGAAACATGTCATAAACATCCGTTATTAGTTGATTAGAAACATCCAGCTTCTGGGGGAGACAAGCCACACCCTATTCTTCTATTTCCAGCAACTAACATGGTGTTGACACAGAACTGACATTCATTCAGTGCCAGAGGAATGCACGAATGAATGCATGCATGAAGAGTCCCTCAATAAACCACAAGGATATACACTCTAACCCCAACATCTACGACTGGGTCAGTGGCTCAGAACCCACATGTGATTCTTCTAATACTAACAGAACTAGAAACAGGGACTTTCCTGGCAGTCCAGTGATTGAGACTTAATTTTCCAGTGCAGGGGGTACAGGTTCAACCCCTGGTCAGGGAACTAAGCTCCAATGCTTCATGGCCAAAAAACCAAAGCATACAACAGAAGCAATACTGAACCAAACTCAAGAAAGGCTTTAAAAATGGTCCACATCAAAAATAAATACAAAGTAGAAATACTACTTTATAATGGGAATACAGAGGTATGTGGCATTTCATCATAACCACTTTCATACCAGACATATTATGAAACCACCTCTCTGACCCAGGGACATCTGACATGACTTAAAATACAAATCACTGTGCTTGTAGAAAGGTCAACACCAAGACTCTGGAGCCAGAATCTTCCAGAGCCAAGCAGGCAAACTTGAGATACTAATTTTCCTTCTCCACGCCTCTTTCCTTGTGGGTAATGACACAGAACTGTCATGAGGTGAACAGGGCAATGCCTGTAAGGCCCTGGGTGATTCTCATCCCCATATTCCGTTAAAGACAGACACTGGTGTTACTATTACCTAAGACAGGTGTCAAACAGACTTCTCCCCCAAACATGATCCCACTCTATCCTCCAACCTCATGGCCGGGGTGAAGCTGGGGAAAGGGGAGGGTCTGGGTGGGACAAGGTTCAGAGATGCCTGTGGCACAGAGCCCTTCATAATACAAATGGCGGACACACGATGGAACACTATTTTGATATAGCTTTGCTCATATGGCTAGAAAAAGAAGCATCTTTCTTTGAGCCTTCAGAGTCAATATAGCATAGTGGTTAAGGGTGTGAACTCTGAAACTCTGCCTGTTACTGGTCATGTAAAAACCTCACAATGGAGGGCCTGAACATCAGACATAATTAAAAGTTGTGAGACTGAAGGACAACAGACTGGCTCCAAATAGGAAAAGGAGTATGTCAAGGCTGTATATTGTCACCCTGCTTATTTAACTTACATGCAGAATCCATCATGCGAAACACCAGGCTGGATGAAGCACAAGCTGGAATCAAGATTGACAGGAGAAATATCAATAACCTCAGATATGCAGATGACACCACCCTTATGGCAGAAAGTGAAGAGGAACTAAAGAGCCTCTTGATGAAAGTGAAAGAGGAGTGTGAAAAAGTTGGCTTAAAACTCAACATTCAAAAAACAAGAATCATGGCATCTGGACCTATCACTTCATGGCAAATAGATGGGGAAACAATGGAAGCAGTGACAGACTTTATTTTCTTGGGCTCCAAAATCACTGCAGATGGTGACTGCCGCCATGAAATTAAAAGATGCCTACTCCTTGGAAGAAAAGCTATGACCATCCTAGACAGCATATTGAAAAGTAGAGACATTACTTTGCCGACAAAGGTCCGTCTAGTGAAAGCTATGGTTTTTCCAGTAGTCATGTATGGATGTGAGAGTTGGACTAAAAAGAAAGCTGAGTGCCAAAGAGTTGATGCTTTTGAACTGCGGTGTTGGAGAAGACTCTTAAGAGTCCCTTGGACTGCAAGGATATCCAACCAGTCGATCCTAAAGGAAAATCAGTCCTTTATTCTTTGGAAGGACTGATGCTGAAGCTGAAAGTCTAATATTTTGGCCACCTGATGTGAGTACCTGACTCTTTGGCAAAGACCCTGATGCTGGGAAAGATTGAAGGCAGAAGAAGGGAACAACAGAGGATGAGATGGTTGGATGGAATCAACGACTTGATGGACATGAGTTTGAGCAAGTTCCACAAGCTGTTGATGGACAAGGAGGCCTGGCGTGCTGCTGTCCATGGGGTCTCAAAGAGTTGGACATGACTGAGCGACTGAACTGAACTGAAGGACATACTGTTTTTGACTGTCTTTTCAAATTTTACATTTTTTTATGGCAAATTAAAAGCAAACTGGAAGACCTACTGGCTTTAGGGTGAAACTCCCTGGCCTAGCAGGGAAACCAGCGAAGGCCTGCCAATAAATAGAAGCTTAGTGTTCTGAAAAACTAACAACAACAAACAAAGACCCAGGAGAATGACTGATATATTTTCACTACACGCACATAGACTGATTCATCTCTTTCGACAGTATCCACCCACCATGACAGGACTACAAGCCATTTGGCCCCCGTAACACATGATAAGATATTGCTTGAAGAAAAATTCACTTTACTATTTTAGCAAAACTTATCTGGATACTTCTACATGGTCAAACAATGATTATAACAATTCAGATTCCACTAATGTTTACACTGAGGACCCTCCTCATTCCTTTTTCCCCACCTCCTTGTTGATCCAGAGGGTCTGCATGTGGTACCCACACTATGAACTGTCTCAGAATCCATAATCCCAATGCAAGGTTGTGGGTTCGATCCCCAGCTGGGGAAGATCCCACATGTCTCATGGCCCAGCCAAAAAACAAAAAAGACACAAACCTACAACAGCAATAACAACAGCCAAGGTGATTTTGTGTGACTCAAGACAATTCAAACTCTCTGAGCTTCAGTTTTCTCAGTTACCTATGGACATATCAGTTCCCTTCTGGAGTTGACATTGATGGAAATAAAAACCAAGAGCAACCCTGGGCTGCAAAAAATGATGGATATTATTTTCCTGTTGTTACTTTTACATATCAGCCCCAACCAGTTCACAAACAAATGCCCCTGTTCATAAAAGCAGGCCACTTAAAGGAATGCAAAGCTGCAACACAAGTAGCCTCATTGGAAACGCTACTATCAGTAAAAAATGAGGTTGTGAGCCTGCTGGAGCACTGAAATGTGCTGCCCCATCCTGGCATCTCCCTCCGCTGTTTTTATTCACACGGGCTGCTGGACCTGTTGTTCCCACCTAATGAGTCAGCCCCGATGGGGTTTCTAATTTGCATAGTGGCCATGTGGCAGCTTTTTCGGTGCCAGCCTTTATGTCACCCAGAAAAGCACCCTTTGCAGGTAAGATGAAGGCTCTTCTCAAGAGCCAGTAGAGGATGGGATGCCATCAAAGATCCCTGGCACTTGGAGCAAAACCAACCAGCATAGGTTCTCCTCCTGACTGGCGACAGTGTTTGATTTTCTTCACATGTGTGTTGCTTGATTAAATGACAATGGGTGGAAGCAGGCCTGCAAGCTTCTCCTGCAGCTTGAAATGACAGGGGTAATTTAAAACCTCAGACCAAAAAATCTGCTGTGCAGCATCACACTGGGGTGAGGGCCTCTGCAGAGAGAATTTTTCTGATGGGTGAGACCCGACCCAGCTACAAGTCCCAAGCTGTCTGTTTGGAGAGCAAATGCAACTCACAGGTCTTTTGTGCAGAGAGGTCAGAAGCACGGGATGGAACCCCAGAGCTCTGTACCTCACAGAGGCCAGGTGTTAAACACTGGCTCATCTCTTTCGAGTGACCTTCAGCAATTCATTTGACCTCTCTGAGCACTGGTTTCCTCGTCTTAAAAATTAATGGTTGTGAAGAACAAATGGGGCCCTATAGTTAGAGTGCGTGGCACAGTGCATAAGATATGGGAGCACCGTTAGTGTATAGGAATGCCAGGGATTTCTGTGTGTTGATTTTGTATCCTGAAACTTTGCTATATTCACTGATTAGCTCTAGTAATTTTCTCGTAGAGTCTTTAGGGTTTTCAATATAGAGGATCATGTCATCTGCAAACAGAGAGAGTTTTACTTCTTCTTTTCCAATCTGTATTCCTTTGATTTCTTTATCTGCTCTGATTGCTGTGGCCAAAACTTCCAAAACTATGTTGAATAGTAGTGGTGAGAGTGGGCACCCTTGTCTTGTCCCTGATTTCAGGGGGAATGCTTTCAGTTTTTCACCATTGAGGATAATGTTTGCTGTGGGTTTGTCATATATAGATTTTATTATGTTGAGGTATGTTCCTTCTATTCCTGCTTTTTGGAGGGTTTTTATCATAAATGGATGTTGAATTTTGTCAAAGGCTTTCTCTGCATCTATTGAGATAATCATGTGATTTTTATTTTTTAATTTGTTAATGTGGTGTATTACATTGATCGATTTACGAATATTGAAGGATCCTTGCATCCCTGGGATAAAGCCTACTTGATCATGATGTATGGTCTTTTTGATGTGTTGTTGGATTCTATCAGAAAGAGAAATTAAGGAAACAGTCCCATTCACCATCGAAACAAAAAGAATAAAATACTTAGGAGTATTTCTACCTAAAGAATCAAAAGACTTGTATATAGAAAACTATAGAACACTGATGAAAGAAATCAAGGAGGACACAAACAGATGGAGAAATGTACCGTGCTCATGGATTGGAAGAATCAATATAGTGAAAATGAGTATACTACCTAAAGCAATCTATAGATTCAATGCAATTCCTATCAAGCTACCAGAGGTCTTCTTCAAAGAATTAGAACAAATAATTTCTCAATTTGTATGGAAATACAAAAAACCTCGTATAGCCAAAGCAATCTTGAGAAAGAAGAATGGAACTGGCGGAATCAACCTACCTGACTTTAGGCTATACTACAAATCCACAGTCATTAAGACAGTATGGTACTGGCACAAAGACAGAAACATAGATCAATGGAACAGAATAGAAAGCCCAGAGATAAATCCACGCATCTATGGACACCTTATCTTTGACAAAGGAGGCAAGAATATACAATGGAGAAAAGACAACCTCTTTAACAAGTGGTGCTGGGAAAACTGGACAGCCACTTGTAAAAGAATGAAACTAGATCACTTTCTAACACCATACACAAAGATAAACTCAAAATGGATCAAAGATCTAAGCATAAGACCAGAAACTATAAAACTCCTAGAGGATAACATAGGCAAAACACTCTCTGCTATAATCCAAAGCGGGATACTCCATGACCCACCTCCCAGAATATTGGAAATAAAAACACGAATAAACAAATGGGACCTAATTAAAATTAAAAGCTTTTGCACAACAAAGGAAACTATAAGCAAGGTGAAAAGACAGCCTTCAGAATGGGAGAAAATAATAGCCAATGAAGCAACAGACAAACAATTAATCTCAAAAATTTACAAACAACTCCTGCAGCTCCATTCTAGAAAAATAAACAACCCAATTAAAAAGTGGGCCAAAGAACTTAACAGACATTTCTCCAAGGAAGATATAAAAATGGCTAACAAACACATGAAAAGATGCTCAACATCACTCATTATCAGAGAAATGCAAATCAAAACTACAATGAGGTACCACTTTACACCAGTCAGAATGGCTGCCATCCAAAAGTCTACAAGCAATAAATGCTGGAGAGGATGTGAAGAAAAGGGAACCCTCTTACACTGTTGGTGGGAATGCAAACTAGTACAGCCACTATGGAAAACAGTGTGGAGGTTCCTTAAAAAGCTGCAAATAGACCTGCCATATGACCCGGCAATCCCACTGCTGGGCATATACACCGAGGAAACCAGAATTGAAAGAGCCACGTGCACCCCAATGTTCATCGCTGCATTGTTTACAATAGCCAGGACATGGAAGCAACCTAGATGCCCATCAACTGACGAATGGATAAGAAAGCTGTGGTATATATACACAATGGAATATTACTCAGCATTAAAAAAAAATTCATTTGAAGCAATTCTACTCAGATGGACGAAACTGGAGCCCATTATCCAGAGTGAAGTAAGCCAGAAGCAAAAACAGCAATACAGTATATTAACACATATATATGGAATTTAGAAAGACAGTAATGAGAACCCAACATGGGAGACAACAAAAGGAACGCAGATGTATAGAGTAGACTTGTGGACTTTGTGGATGAGGGTAAGGGTGGGATGATATGGGAGAAGGGCATTGAAGCATGTTAATTGCCATGTGTCTAATCAATCGCCAGCCCAGGATTGATGCTCGGGACTGGTGCAGCGAGATTTCCCGGGGGGGAGGGAGGAGGGAGGGGGGACCCGGAGGGGAAGCATATGTAAACCCATGGTGATATCATGACAATGTATGGCAAAAACAATAATAAAAAAAAAATATGGGAGCACCAACTCCTTTTGAAATTATAACTGTAATTATTAAAAGCATCACAACTTATCTAGATGCTGCCATTAGATGCAGATGCATCAAAAGGGAAGACAGTCCCCAAGACCACCAAGCTGGTTTGCAGAGACCATGCTAACACCACGCTAGAACAAGAGACTGCTCCTTCTGGCCCACCGTCCAAGCCATACTACCAATATATTTCTAGGACATATGTTCATATTAACTGATAAGGTCCTCTACACATAGATGGCTAAATTATCTTATTGTTGCTTTGCATACTCCACACATATTAACAACAACAACCACAGTATCAGAGTAAGAATACAGGCAGCATACTTCTTACAAGCCAGCCTGAGTCAGGCACCATACCAGATGTTTTATATGCAATCTCACATTCTACTTGGATAATACTCATAAAAGGTGGTCATTATCTCCTCCACTATTCCTCCGAGGAAACTGAAGCACACACACACACACACACACAAAAACAAAACTAAATACTCGCAGACTTACAGCTTGTAACTAGGACTGAAATACAAACTCAGGGCTATGTAACTCCAAAGATAAAAATATATTCATATATTTCCAATTAAGGTCAACTCAAAGGAAAATGACACATGTGCCCCAGCGCTCGCTGCAGCGCTACTTAGAGCAGCCAGGACTCAGAAGCATCAAAATGTCTATCAACAGACAAAGGAAAGAAGATGTGACCTATGTATGCAACGGAATACTACACAGCCATAAAAAGGAACGAAACCGAATCATTTGCAGAGATGTAGGCGGACCCAGGGAGTGTCCTACAGGGTAAAATGAGTCAGAAAGAGGAAAACAAATATCATAAACTAATACATAAATGTGGAATCTAGAAAAATAGCATCGGTTATCTTATTTTCAAGACAGAAAGAAACCCAGAGGTAGAGAACAAACACACGGACACTACTGGGTGATAGATGGGGGTCAGGATGTATACTGATTGATACTATAGATGCTTCGTATAAAGATAACTCGTCAGATAACTCATGAGAACCTACTGTGCAGCACAGGGAACTCTACCCAGCGCTCTGTGGTGACCCAAATGGGAAGAAAACCCAAAAACGAGAACAAATACGTATCCACATGGCTGATTCACTTTGCCATATAGTAGAAATTAAAACAATCTTGTAAAGCAGCTATACTCCAACAAAAACTGACTTAAAGAAAACAAATCAAGGTCATTTCATATCTATATTGGTCCCTGCAAATGTAAGTGGGGTGCAGTGATGGCTCATAATAACAGGAAGAATTCAAACGTTCAATCATGCCAGTGATAATAATGGCAAAAAAATCTGCAACCTTTATGTCCACTTTATCCTCATTCTTGCCACTCATTTATGGTCAATTGGAAATTAACCTATGCCAAGTAGCAGGCATCAAGACAGGGGCTGAGGGCCCAGAGACAGATGAGAAAATGCTCCCTGCCCTTAAGGAGCCTACAGTCTAACAGACATGAAAATTGATTTCACAAATTATTCTAATCAAAGGGAGGCTCCCAGAGTTTTCAAGAGAATAAGATGAAGGGCAAGGTTAGCTCAGAGTGGGAGATGTTGCCTTCAGTTCAAAGCAGGAGTCCATCCAAGGCAGAAGTAAATTAAAACTCATCCTTAAAAATAACACAGCATACTGGAGGGACCTCATATGTTGAGAGACAGGAGTACAAGCCAGGCGTTCAAGCCCAGTGAAGACATCAGGGTAGCTGGAGCAGGGAGGGGTAATTTGAATGTCACCCATTTTCAGCATGCCCACATTATAATGCTGGTCTCCAGGAAATAAAGTTGGACCCTCGTTCAGTAGAACCACAATGTGCTTCTTAGGTATTACAGTGCAGGCTTTGCCCCAGAGCGTGACTGAGATCCTGGCAGACAGGGGTGCTCTGGAACAGAACTGTGTTCATGCTGCATGTAGCTGATGCAGCTATGCATGAGTTCACTTGACTTCTGTAGGGTTTGACCCATCTCACACGTGTAGATTAGAACTGATGAAGCTCAATGCCATTTTGGCTCACCCTTGAAGAATAGGTAGATCTTGGCCCTGCTGGGAAGATGCAATGATATTTCAAAGTGGAAGAGCAATTTGGAGACCTTGCAGAGGGTTGGTTTCTGGAGAGTGTTGAGTGAGAACAGTAGGGAGCTAAGTTTGGCTGGACTGCAGGATGGAGAAGGAGGAACTAATACACATTTCCCAAATGTTTACTCCAACGTGCATGCTCAGACAGTCGTGTCCGACTCTTTGTGACCCCATGGACTGTAGCCTGCCAGGCTCCTCTGTCCATAGGATTCTCCAGGCAAGAATACTGGAGTGGGTTACCATTTCTTCCGCCAGGGGATCTTCCCAAACAGAAATCATTGGCAGGAGGATTCATTACCACTAGTACCACCATTTGCTATCACGAACAGCAAGATACCCAAGATAACCTCCCCCACCAGAGGATGTAAGTGTCATGGTTAAAGATACCAACTGTGAAATCAAAGAGAGTTTGGTCCCACATTCATCACCTCCCAGCTATTTGACCTTAAGAAAGTTACTCAGTGTCTCTGAGTTACCATTTCCTCCCTCGCAACATGCAGATAAACAATTAGACCAAACTGAGTGTTTCCTGAGGGTGACATAGGATAGTTTAGCACAGCACAGGGTCAGTCCTCAGTAATCGTTAGCTGAGTTAATTATTACCACAATCTTCTAATAAAAGTTTTGTGGAGGGCGTTGTGCAACACCAGGGAAGACCAATCTCTGGAGTTAAACCTCGGTTTGAGTCCTGGCTCTGCCGCCTGCCAGGAGTGTGACTTTGGGAAAATCATTGCACCTCTCTGAGCCTCAGTTTTTTCATTTGTCAAAGAGGGTTAGCAACCCCCATTTGGTAGGTCTGTTGGAAGAATAAATGTGATAATGTACGAGAAGTGCCTCCACTCCATGTCTACTCAGAAAATACAAGATGCTTCAAACATCATTTTGGAAGATATTGCCTTCTACTCTGCTTTCTTCCTAAAAAAAACCACAAGGAATCTGCTGTGAGTCATGCATGGGCTCTGATGACGAGTAAGTGGGCACTAAACCTCCATTAAAAACAGCTTGAAAGATGATGAGTGTGCAGACAGAGAGACACATAAACACACTCGCCAACTGTTCTCTCTGAGGAACCCCTGACCGATTTCCAGCCCTTTCCAAGGAGAACATGTCTCTTCTGAGAAGAAACTGTCACTACCCCACTTAATTTTCTTCCCTAGGTTGCTACGTCTCTTGATTGCCTTTTGCTATAAAAACTAACAGGAGTTTGAAGGTATCCTGGAGACTTCAAGGAATTTCCTTGTCTGCATTATAAAAAAAGTCCAATTCCTCACCCGTCAGATCTTTATTACTGCAAAACCTTTCAGACGGAACCACCACAAAAAAGTCCCTGAGCTCCATTTGACTAAGAGATGTGCTCTATAATTACCATGGGGGAGGCGTTTGGAAACCAAAATATCCTTCTGTGAGGCCAATTGTCTCCGCCAGCAGAAGAGTGGGGAAGAAAGCAAGGACTCGGGGTGAGAAGGCCTCTTGGTTTGGCTGTGAGGCTCAGAGGAAGCGGTGGGTGTTTACAAGGCGGCAGGACGCCCAGCCAAGCCTGCACTCTCCGCTCACAGCTGGGAATGCTAACACAAGCGTAATCAGTGCGTGTGGACAAGCCCTGGGCTCAGCGCAAGCAAGAAGACCTGGGTCAGAAAGGTGAGAGACGGATGGCGCCATCTAAACCTTAAGTGAGCTGAACGCTCGACAAGGGAAAAGAGTCCCAAACGTTTAAGGGCAGAATTCAGAGGCAGCTTAAGGAAGCTGTGGCAAACTGAACCCAGGAATGCTAGCTTAAATCTGGGGTGCCTCTCACCCTGGTGGGTAAATTAGACTGCTCCTTGACGGGCTGTGTTTGCTCGTCTCTCCCTAGGCACACTCTCCAGCCACTCTCTCTCTCCTGCCCCACCACTCACCACCCTCCACCCCCATCACCTACACCTTCTTCTCTGCCGATAAGGCTGAGGCATCTGCTTGTATCCCCGCAGCCATGCACCAGCTGCTCGATTTTACTATCAGTTGCATTTGCTTACATTTCTCCCTTAATCTACAATCAAGGGGCCTTGAGTTCAAAACTCTGGCTGCTGGTATGGGCCTGCGGGGCCATGTCAGTTGTCTTTACAGATAGCAACCCACCACTTCCAGTGTCCTCCCTGCCCTTGAGGACTGGGAAAGGCAAACAGCCAACCAACATCTGCAAGGGCGGGCCCTGCAGGGAAGCCCCAGGCAGTCTGGATCCACAGAGGACATGAGAGAACTCCCTGCACCGTCGCAATCTCAATACTGTCCCACCAGAAGGCACTCCCTTGTCCAGTGAAATGAGCACAACTCGCCGTGACCAAGCCCCGACCCTGCAGTGAGTACAGCTCAGTCCAGGAGGACACCTGCTGTCTAGGGGTCAGTGAGCCATCTATGTGCGGTCATCTTCATTTTATCAGTGAAGGAAACAAGTTCTCAGAGGCTAAGCGGCTTTCCCAAGGCTCTGCTGCTCGTAACTAGCCGAGTAGGAACTGAGAGCGACCCTAACCAGCCTCAAAGCCCATGTCTTCTCCCCACCCCACTTTTTCTTAGTGAGACGTGTACCCTGGAGGCGATCGATCACCTCCAGAGTGAGCTGTCAGCTCTTCTCAAGAAAAATCTGTCATTTTTACTCCCATGTCCTTGGCATGTCACCCACAGTGATGCTAGGAAATGTTTGCTAACTTAACACAGAGTCCCCAAAACATGAAGAGCCGAGTAATGAATGGCATAGATCATAAATGCAGTATATATATATATTTCGCATGCTTCCTTCAGCATGCACTTTGTCACTTGAACCAGCCACACAAGGTACTAAATCGAGTCTCTGGGTGGTTTTAACCAACGATGTGCCAAACCCCAAATAGCTGACTTTCAGACTTAGTTCTCAAGAAATAAAATGGCCCTACCATCTTCAGGATGACAGAAAACAGCTTCACTTCTTTCTAAAAGCAAGTCTAGTGGTCACCATTATCTGAGATTACAGGTGAGGAAAAAGGTTCAGACAGGTTGACTGACTTCTCCAAGGCCACACAGCCAAGAAGCAGCAGAGATGAGATTAAAAATAAGGTTTGTCAGAGTCTTTGAGCCACATAATCCCACACTAGAGAGAGATCTTCCGAAGCTGAGCATAACTCAGCCAAACCTTAATAACCTCACACTGAAGACAAAAGAGTGAAAACGTGAAAGGAAGAAAAAAAAAAAAGTCTTTACACTTGAGTGACCTGCTGGGTTCCCAAAGCACTGGGCTTTGTTTGCTTGGTTTGGTTTCTACTTCTTTTATAGCAGGTTGAGTTGAAGTTGGAATAAAGAAATGTAACAGAATCGGGCCAATCCCCTTGAGGACCCTGAGATGGACTGCTTTTGTTGCTGTGCACGCATGCTCAGTCATGTCTGACTCTGTGCCACCCCATGGACTGCAGTCTGCTGGGCTCCTCTGTCCATGGGATACTCCAGGCAAGTTCACTGGAGTGGGCAGCCATGCCCTCCTCCAGAGGATCTTTCCAACCCAGGGATCGAGCCCATGTCACTTCACTGAAGCCCTGAACTCGAAGGGGAAGCAGGAGTTCAGAGGGAAACCTGCATATGACAAAAGGAGGTGACCTACCACTCGTCCCAGGCAAAGAGCTCTGCGAAGGTGGGGAGGCAGATGAGCCTGGCCAGGTCAGACTTTGCTGTTACACATGCTTCAGGAAGGGCAGTGAGGGTGTGCATTGGGGCAGAATCCAGGGTTGACGGAGAGGAGTCAGAGAGCATCTACTAGGCACCGGGCACCAGTAAATGACAGCCTTCAACCCTGGCAGTCGTGCTCCTGAGGTACCACATCCCAATTCACAGGAGATGAACCTGAAAATCAAGGTCAAACCAGCCCATCTGTTGAGGCGGTGGAACTGGGATTGGGACCCAGACCTGGTTGCAAAGAGAACACTCGTCCTCTGTACCACTCTGCCCCGCCAGAGTTCAGGCAATGGCTGCATTATGATGCCATTAACCCTGACAAGTGAAGACCTGGGTGAAGGTATGTGTGGTCTATTATGGGGCTGGGAAGAGACCAGAGTGAATACAGAGCACAGTCAACCCATGCCGGAGTCAGAGGGAGCCCACTGAACTCCAAACCAATTTAACTGGACTCCAAATACACCAGAGGAGAAATGACCTCTAACTGAACGCAGCCCGCTGCAAGCTCACAAAAGGCACCGCCTCTTTCCAGATCTGAGGCAGGGGAAGGCACTTGAAACTGTGCTCCTGACAAAGAGTCCTCCAAGTGACTTTAAAGGGCCGGTGCTAATCACACGGCTCTTAGAACACAGCCACGCAGACCCCTGGGAGAGGAGAGGACGTCCGAGAGGGCGGCTGAGCAGGAGACTGTGACACCTGGCGGAGACTTCGCTTTTAGCACAATGAGGTGGATAATTAAAGACTGACTCCGGGGAAGGACACGAGAAACGACAGAACCAAGGTCCCTCCTCCAAATCCAGAGCCCCCAGTTCTGCATGACAGAGCTCAGATACATCTGCTAGTGCAATTATTTAAACAAGTGTTCATGCGTGCCCACAAACATGCACACACAATCACGCATGTGCACAACCATGCATGTCACGGTCATGTGTGTGCACCCATGCATGCCCACAAACGTAGGCACACATGACCACGGGCGTGGGCACATGGAAACAAGCATGACCACAACCATGCATGCCCACAACCAGGGGTGCACACACCACGCACTGCTGCAAACATGCATGCACGAGATTCAGAACCAGCGGCACTCAAGTTTTATGTTCACAGAGCAGGAATCTTTTCTTCCTTAAGTTCCATGCTGCAATGACCTACACCAATTCTTAAGGTATGCCTGCATTTCTTTTTCTTTGAAAGTTTGGACCGTGAAGAATAGTGGAAGAATGTACTCACTGATAGGGAACATCCTTTTTTTAAACTGGAGCATAACTGCTTTACAATGCTGTGTTAGTATCTGCTGTACAACAACGTGACTCAGCCATAGGCAGACATAGATCCCCTCGCTCCTGAGCCTCCCTCCCACCCCCCCCATCCTACCCCTTGAGGTCATCACAGAGCATCAAATGTTAGGGAGGATATTAAGCACTGAGATTCATCAGTGAAAGGGACAGATAAAAATCACAGTATCTGTGCAGCTTACGTTTTGGCAGGAGGATCAAATAAAGAAGGGACAAATGAGTTATGTCCATGGTGTGTGGGAAGGTGATGCGGAGAAGCTGCGGGATTAAAGTGTGATTAGAGAAGGTGACAAGAACAGACTTAATAGAGGTAAGAAGTTGTGCTCTGCAGATGTACTAGGGAAGAATGTTCCGGATAGAGGAAGATCCCAAAGGTCCCTGGTTGGTGCCAAGGCAGGAGCGGGGGACCGAGGGCAGCGCTGGAGGAACAGGCTGGGGTCCAGAGTGGTCAGAGCATCAGGAAGGGGCTCAGAGGCCATCACAGGGACTCGGGATGCCATCCTGAGTGAAACAGGGAGTCAAGTCACTGGGAAGTTTTGAGCAGAGAAGTGCCACTCCCTGACTTAGGTCTTAAAAGGACCCTCTGGCTGCTGTGCTGACAACAGAGGGAAGAGGGAGGGAAGAAGCAGAGCCTGGGAGAGCAGTGGAAGGCATCCAGAGAGACAGGACAGAGCCTTACAGAGGGTCTGGGGTACCTAGTGAATGTAAGTCCAAGGCACTGCCCAAGGCATAAGAAGCACCAGGAATAACTGAGGTTTGACTGTGTGTGGCTGCCTGTGATTCTCAAAGACAGGATGCCTTAGAAGCTACAATGGAATCTTCAATGGTGCGCCGAGGCCATGCGGAACCAGGTACTCTTTTTAAAAACATAATTCACATGGATATTTTAAAATCAAACACAAATAGAACATGGTTTAAGTACATGAATACTTGGCTTCAGAAGAACAGAGGTGGTAGACAGTAACAAAAATGTATACACAGCCCTGTAGCTTCTACTGTTGATGAAACAGTGTTACCTCTACAGAATCAAATACTGCAGTGGAAAAATTCTCTATTCATCCCAGACATTTTCCAGAACAGAGGTGATTATTACACACACACACACACACACACACACACACACACACACACACAATTTGCAGGGCTTCCCAGGCACAATGGTAAAGAATCCGCCTGCCAATGCAGGAGATGAAAAAGACTCGGGTTCAGTCCTTGGGTCAGCAAGATCCTCTGGAGGAGGAAATGGCAACCCTACTCCAGCCTTCTTGCCTGGGAAATCCCATGGACAGAGGAGCCTGGCGGGCTACAGTCCATAGGGTTGCAAAGAGTCAGACAGCACTGAGCACACACACCTACACATGTGTGTGCCTGCAAGTCTGAGCACAAACAGTACCACCTAAGGGGGTCTGGCCCTAGCTCACCTTTCCAGCAGTCACAGTGGCCTTATTTCAGCTTCTGGATGAAGCTGCTCCTTCCAGGGCCTCATATCTGCCCTTTCTTCCTGCTCTCTTTCCTCCCACTCATACTTGGCTATTATTTTTCAAGTAACTTTCAAGTCTCCTTTTAAATGTTCCTTCCTCTACGAGATCCCTCCTGAGCCCTCATCTATTAATAAATGAAGCATCTCCTGTCATACTTCTTACGGCCACCTGCACTTTACATCACAGCACACATTTCATACCGAACTGGCTCCTTTTGAAAAGGAAGCTTAGATTCAGTGACTGTCTCGCCCACCAGACTAACGTTCTGTGAGAACAAGGACTATTTTGTTTGGGTCATCATCCTGAAAACAGCACCCAGAACTGTGTCAACTACACAACTGACCCTCAATGAACACTGTTGTACTGTTCAATACAGAGAAGAGGAGGGTCAAAATAATTCAACCCAAATCATCCATTTTCCAACAAGCTTGTATTGGGCTTCACTGTGTACCAGCCCCAAGTGGCAAGCCTGGGAACCAGGAGTGGATGGAACCTGGATGCCAAGACCTAGTACATTATGAGGAAGTGGCTGGCTCTAGTGGTAGGACAAAGGGATGCCTGAAGGATACTCCTGATCAGGCTAAACTATAATAAAGTCTCCTGGGATAGGTGGTATCTTAGGAGAGACAAAAAAAAAACCTGAGCAGGAGTTAGCAGGGAGAATACTGCAGACAGAAGACTACAGCAGTTGTGGGGCAGGCACAAGGCTTGGATGCAACAGAACTTGCAAAACCCCAGCTAATTCCCAATGCACAGGGTGGGTGAGAGGCAAGTAAGCTGCCAGAATCACGAGAGGATGCTCCTGGTGGTCCAGAGGTTGAAAGTCTGCTGGCCAATGCAGGGGACACAAGTTCAAGCCTCAGCCCGGGAAGATCTCACATGCCGTTAGCACTGTGCTCACAGAGAGGGACAACCTGCCTCCCCTCCAGTGAACAGCCCTCTGGCAGGCTCCTGAGATTTCTGAATTGCTTTTCAGACAATCCAGGAAGCAGCCCTCGATCACCCACCATCCACTCTGCTTTTACATCTACGGGGGCTGCTGGCGAGTCAGGACTGGACTCAGACACACCAGTTCTGGGAGAATCAGAGACTGGTAAAGAACTGGCACGACCTTAGTAACCATGTGACCCATGTCGTAACACGCAGCCAGGCTCTGCCTGAGCCCAGCTGTGACAGCTCAAATGTGTCCCAGCACCCGTGTGACTCTGTTCCTTCATCTACATAACAGTCCACACAAGGAAGCCCTGGCTTCATGAGGCTGTTTGTAGAATTGAATGAGATAGTAAATATGAAGCCTAGGAGAATTTCAGGCTCAGGGCTCAAAGAATGTTAGCCAATGTGGTGTTTACACATCTACTGGTGGTTTCCCAGTGGTTTTCAAACAGATGCACAGCCTCGGAGGTCACACCTTGTGAAACGTCAACCAAACCAAATCCACTTTTTTCTTTTCTATTCCAGGTTTCCTTGAAGATTCACTCTGAGGAAAGGAATTCAAAAGCTTTTTACAAACGTATGAAGGTTTATGATCGAATATATCATCACCTTTTCATCAAATGTGTAGTTTTCCAAGATTCTCGACCATCTGAACCCCATCTTCTTCAGAAGGAGGACATGCATGATGCTGCAAGCAGCCTGGCCCACTGAAGTCCGGTCCACTAGGAAACATTTCCTGATATCAAGCACTTAAAATATATCTTCCTTTCACTCCCATGGTCTTAGTTCTGGTCTCGGTCGAAGAAACTATTGATGAATCTCTTTGATTTTCCTGGAAGACCATTAGTGATCCTGAAATGGCGATCACAATCCTGAATCCTCTCCAGTGCACTTAATTACTCCTTGCTGGGCAGAGCTGGGGCATCACTTGTAAGCTTAGAGAACTCAGCCTTGTCAACACTCTGCCAGGTGTCCTGGATGTGAGACGCTGAGAGGTGCTCAAAGTCCCTGAGATGTGACTACGGCCTCGAGGAGGGAGTGACACCCAGCCTCCCTCTGGCACCAGGACTGGACAACGCAAGCCAAGATGTCTGAACCGGGCAAGTCCTCCCCAAGCTCACTCTGGACTAACGCCACTTGTAAAGTTACCGCCAACCAAATGAATGGTGTCTGTGAGTTTCCTCAATCCTTCAGTCCCCGGGAAGATGTGTGGACGCAGAGGTCCAGGATGTGGGTTTTGGAAGGGAAGCCGTGTGGCTTCTGAGAAAGCATGTGGGGTTTGAAGTGAGACAGACTTGGAATGGAAGCTGTAGTAGTCTACAGGGCTTCAGTCATTTTGTTTTCCTGTTTAACAAAGGCGGTTTGCTCATGTGTAAAATGGGAAAGATAATATCTGCTTCTCCAGAATAATTAAATGAAATGATGGAGATAAAATGCCTAATTCAGTTCCCAGGACTAAGCTCAAGCCAATTCATTTCTTTGTTTCTTTTCCTGTTTGCTTGCTTCCCTGGTATTTGCAAAGGTGGGGCCACCCATTACCTATTTGATATCTGCATGATGAGATGAAGCATACCTGGGGGGATAAAGGGATGGATATGTAGAGAGATGCACGGTCAGATGCTCAAGAGAAGTGGTCCTGTGGCCCCTTCTGCAGGCTGAGATAAGGAATGTGGAGTCAGCAATGCAAAGCACGTACAAGAATATATGAGCTTCGCAGTAAGCCAGAGGCAGGCTTAAATCCTGGGCTGACACCAGCAGTAGGGCGCCTTCAGGCAAATTGTGTAATAACCATAAAGATGATAAGGATAAATAATAATTAGATAGCTCAAAATCATCAAGCACAACACACTCACACACGTAATTTTTTGTTCATAAAAACCATAGGAGGTAGAAACTACCATCATCTGGCTTTCAGATGTGGAGAGATGAAGTCATGTGTCCAGGACCATGCTTCTCTGGGGGGTTGGGATCAGGACCCAGAATCAGATGCTCTGACACCAGAGGCCAACCCTCAGCCACTGAGCAAACCCCCTGAATTTCCCTTGTGAGCTCACCTAAGAATTTTCCTCAGTCACACAGTATCTCAAAAATGTAAACTAAAAATCCAATTCAACATTCTTAATACAAATAGAGGGCAATAAATGTCTCCCCGGATCCTTCACTGACATCAGCTTTCATATTGCCTTATTATTCAAAAGGCTTCAGGACAAAACGGAAGAAAGTAATGTACCATCCTCCCCTCCCCCTCAAGTAATTTCAACTTTGGACAGTTTTGCAAATCTTCCCTTGTGATGGATGGATGACAGCATGAGGGAAAAAGCAAACTCCAAGAGATGTTCTTTGGAACATTAGTATCGCACAGCTCACTCCACATGTGTGCACACAAACACACAAACACACATGTGTGTGTGCACACATCTGTGATATCATGAGTAGAGAAATACCATTGCAAGGAAAATCCCAAGAGAGGACTCTGGCAGGAGACCATGGAGGGACTAACATTTCACAGAAGACAGTGGAGATTTTTTGGTTGTGAGAGAAGAATTATTGATTAGGAATCAGGAAATCTGAGATCCTGAGAAGATTCCTCCACTCTGCAGCTGTCTAACTATTTCAAGGCAAAGCATCCTTTCTCTGTACACAGTTTCGTTATTCATATATTAAGCAAACTTGAAAGAGCTGATGGGAGACCATTCCAGGCAACAGGAGCAACCAGCACAAAGGTTCTAAGGCAAGGCCATGTCCAGTATAATCAAGAAACCACAGAGAAAACTATTGTGGCAGGAGGTAAGCAAAAGAGGGAAAGAGTAAACTAGCCATATGGACTTTGGCTTCATTCACAGCAAACTGGAGAACGGCGAGTTGGAACAGAGGAGCATCACTGTCTGACTTAGGCTTTGCAAGGACCATCTGGCTTCTGTGTTGTGAGGGAACTAGAGATGGGCACGGATCAGTAGGATCAGGCAGGGGAGAGTATGGTGCAAATCCAGAAGAAACTTGACGGTGGCTAGAACCAGAGTATTAACAGTAGAGGAGAGAAATGTTATATTCTGCATAAACCTGGACAACAAAGCCAGGAGGATTTCTGGATAAAGTGGACACAAGGTGTGAGGTAGAGAGAAGTCATGAGTTGCTCTAAGACTTTGACTTCAACACAAGAAGGATGGAGGTGCCATGAACTGAGATGAGGTTGTTTAATGGAAGAGGTTTGGGAAGACAGGCGATCAGGTTTGCTGTTTGGATAGATCAAGTTTAAGATGCCTTAAGACAGCAAGATGACGATGGATGGAGAGCACCTACTGGGCAAGTGTGAAGTTGGGAAGAGAGGAGAAATTGATGACTTAATAGGGAAGTCAGCAGCTTGTAGGTGGGCTTCCCAAGTGGCCCTAGTGGTAAAGAACCTGCCTGCCACTGCAGGAGATGTTAAGAGATGCGGGTTTGATCCTTGGGTCAGGAAGATCCCCTAGAGGAGGGCATGGCAATCCACTCCAGTATTCCTGCCTGGAGAATACCATGAGGGGCCTAGAAGGCTGCTGCAGAGTCGGACACAACTGAAGTGACTTAGCACAGCACAGCCTATAGGTGGTATTTAAATCCACTGGACAAGGTGACCCAGAGAGTGAATGTAGGAAAACACTGCCAAATTGATTGGTTAAAACCTGGGCTACTGGAAGAGATGTATTTTAATAATGGATGATAAAAGATGTATCTTAATAACAGATAATAAATATCAAGCATCGTGCACAGTCTTCCGCTATTGATTCTGTGTATTCTGTAAGTACAGCTCAGTCCATGAACACGGGGCCCCTCCTGGGCCCGAGGAAACCATTCATCTTCTCTCCTTCCCTCTTCGCCCTCTGTCTCTAAACACTAGTGTCAAAAGATTTATTTCAGTTGGGGTAGACAGAGACAGCAAGAAATCCCATTTTGGCATGCAAGCCTATGCTTAATCCTTATTGCTCAATCTGTTTTCTCAGTACCCTGCCCTAAGAGAGTATTAGGAACTTTCCCAGCTATAAATAAAGGACACCGGTTTCATTTCATTACTGTTTCTTATGAGTCTAGAGCTCACTAAGTCATCTGAAGACAGAAATCAGTGGTGGGATTTGAGCTTTATACAAACCTCAGAAACTACCAATCAACAGGATTTGGAGTGCAATGAGAAACTTCCTTGTCACTAGGGTCTGTAAACATCCCCTTTATCATCATGACTGGACTCAGATAAGTAACCTCACCCAACAACTAGGATTCAAATGTATGAGTGTCAACTATCTGTCAGGCAGTGCCTGCATTCTCCATGCTTCAGCCAAAGGATATTTAACCCAAATTTGATTCTCTTAAAACATGCCATACTCCCCCCTCCTATACCATCCTTGGGGCTTCCCTCTTGGCTCAGATGGAAAAGAACCCACCTGCAATGTGGGAGACCCATATTAGATCCCCTTGGTTGGGAAGATCCCCTGGAGAAGAGAATGGCTATCCACTTTAGTATTCCTGCCTGGACAGTTTCACAGACAGACAGCCTGGTGGGCTATAGTCCATGGGATCGCAGAGTCAGACACGACTGAGCGACTATCACTTACACTTTGTTTTTTTTCATGCTACCCCTAGAAGAGAAAGTTCAAACACCTTGGTCTGTACTTCCAGACCTGCCCCTTCTTTCTGTGTATCTTCCCCAACCTCAGCAGCATCAGCTCAGACAGGCCATCAAGTGATGGGTGACTGTGCTCACCAGCCCATCAGCCCAATTTTGGCTTGATTACATTGAACAGCAAACCTGCTTTACCATGTCAGCTTTAGGTGGTAGCTCTCCCCAATGCCTGGTGCATTTTCCCTCTGCAGGCCCAGTTCACATCCAGATTTGCCGACCATGCGCCCATCACACACACACACGAGCAGCTCCAACACAGGTTCTGTCTGTTTCACCAGCGGCCATCTGCACCACAGCTGCATGGGAGGGACGCCACACATTTCTTCTTGAAACGATGACAACAGAGAAAGCTTTAATGGGTAGAAAAGGGGGGTGGCGGCATGCACCTGGCAATGTATGTATGACCGACGCAGGGCACCCAAAACTGGCGCTCTGTGACAACCTGGGGGTGGGGTGGGGAGGGCGGTGGGAGAGGGGCTCAGGATGGAGGCGGTATCTGTATACCTCTGGCCGGTTCATGCTAACATATGGTCAAAAACATCACAATATTGTAAAGCAATCATCCTCCTATTTAAATAAACAAATAAGAACAACTAGCACATTCTTCAACTGAGGTTCAGCCCAATAAATATTCATTGTATAGAACTCACTCAACAAGAAAAAATAAAAGGGGGAGGGCAAGAGATCATGTCTGAGGATTCCACTCACTGAAAGATCTTTTGTCAAGGAAGTGTGAATAGATTTGGTTAAGAAAATGCCTCTGGGGCCTGTCAGTCATTGGCCAAGAGGATCTAATTCCCAGAACATCATCCTCTGATAATTCAAGGCTCAAGACGGGGAAGATATATATGTATATACATAGCTGATTCACTTACCTGTACAGCAGAAACCAACACAACGTTGTAAAGCAGCTATACTGTATTTTTTTTAAAGGTGCCTGGTCAAACAGTATTCATCTTCATCAACGTTACCAGAGACTTAGAACCAAGACTGACTTCCCTTGTGGCTCAGCTGGTAAAGAATCCGCCTACAATGAAGGAGACCTGGGTTCGATCCCTGGGTAGGGAAGATCCCCTGAAAGTGGGAAAGGCTACTCACTCCAGCATTCTGGCCTGGAGAACCCCATAGACTGTATAGTCCAGAGGGTCGCAAAGAGTCGGACACGACTGAGCAACTTTCACTTCACTTTCACTAGAATCAAGACACAGGGGGAAAGTTCTTCATTTTCAGGGTGTATTGTTTATATTATTAAGGGTAAAGTGCTTCCTAATTATTCAAGAACAAAAATGGCATGGTAACTTCTGAATAATGAGATGCATTTTAACATGTACAAAAAGAAGCAAAATGTCCAAAACTAGAGCACTGGTTAAATAAATTATGATGGAGTCATATGATGGAATTCTTTGCAGCTGTTAATTGTGTTGTAAATGGACATACAGGTGATGAAAAATGTTCACCACATGGGAAGAGAGACAATAGAGAACAAACTAACACTGCACTTTTTTTTTTTTTGGTCGAGCTGCACAACATGTGGAATCTTAGTCCCCTGATAAGGGATCGAACATGTACCCCCTGAACTAGAAGCACAGAATCCTAACCACTGGACCACCACGGAAGTCCAATATTTTACATTTTTGTAAAGGAAAACACAGGTGAATATGAAATAATGTTTGCCTAGTGAAAAAGGAGAGGAAGAGGGATGGAGTTCTGATCACAAATGTGATGACGTGTAACATGAAGAGTAAGAAAAAATACAAGGAGGAACATGTCACCATAATTCTTTCCATAGGCAAAACTGATTTATATGTGTGTGCCATTAAAAGTTTAAAATGAGAAAATGATGAAATACATTTAAAATTGCTTTTGAGCAACATTTGACAACTGATGGGAACAAAATCAGAGTAGCTAAGGAACTCACGGTCTTACATCTACTCCTCTGACCTGAGATGCACTCAAAGACCCTTCCAGGAAAGAAATACACTGCAGTTCGGTGGATCTCTAGTGACGACAGTATTTCACTAGCTGCGACCAGGTCAGCTCCAGCCCTGGCACAAACCAGCTGAGGACCATCTGGTGCAGATGTCAGTTGTGATCAAAGAGAGACAAAGGCTAGAATGGGCTCAGCCCACCTTGCCAGCACTGCCAAGCCTGGTTCTCTCTAACTAGATGCTCTACAAACATCACCTCATGACTTCTTTGTGTGTGTGTTTATTATCTTTAATTGAAGGATAACTGCCTTATAGTATTGTGTTGGTTCCTGCCATACATCAACATGAATCAGCCATAGGCATACACAGGATACTGCAAAACAAGAAACTGAGGCCAGGGAAAGTCAGTGATACGCTCACGGGTGCCCAGCTCCTAACAGAAGACGTGGAAGCAGACCTGAGATCTCTGACTCTTAGACCAGATCCGTGTCTCTGCTTTTTCCTCCACACTATGTTCATGACCACGTGCCCTTCCCTTCCCCTTGAGAGGCCTGAGCAAGCACCACAGTGAGTACAGACCTGAAGGGGACCACACTACCCACTGGCTTTCTTTTCCACCTTTACTCCTCCAGGAGGTTATTAGGCCCTGTGGGTGGCTCTGAGCTCACAGAGATGTTTTAATCTCTGCAGGCTGACTCTCAGCCCCCCGCAAGGGTCTTTTCTCTACCGATCTGCCAAGCGTGTCCTCAGCCAGGGGTTAAGAGGATAAAAGGCTTAGAGCCGCAGGCTTAAGAAGTCACAGATTAAAAGGGGAAAAAAATGGGGAGAAAAAAAAATGGGACAGGGTAATTGTTAACAGGAATGTGGATTTGCTAGAAAAGTAATCCGGATGGTCCATCTACATAAGCCCATGGTTATCTGACGTCTGTTCTCTCCATAGGAATAATATTTTTTAATGCTGTTTCATAGGGAAAGAGAGATCAAAATTTCATTAAAATAATAATCATGGAGTTTCACAGAAAGACACTTAAAGATCACTGAGTCTATCTACTCTCCTTGTGATCGATGGAACTCCTGGCTGCAAATGACCGAAGTCCCAAATCAAACCATGTGGAAATCCCTACTCCCCTTCTAAAGGTGGGAAGGACAGCAACAAATTTTAATAAGAGAAGTGAAGAGAAGGATTGTTTCTGACAGAATCAGACAAATCAATTAATTGATCTCTGGCAAGCAAAGATAATTGTATTTCTGAGTC
Source organism: Antilocapra americana (assembly GCA_007570785.1). Lineage (NCBI taxonomy): Eukaryota > Metazoa > Chordata > Mammalia > Artiodactyla > Antilocapridae > Antilocapra > Antilocapra americana. The sequence continues at coordinate 2,877,895 of ML661883.1, read as the reverse complement.
TATTAAAGCACATCAGGGCTAGTTAGCTAATTTCACAGGGAGCTTAGCTGTCACTGGGCATCAGGGCACAATGGCAAATGTCAGGGCAATGACACTAGACGGCATTTTCTTTCAGGAGCCACTTAACTTAGGAGTGAACCGTTTTCACTTCAGCAGAGATAAGGCAAGTGAGTTTCTTCAGAGGGGATTTCAACCCTAATATTTCTACAAGCGTTTGACCTTACACATCAGGTCTTGATTATAGGTCCTTTTCATGCAACTCTTCTGTGAGCAGGACAAAATGTATACATAAAATCGTCTAAAACTTCTGGGCAGAAAAATCTTCTAAATGACATTGTAAAGAAGGAATGGAGGAAAGACAGGAAATGAAGCTGAATATCAAGCAATGAAAATCTTCACACAGTTTATAGTCATGTGTAAGTGAGTAAATGACAGAATAAAACATAAAAGATACTCTTTAGAAGCAGGGGGAAAGAGGATTCACAAAAACTGGGCTGAACAGGGTAGGTGAATATCAATCAACACACAGAAATAGTTTGGCGAGGAGGTTATAGTTGAGCTGGAGCTTGCAGAGGATAGAATTGTCAAGGCAGATATTAATATTTGGGGGGAGGAGGCTCTGAGCGCAGACAATAATATAGAAAAAGTTTAAGATCGAACCACGGAGAGTCTGAGCACTGGGCTGAGAGTGAGAGCAGAAGGAAGCTGGGGGATTTTTAAACAGGGAAGCAAGATGGCAACATCAACCCTTTGGGGTAATAACTCCACTAACAGTGTGAAGGACAGACTGGAAGCCAGGAGGAGTCATGGGTAAGAAGGAACTACTTAGGTAGCCTCTACTCGATACCAGTTTCCATGCTAGCTGCTTGGTCTGCATGTATTAATTAATGCAATTAGTGCCCTACCTGATCAGATTATCCCACGAGATGGACTTTGTCATCACCATTTTAGAATGATAGCTGGTTCATGTTGTCAGAGCCTATAAGTGGCAGAGCCTGGCTTCAAAGCTGGGTCTGACCCACAGCCAGGCTCCCCAGTGCCTCCCCACCCTGCCATTTTATCAGGATGAGCCTCATCACCAAGCACAGGCGTGACAATTCATGAAGTTTTTGACTGGTTTCAGGAGATGCTTTTCTTTGAGAATTCACCTTAGCCCTAAATCCTTGAGCTCACCTCAGTATAGACTTGGGATAAATGCAAGTTGATTGTTTGTTCAACATCACCAAAAAGCAGGATACATTCTGGAACTAGAAAAAACTAACAATAAACATAAAAGGGTTGTAAGCAAGTAATTCCCTGATCAGGACAAATCCCCGCTCAGTATTCTCAGTTCTGTATCCTTGTGATGTCAACATCAGCATCTCACTCAACACAGCATCTCACAGCAAATCAAGAGTAGGGGAGGTGGCTGGGACCTCCCTGGAGCTCCAGTGGCTAAGACTCCATGCTCCCAATGCAGAATCCTGGGTCTGATCCCTGGTCAGGGAACTAGATCCCACATGCCACAACTAAAAATCCTACTTGTACTAAGACCTAGTACAACCAAATAAATAATTTTTTTTAAAGAGGGTTGTGTATCTTGGCAGACAGGGTAAATGAACTGGCATATCTGGACAGAGGCTCAAGAAGCCTCTCATTAACTGGAGAAACCAAGTGGAACCTAGATGACCACAGTCAAACACAGTTCAAAGAAGGACACGTTCCTTCTTCTCCAAGCCCCCAGCTCTATTCTCTGTCCAAGGACAGCATGGAGCACACATCCCCAAAGCCTGCTTTCTCTCTCTTTGATGACATCAGGAGATCATCCACCACCGTTCACCCAGGCCCCCACCGCGCTCACGAGGTCTGGACAGCAGGCATCACATCCCCATGGAGTGCCTGCTAGGAAAGTAACTACATTTCACGTACACAGGGTGCCTGGGAGGTTCAGAGCGGAAAAATCCTTAGCCCTTGAGCTCAAGGGTCATGGCTGTCAGGAACTCCCCTGGCAGAGGCAGAATCCCGGATAGCATCAGGCCCAGCCTGTCCGCAGCTCCCTGCTCGCAGAATCCAGGGGGCTGGTGACCCTCTACATCTAGGTCTTCCTGGAGATGGGACCTTAGGGATCTCAGAACTCCCTCCATCCCCCCTTGAGAAGTCTAACGGACTTCATCCAGAAGTTTTCCTGGCCTGTTCCTGAAAGCAGCTAAACTGAAACCCACTCTCAAGCAACTCTGGTCATACAGTCATGCCCCCTTCCACACTGAAGTGTACCGGGATCGCCACACTCCTCGATTCCATGAAACGGAAGCATTAGGAGCTGAAAGCAAGCTGTGAGAGTCTTCCTTGCTCTGGGAGATGAGATGGACCAGTGGTCTCCAACCATTCAAGATGTGCATATTTACCCGTAAGAATATTTCCAGGCATGAAGCCCCAATATATGTGTATTTATTTCTAAATCATATGCACATACAGTTGTACTCATAAACGGCATGTGTTATAAATGCATGAAAAAGTATTTAAAAGATAAGAAATGTGATAATTCATAGTTTAAAAATAATTATTTTATGTGTTAATGGAACACAAAACTTTTTGTAACATACACAGTAATCAAAATATATATAATATATATAATAGAGATATACAGTGGTAAATATACATACGGTGACATACAATAATAAAAATTACATGTGTTATGTATTAAAACATACTCATTAAAAAATGTAGACTAGTGATGCAAAGTTCTGGTTTTAATTCAGCCCAATTCAATATTAGACTTTAGCAGTGAACATGGCTAAATAAGATGCCTCCCCAAACCATATAGATATGGAAAAAAAGAGTACCACAGACTTCCTGGATAACTCATAATTTCCATGTTCATTTTCAACCTCTTTTACCGCCTGCACAGACCTCTCTCTGCGCCCTGGACGTGCCATTTTGAAATATCTTGCTAACAATAATGATTTCATACCAGCTTCAGTCAATATCTGAAGGTCGATAGACAGCTCAGATGAGGTGCATCATTAATAATCAGGGTCACAAATCCATACGTAAGTTCACATTTCCCAGTCTACTAAGTGTTGGCTCTGACGAACTGGTCAATCTTTGTCAGTGTGGGGCTCAAATGCCAAATTCAGAGTACGTCCTCAAAAAGTGAATGCAGCTGTATTTTAATTGTGTATTTTTAAAAGACATTGTGAATTCTCAGTTTCTGAGTGATCTGGGTACAGGTTTATGATATGTGGTTTGGTGAGCTGGCCTCTACAAATATTGATCCTACAGACACCTTTTTATCAGAGTTACACAGGCAAGCTTCATTTTCAATAAATTCACTTTCCTTGAACGCTGACTGACAGATTTAATGGGAAGAGCAAGTAGGGAGAGGTGCGGGAGGAGAAGAGAAATTAGCATTTTCTGGTCTTTATCAACTTATGGCTCATTTTCAAATGCATTAAAAGTCTGGGTTTTCCACTTGGCAGTAAAAAAAAAAAAAAAATCATACAAATTCTTTCCTTGTGAATCCAAAATTCCCTATGTCCTCTCCTCACCACCATTATCTCCTGGCAGAGGAAAAACAAAACAAGAGAAATGAACCAACAACGACATAAAGAAGCACAATTACTGAAAGCATACTCACCCTCTCTGAAACAGATCCACATTATAAAACTTATGTAGCTCTACAGAAAACTCAACCGTTCCTTGTACTTCAGACATGATCTTCTTGGTTCATTACCTAAAAAAAAATAAAAGAAGAAGAAGAAGGAAATGAAGAGCTTGAGGTCCCACCAGCCAATCACAGACAGCCCGGGCTTCTACAACTGGACCCCAAGCAGCGCTGATGTAGACGGACAAGAGTGTCCAGCCAATGGACCGCAGTGTGTCCACTGGATGTCATCACTCAGCAGGGTTCCTTTCAGAAGAAAGACGCAGAGAGATGAGAAGATGTATAAGATGTCAAACAGCTCACACTTCAAAGAACTAGGACTCAGACTCAGATACCCTGGTTTCTAAAGCTGGGCCAGTCCCCTGCCCTTCCTTCCCCATCAGTGTTTGGAGGCATTAACATCTGCCTAGGAGCACGTGCATAATGACCTTGAGCAAGTCACTGAACTTTGCCCAACCTCAGTTTCCTCAGTGTAACGGAAGGACTAGTAACAGCAAGAAGTCTCAGAGATGATGGGGAGATTAACTAAATCTGCCACAGAGAGCACTCTGCACAGTTCCTTCTTGCTGTTGTTCAGTGCCTACGTTGTGTCTGACTCTTTGACACCCCAGGGACTGCAGCGCTCGCCAGGCTCCCCAGTCTTTCACTCCCTCCCAGAGTTTGCTCAAACTCATGTCCATTGAGTTGGTGATGCTATCTAACCCTCTCATCCTCTGCCACCCCCTTCTCCTCCTGCCCTCAATCTTTCCCAGCATCAGGGTCTTTTCCAATGAGTTGCCTCTTCCCATCCGAAGCATTAGAGCTTCAGCTTCAGCATCAGTCCTTCCAAAGAATATTCAGAGTTGATTTCCTTTAGGATGGACTGGTTTGATTTCCTTGCAGTCCAAGGAAAGGAAACTTCTCCAGAACCACAAATCCTAACATGCACTAAGTAGTTCACACATCACAGAGGCCATCAATAATGATGCATGACGATAACTACAGACGGCTCTGTCATGGTTGGTATAAATATAACATCTAAAGAGCTAGGGCACCCAGGGTGCGAGGACACATGTGTTCTCTACTGAGCAGGGTAAGCAGAGGTGGTGGCCGCTGTCACCGAGCGGACGCTGGGCCCTACTTGGCAGGTGGTTAATTCTCCAGGGCAGGAGACCCTGGGCCAATAATAAGAAGGTTGAATAGGAAAGGTGAAAGGGTACAAAATTAAAATACTCCCGTCTAGGATAAGAAACAAATTGACAAGGAGAGTCATGGCAGGATGGATTTTCTGAGGATACGAAATCATCTAGATATCAGGGATGTGGAGAAAGGAAAAGTAACAGAGTTTTCCTGAGCATTTACTAACGTCATCCGATTCTGCCCAAGAAGAATACTGGGATAAAAGTTCTTGCCCCACATGGCAGATAAGGAAGTAGATCAGGAAGTCTCTAACCTGAAGCCCCTTTGTGACTCTAGGATGTCCCAGTGGCGTGCGCTGTCATCAGCAGCCTCAGTTTACTGCCATGTGTAATGGGACAATACAAGCTACCCAGGAGGAAGTTAAAAGGTAAATAGTTGAAATTCCTTGCAACTGAGCAGGTTTGGGGGGGACTGTTACTACTGCTGCTATTTAGTCGCTCAGTCGTGTCTGACTCTTTGCGACCCCATAGACTGTAGCCCACTAGGCTCCTCTATCCATGGGATTCTCCAGGAAAGAACACTGGAGTAGGTTGCCATGCCTTTCCCCAGGGAATCGCCAAGGATCAAACCTGCGTCTCTTGCATCGGCAGGTGGATTCTTTACCACTGAGTCACCTGGGAAGCCTTGAAGAAATTGATGCTTCTAAATAGGTCATAATAGTAGCTGGCATGATCGTGGAAAGGGGAGAGAACAAGGAGGGAGGAAGAAGAGATTTGGTCTTTCTTGGCTGGCGAAGGATGATTGGCACCTAAGTTTCCTTTCAAAGGCCCCCCTCTTTCTGCCCCCAAGTTGCCTGGAGGACCAGACTGCCATCGCTGGGGCTCAGAATCCAACCTCACTGCAGATGATGGGGTCATGCTATGCCAGACCCAAAAATAAGAGCACAAGGGATTAACTAGGCTTTAAGACTTAGTAACTAAACAACAACAGCTTTGTCTCAGCTCCGGCCAGAGGGCCATCTGGGGCACCACATCTGAAGACACAGGATTCCACGTACCACATTAAAATGCAGCGGATCTTACCACCCAAGCTCTATAAATTCTGCAGGATGGAATTTCAAGCTGATGAGCCTGAAAGGCCAAACTCGGAAAATGTGTTAAAAACCTATTTTCCTAATAGGTGAACCATCAAGGCGTGTCCCAGTCCTACCAAAGGCATCAGAGCCAGGAAAGGTCAGAACCCACTGCTCAATTTCAAGGCACTTCTAGTAAAAGTTAAGTGGAGGAACCAAAGAATAAAGCCACACTGAGCTTCATTTCATTATCACATTAAACAGGAACCATGCAACATCCCCCCTTCCTCATCACCCCTCTCGGTCTCAATTCTAGAAATACTGCAGAGCTGCTAAAGGTGTTTGACACCCTTGCTTGTAGTATCAGTTCCCATAATACCTGAACCCTCTGTGATCTCTGCTCCTGGGGGGAAGGACCAGAGGGAGTGTAGGAACAGGACACCCCAACACCCACAGGCTCAGGGATTTCCATTCATTATTTCATACCCTCCTCACATCCTCTCTGAGGCAGGCAACACTGACCCTGATTCACACAGGTCAGCACCCACACCACACGAGGGAAGAACACTGACCCAGGAGCCCACAGCTCTGGTTCCCCATGCCTCACCTGCAGAATAGCTAGTGTTTTGTTTTAGAGCGAGGAATTAACATTTAGAAGGGAAAAAAAAGTTTAATGCATAGAGAACATCATACAGAATATTTTCTCCGGGGAAGCCACACCCTACCCTCCTTCTGCTCAGGACTAACAAGATGCAATCCTGGCAGGTGCAGATGCAAATACAGCTTCTTGGTGGGAAGCTGCCTTTTCCTTTTTAACACGACGTGGTTCATTACAACCCAACACCCAGTAATTCAATGAAGGTGATGAGCTCACGTTCAGAATATCAGTTTTAAAACTCCACATTAATTCTGCTGGTAACCACTAGGTCCACTGTGAAGGAGGTACAGGAATATGCAGGAATCCAAAACCACTGGCTCTGTTTCCAGCCCTCTCCCTGATCTTCCCGAGGCCTAGTAAGAGCTCAGTGACAGCAGTGGTTTACAGGTCTGGCTCCCCAGGCCCGCAGCACCTGGTCGACCAGATCCCCATCCTCTTGTGGGTCTACTCCCACACGCAAGTGAAACAGAGCAGGACTCTGTGGTCCTTGCTCCTCCCCAATCCGCCCCCACGTCCTCTGTCTGCCTTTTGTCTGTGGAAAATTTTAGTCAAAGATTAACTTTTATCAGAGAAGTGGGAAATGGGGAAACCAAGGAAATCAGTCAAAGGAGCCTAAATAATAATAATGCAGCCATTAAGCATAGTCAGGGCCTTAGTTCTTTCTCAAGGGCTATAGACAATAGCCTGAGCCATACCCTGCGAGCTGTCTTATAGATACTAAAACACCACGTGGAGAAGTTAACTACAGGATGACCAGGATGTGAGCTGCCACAGTTCTGAGAACTGGCCACAAGGAAATAGGAACAAACGCACCCCATTAGGAAGTGATTAGGACTATTAACTGTACTAAGTAAATGTTAATTAGGAAGACCATACCTGAAACAACCAAGAAGATGCTGGTCAGACCACTGATGACCAATTTGAAGATGGCTGTTAGAGACGACTATGCTATTTCTGCACTTTGTCTATAGAACTCTCACCCCCTGCTTTTGGTGGTGCAGCGGGGGAGTCAGAGTTTGGACAGACGTCCGCCACTCTCTTCCTGCCCCCCGCTCCCATCCAGTTGCCAACATCTGATATAAAGCAAACTTTCCTTTCCACCCACCTGGCCTGTTTATTGGCTTTTGAGCCGCCAGCAGCCAGACCCCACACACTCTTTCAGTAACACGGGCACAAAATTCTCCTCCCCCTGCACGTCAGAGCTGAGTCTGAATCCCCTCCCCTTAGTTCTTACATCCTGAGATCTTGCCAGGCCCCATCGCTCCACCGGTATGGTGAAAGAAAGTCAGCACATTAAGGAGGTTCAGAGGATTGAAGATTATCAGGTATATAAAGAGCTTCTGTCATTTTCTGACAAATCGTCAATCATTCATCAGTGAAAGCAGCAAGTATTTTTATTTCTTCCTTCAACACCACTGGCAGAAATTCAAAAGCCCCCTCATGCAATGCAGACCCAATGAAGACTCATCCTCTCTCCTTTATATCAGAGGTTCTGGAGTCCCTGGAGGCTTGGCCTCCATGTCAATTAAAGTGGAAAAATTGTTTGCACTTTTCATTGCAATGTTTCTTAAATGTTTCATTAGTGACTTACATTTTCAGAAAATGTTTCAGAACATCCTCAAGAGCCTCCAAGGAAATTTGTTGAAAATATTAAGGCTATTTGGGAGAAATACCACGATGCCAAAACCTCATTAGATACTGCTTGGAAACAAATCCCTTTACAAACACGTCTTCCTTTTAAATGTAATCTTTTCCTTAAAACATCAATCTTCAAAGTGTGTGGCCTTTGAAAGATTAAATGAAAAAAGGTGTGTTGATCTTAACGGGCATCAGCATTGACTTTTATGAAAAGGGCATGCAAAGTTACTGTGCTCAAAAGATTACACACCATAGAATTACAACATGGTGAGTGGAGAAGGTTCAGGAAAGGACCGTCTGATGCTATAGAACAGAAACTGAGGAAGAAAGTGAGGACAGAGAAGGCACGCCAGAGCACAACTCAGCAAGTTGGACCCAGAACAAGGGAGACCCAGAACACTCTATCAGATCCTGCTGCTTCCTCTGGTCTGAGAGAAGCAGCAGAAATGGTCCTCTGACCTCCCGTGACTGCACTTAGCTGCATTCATGAGAGCCCTCCTCCCCAGGGCAGTTTTCCCCAGACAGCCACTCCAAGGGGGTAGGTAGCTCCAGCCTTCTGCCCAGTCACTGCGATGGGAATCAGCTCTGCGTTCAAAGAAAATGATCTCACTGGGAATGAAGACTAGCATCTCTTCACTGGAAAGGGAGCTTCACCTACGAGGAAGGCTTGTGCCCTGCTTCAAGAGTACCCTAGCTGCATTAGATGCCAACCCTGGGCCTCACCTCTGAACGGGACCTTGGGCCAGCCAAGCAGTATCTCTGAGCCTCTGTATTCACACTTGGAATGTGTACCAATGCCCCACTTCCAGGCAGGATGGCTTAGGATCCAAACTGGAGGATCTCCTAGAGGTTGTCATTCCTTTCAGACACCGAGAGCAGAATCGAGGACAGGGAATCCAGATCACCAGGGATAGACAGGCAACCATGCCATCAGAGGACAGAGGCCAGAAAGGAGAGAGCCGGGTCGCAGCCACAGTCCACAGAATAGGTACCCTGACATAATGGCATACAGAGAAGACGGGACTGCCCAGGGGCAAAGAACCAGCAGGGCAGCCTGCAGGAGGCTGGCCAGTCTCTCAGCTACCAATCTCAGGCCCTCAGAGCCACAGGACCTCAGGCAAGATCTTAGGCATTCTGTGCCTTGGTATTCCCAACTGGAAACTGCTTTGTAACCAGCCTATAATACACGCTTACTAAGTACAAGCCATTCTGATATGGAAGAAAACCTAGAAACAATATGATAAGCATGGCGGGAAAGAAATGATAACTGCATTCCTCCTACGAGTTACTGGACCCTCAGGCAGACTGCGCGCTTCCCTGGGATCTCCCAGGTGGCAGGAGGCCGAGGGGAGGTGCGGAATTCATGTGTCTGATTCCCACACATCACAGCAAATGCAACCTCAGCCACTTGGCCCCCTCAATGTTAAAAAAAAAAAAAGTATTTTCTTTCCTTCAGTGTAGAAATTAAAATGGGCTGTATATGTCTATTATTTTTCATGTCTGAAGACAATGCCAACTGAAGCATCCCACACTGCACTGAGGTCTTATTTCCCATGGGATGCTGAGTTTGCCTTAGGCAGCATCTGAAAACCCAGGCATGAAGGCAAATAAGGTTCACAACCCTGAAAAAGGATGACAGAATTGTAAACTCAGGTAGAGTCTTAAAGCACCGAAGGCAAGGGAGCAAACACCATTGCTGTCGGCAGCTCCCAGTACAGAGCCAGTCCCTTCCCACCAGTGCTGGTGGCGCTCACCCAGAAGTCAAGCATGCAGCCAGAGTGGGTGGCAATGCACCTCTCCTTCCTCCTGAAATGCACGTACACAAATGGGCACCTAATGTACACACACACACACACACACACACACACACACACACACATTCTTAAAATGCACGTTGGCAGTGACCTCTTGGAAAGATGACACAGAATCATGCAAAAGGCAGCAGCTCTGATCCTGCAGACCATTTCAGGACAAGCAGGAAATGGCCACCCACTCCAGTATTCTTGCCTGAAGAAGCCCACGGACAGAGGAGCCTGGTGGGCTACAGTCCATAGGGTCGCAGAGAGCTGGACACAACTGAAGCGACTTAGCAGCAGCAAGGGCCCGTTAAACCAGGTTTTGTCCTCCCAGCCTCCACATTCGTAACCCTAAAAAATAGTGTCTATTTTGCAGTGACTTTTTCTTCCCAATGGACACTAATATATTTCCAGCAACATTATGGATGCTCAATAAACAGTGGATAAGGTTAATGTTAGAATAATTAATAATAACAATAGGACTTTATACAGAGCAAAGACAAGCTTGAGCACCCAAAGAAGTTCACCCTGGAGGGTGGGGGAACCAGCAGGGGAACCCTGGCTGAGCCCAGAAGACAGACACACCCTTCAGACTCTGGGACACTCTGCCCTGCCAACCTGTCTTCTCCCACTCTGTCACCTGCCTCCACCAGAAGCTCCAAGGGAAGCCTCATAGAAGCACTCCACCTCCTCTGAACAAGGCTTACCTTTGCATGACTGATCCGCTCCGTCCATCAGGTGGCTCAAGTATCTCCCCCTTCCCTGACCTGCTCCCAGAGCTTACATGTCCAACCCAGCTCCCCCAGGACCATTCCTAAACAGTTAAGCCCCCAACAGGCTGTGCCACCACAGCCCTGACCAGCCTGTGTTCTGGAAGTACATCTGTCTTTCAGGTTATACATGTGAGTTTCAGGGGCTTCCCTGGTGGTCCAGTGGGAAGGAATCCACCTTGCAATGCAGGGGACACTGGTTCAAGCCCAGGTCTGGGAAGATCCCACATGTCACAAGGTAACTAGGCCTGTGTGCCACAACTACTGATTCTGTGCTCTAGAGCCCGGGAGCCACAGCTACTGAGGCCTAAATGTTCCAGAGCCCATGCTCTGCAACAAGAGAAGCCACCACAACGAGAAGCCCAAGCCCCACAACCAGAGAGCAACCCCCGCTCTCTGCAACTAGAGAAAAGCTGGAGCAGCAAGGAAAACCCAGAACAACTAGGAAAAAAAATATGAGCTCTTTATAGGAAGGACATTCACTGAGTTTTGCAGAAAACATAGTAGAGAAGAGCATGAAATAGCATTTGTGGGACAAATCAGAGAAGGAATAAAACAAAAATAAATGCAAGAGAAATTTATATACACACTGATAAATAAATGAATCAATGAATTGATTCTCTTTTTTCTAATCAAATATAAAGTTTCCCTGAGCACCTGGCACCAGCCCCAACTTAGGACTTCAGAGTCTGAAATGATTCATGGCTCTTAGTTTCAATGCAAGCCTGACTTCCTTCTGCGCTCGGTGCAGGAAAAGTAAGGCAGTTCAATCCATCATGTTTAAAAAAACTCCAGAGAGGAGCCAACATCCGAGAGGGAGGCAGTCACTGATGGTGGCTTCGCGGCAGGGGACACTCTGTTTATCCTCCCAGAAGCCACCGTGTAAACAGGAGAAGTGGTGAATGCCAGCCACGAGGCTCCCACCCCACGCGCCGTGGCTGGCATTTCAGATGCGCTATCTGTTGGTGCCCCGTCCACGGAGCTTAGGGATCCGATTCTGCTGACATCTGTCACTAGCTTCACAAAGGCAGCAATGACTCAGCCTGAGGCTGTTCCCACGTGGACCACCCACGAGATCTGGAAGCCCCCACTGTCAACCTTCTCACACACGGATGGCCACCCTCCTCCCAGCCACCCTTTCAGCCAAAAATAGAGAGGAAGGGACTTAGAAACGATGTGAAATGACGTTTTGTGGAGCCTCCTGGAAGCCAAGAGGAAGGGGAGACGCAGCCTGCCTTGGCACTTCTTTTTTTTTTTTTTTTTTTTTTTGCCACATGGATTGAACCTGTTTCCCTGCACTGGAAGCACAGAGTCTTAATCACTGGACCACCGGGGAAGTCCCAGTGCTGGCTCTTTAGAAGCGATGCTGCAGGCTCCTCCTCCTCTGGGACCACAGGTACCTCTAAGGGTCGGGGCGTCCCACCAGGAGTGGTCTCTGTTGAGGCTTTGGCTGTTGGCTCACAGACCCACGGACCTTGGTACTTAGACAGCCCGACTCCCCATGACACACAAGAGAACGCTGAGACCCCAGGGTTCACCGAGAGGCAGCCAGATGCAGAGGAGGCAGCGAAGCTTGGTGACATCAAGGCCACGAACTGTGACAGCCACAAATCCTGGCCTTGACTAGTTCCTGCTTTTGTGTAGGTGCCTCCTTCTCTGGCCTGTTACGAGCTGTGGATAGGGCTCCTGATGCCTTCTTGGCAGGGCTAGTGTGAGGAACGGGAGAATTTACATGTAAAGCTTATGAAGTACATATCGCAATGGCCAGCCCTTAGTAAACACTCCAGGTGGCTGCTACTGTTATTGACATGATTTCTGTAGTGACAACAAATACTCAGTGAACAGTAACTGAAGGAAACAATAAACCTCTCACTCAAGGTTAGCAATTTCTGTTGTGCAGTCGCCAAGTTCTGTCTGACTCTTCATGACCCCATGACTGCAGCATGCCAGGCTTCCCCGTCCTTCACCATCCCCTGGAGCCTGCTCAAACTCATGTCCATCAAGTCAGTGATGCCATCCAACCATCTCATCCTCTGTCGTCCCCGTCTCCTCCTGCCCTCAATCTTTCCCAGCATCAGGGTCTTTTCCAAAGAGTTGGCTCTTCGAATCAGGTGGCCAAAGTATTAGAGCTTCGGCTTCAGCATCAGTCCTTCCAATGAATGTTCAGGCTTGATTTCCTTTAGGATGGACTGGTGGAAGCTCCTTGCTGTAGTCCAATAAAAAGACATGCCCAGAGTTTTGTGGGCTAACAAATGTCATCATGGTTCTACAACAGCATTGCCTCGGCTATGAGCCCCTGATCAGTGAGAAGGGGACGATGAGTATCCTGGGAAATGGAAACCACGGTTGTGCTGAGGACATGGGGTCACAGGGAGTAAGGATGGAAGGTGAGACCCCAAAGGAACAAAGACAATGCGAGACCTGGCAGTGTGAAGGATGAGGGTAGTTACCTTCAAGTGTGATAGAGAGCAAACTCAAAATAGCAACCTTCACACTGGCATGAATATTAATCTTTATAAAATGACAATGACAATGTGTTTTGGGGCATGAATTAATCATGAGCTTACACTTTTTAATTTTTAAAAACAAGCTTCCCTTTATAAACATCTCAGCAACACCTGCTCAGACTCCCTTTGTGGCCATGATGAGACCACTGGTTCAATCATTCTGAAAATGCTGATGCCGACTGAAGGCTTTGCATGTGTCAGCAATGGCACTAGGTACACCAGGGAGAGATGCATGTGTAAGTCAGGAGCTCCAGAAAGGCAGAAAAGACAACAGATGACTATTCTGCACTACAGCAAGTGCCGCAAGGGGATGGTACAGGAAGTCTGTCTCATGGAGCTGGCCCAGCATTGTCTCACCTGTGTCAGAGGAGAGGGGGATGGAGATCACGTAACAGGATGCACACGTGTGAGGGCTGAGCACATGTAAAGTGCAGCTGTCAAGGTGAACGTCTCCCACTTAACCTGACATGTTCCACATACGAGGTGTTATTTGATATCTAAGGATGAAGGATGGGGGATTCTCTGGTGGCCCAGTGATTGAGAATACACCTGCCAATGCAGGAGACAACAGTTTCAATCCCTGGAACGGAAGGACCCCACACGCCACGGGGCAACTAAGTCCATGCACCACAACTACTGGCCCGTGCGCCCTAGAACCTGGGATCCTCAGCAAGAGGAGCCCACTCACCACATCTAGAGAATGTCTGTGCAGTCACAAAGACCCAGCACAGCCAAACATAAAAAAAGAAAATTATATGAGAAAGAAGAAGGACAAATAACAGACAGTTGACACAAATATTACACTTGATTAGACAGAGGAGCATGACAGAGCTGTCCCTGCAGGGAATGCAGGGGAAGCACCAGAGCCAGGCTCTCTATGTCCTGCCTCTAAAGGGCCACACCCAGCTCGGGCCAGGACTCACCCCATCCATCTCTCCCAACCTGCCAGTGTCACACAGACCCTGCAGAGTTCCAGAATATTCGAGACAGTTCATAATTCTCATCTCCCAGTTAGGGGAGAATGGATACATGTATATGTATGGCTGAGTCCCTTTGCTGTTCCACCCAGAACTACCACAATATTGCTGACAGGCTATACTCCAATATAAAACAGAAAAGCTCAAAAATAATTAATTTATTAATTAAAAAAATAATTCTCACCTCCCTAGCTCTGCACAGACTATTCTTCTGTCCTGACCTAACCTCAGAGAATTTTGAGCATTACTTTGCTAGCGTGTGAGATGAGTACAATTGTTTGGTAGTTTGAACATTTTGGGGCATTGTCCTTCTTTGTGATTGGAATTAAAATTGACCTTTTCCAGTCCTGTGGCCACTGCTGAGTATTCCAAATTTGCTGGCATATTGAGTGTAGCACTTTAACAGCATCAAATTGCCAACATCTGTTGGATCACAGAAAAAGCAAGAGAATTGCAGAGAAACATTTACTTCTGCTTTACTGACTAGGCCAAAGCCTCTGACTGTGTGGGTCACAACAAACTGTGGAAAATCCTTCAAGAGATGGGAATGCCAGACAACCTTACCTGCCTCCTGAGAAACCTGTATGCAGGTCAAGAAGCAACAGTTGGAACTGGACATGGAACAACAGACTGGTTCCAAACTGGGAAAGGAGTACGTCAAGGCTGTATATATTGTCACCCTGCTTATTTAACTTATATGCAGAGTACATCATGAGAAATGCTGGGCTGGAGGAAGCACAAGCTGGAATCAAGATTGCTGGGAGAAATATCAATAACCTCAGATATGCAGACAACACCACCCTTATGGCAGAAAGTGAAGAACTAAAGAGCCTCTTGATGAAAGTGAAAGAGGAGAGTGAAAAAGTTGGCTTAAAGCTCAACATTCAAAAAACAAGGATCATGGCATCCAGTCCCATCACTTCATGGCAAATAGGTGGGGAAACAATGGAAGCAGTGACAGACTTTATTTTCTTGGGCTCCAAAATCACTGCAGATGGTGACTGCAGCCATGAAGTTAAAAGACACTTACTCCTTGAAAGAAAAGCTATACCAACCGAGACAACATATTAAAAAGCAGAGACATTCCTTTACCAACAAAGGTCCATCTAGTGAAAGCTATGGTTTTTCCAGTAGTCATGTACAGATGTGAGAGTTGGACTATAAAGAAAGCTGAGCCCTGAAGAATTGATGTTTTTGAACTGTGGTGTTGGAGAAGACTCTTGAGAGTCCCTTGGACTGCAAGGAGATCCAACCATTCCATCCTGAAGGAAATCAGTCCTGAATATTCATTGGAATGACTGATGCTGAAGCTGAAACTCCAATACTTTGGCCATCTCATGTGAAGAACTGACTCATTGGAAAAGACCCCGATGCTGGGAAAGAGTGAAAGCAGGAGGAGAAGGGGACGATAGAGGATGAGATGGCTGGATGGCATCACCGACTTGATGGACAAGAGTTTAAGCAAGCTCCAGGATTTGGTGATGGACAGGGAAGCCTGGCGTGCTGCAGTTCATGAGACTGCAAAGAGTCGGACACGACTGAGTGACTCTCACCCACTCACTTCACTCAAGAGGAACTTACACTGCCCTCTGACATCAAACACCTAGCTGCTCGGCCGTCAGTCCCGACCCTGCCCTCCTCTTACTCACTGTGGTCATCCTCTAATGATTAGAGCAGCTAATATGTACTGAGTGCTCCCTGGGTGTCAGACCCAATTCTAAGATTTCCTGTACAATTAATTTAACCCCCCCAACAGTCCCGCTGGTAAATACTGTTATGGTCATTCCCATTTTATGGATGATGCACAGATAGGTTAAGCGACCTGCCTGAGGTCACACAGCTAAATAGAAAGCAAAACATAGATGAGAATCAAGGCAGTGTGGCTGTGGCCCCAGCTTCTTGCTGCAGTGCCTCCTGCAGGCACCGTGCAGGGAGGAGGGATGCTCACCGGCCCCACCCAGCACCAAGCCCAGGAGGCAGCACAGGGTGATCGGTGAGTAGAACGGGATGTTGTTGTTTAGTTACTAAGCCATGTCCGACCCTTTGCGGACCCCACCAAACTCCTCTGTCCGTGAGAATTCCCAGGCAAGAGTACTGGAGTGGGTTGCCATTTCTTCCTCCAGGAGACCTTCCGGACCCAGGAATAGAACCCGTGTCTCCTGCACTGGCACATGGATTCTTAACCACTGAGCCACCAGGGAAGCCTGAATAGGACTGGGTATTAATTCATTAATTGAAAGGAGTTGGATCACATATGGAAACCACCTTGCATAATCACACATTCAAATACAGTTTGGAATGTAAGCCTCTCATTTGAATAAATATTTGCCTTTCCTGTCTGCAACAGTCTTTGCAAACGGCTCTTTCATCTCCTGGCCCCCAGCCCAGGAAGCCCTCCCACCCATTTGAGCTTCTACTCCCAACTTGCTGCACCTCCAGGCCTGCTTCAAAGAACTCTCTAGGCCAGAAGACTAAGCAGCACTTTGCTATGTGTGAAGACATTAGCTAAATGGGGTAATTCACACTAAAGTGTGAATGAAGCCAACAGTGGGAAGGGAGCAGGAAGGAGAAGGCATTTTAAGGTGGGTGCTTTGTAAATCCTCTATTTGTTGCAAGCACCTCAGCTTTCTGGAATTCGGGGTCACCGCAGACACTCCTCATCAGCCTGCCCACCTTGATCCTCCCCCTCAAAGTCACAGTGCCAAGTTACTCAGTTGTCCACTGGCATCGTGTTTTTCTGAGCCAAACGGGGAAAGAACAGTGTTTTAGAATTAGACCTGAGTTTGAATCCCTCCACTTTTGAGCTTTGCGACAAGTAACCTAACATCTTCTGAGCTTCTAGTTTCTCATCTATTAAATAGGTCTGGAGAGAATTAGATCAGCCCAAGCCAGTCCTGGCACAAGAAGGGGACAGTGTGCTGAGCATTGCTTTCTCTTCCCTGTGCCAGCCTCACTCTGCCTCTTTTCCCCTTTTCCAGGTCTCTGAAAAGCACTTTGGAATTACACCAAGTCACCTACATACGAATCCTCAAGTTGTGAGTGCTCAGAGATTTGAACATGTGTTCACGTGTCCTGTCATGTACGTTAGTTCACATGCCTGGCATACATTGTCACAGGCGTGCATCCTCTACAAGTTGTTGTGCTTTTGTGAACCTTACTGTACAGAATGTATAGAGAACAGTAGAACAGTATCTGTATTTCCAGCCCATGATGTCCAGTAGCAAGTGTAAAAGGAGTGGTATATAGATAATTATGTTAGCTGGGTACTTAGGCTAACTTTGTTGGACTTAAGAATGTGCTCTCAGAACAGAACTCGTTCATGTGTAGGGAACTTACTGTACTTCCCGGACCATGTTCTGAAGATATTCTTACCAGATGTTTCTTTCCAAAAGAATCTCTTGGTTCAATATGCTTGGGAATCACCAGATTATGCAAGGTTAATTCTTGAGCCTGAAGAACTTCTCACAACCTTTAACATGATGCTACTTACAGCAACTCTTCAAGGCAAGAACTATGATGCTGATTTGTCCTAAAAATTATATTTTAAGAGTAAGCTACGTGCCATGAATACTGCTGTCTACCAACAATGAACTTCCTGAAACTTCACTTACGGGCTGGAGGGGTAGATTCATTAGCAGAAAATCCCCTTTTGTCTGAAAGGATAATTGTGATTTCAGTGTGGGGACCTCTGCATGGGAGTGAAGGCTCAGCGAGTATCCAGGGGCTGGAACCTTCAGGTGGTTTACTTTCTGGTCCCCACAGAGCACACGCCAGACATCTTCCCTCCTTCATGTCCACCCTTGGCTCCTTTGCATTATCTCTGTGTGTGCCTTGCAGAGTCTCTGATGTCCTAGGAAGCAGAGCAGAGTGTGAGACAAAATATGTATCCACAATAATGATGGTTGAAAGGAAGGATGGAGAGATGGACTGATGGATGTGTAGATGGATGGATGGACAGATGGATGGATGGAAAGATGATGAATGAATGGACAGATGAGTAGATGGATGGATAGATGGAGGAATGGATGGATGGATGATGGATAGAGGAATGGATGGTGAAGAGACAGAATATGAGAGTCAAAGTACTAACCAAGGATTCATACCACCCACATTTAAACCCAGATCTTCCATGAGCACATATATGCCAGTGACTCCATCTCTCCGTTTATGAAACAAATGACCTGAATGAGTCAGTGGAGACCACGAGGCTTGTGATGGACTAGAGAACAGTACCCCAAGCCCCAGTGATGGTGGCTTTTGAGCTAAGTAGGCCTGGAGCTGCCCAATCTATTTTCCAACAGAAAAGACAGACATCTTCCTTACTAGGTGAAATCTCCTGACATCAATTGTTGGAAATCAATTTAATAATTTTCAAAACCATCTGCAGTCCAAACAAATTCCATCTATGGAACGTGTGTGTCCCAAGGAGCACCAGCTCATGAGATGTGGACGAGATAGTCCTGAGCCAGTGTTGATTCAGTGGCCACTGGTGGGCCAAGAGTCTACGTGCTTTACCGCAACATCACATTCAACCTTCCACCAGTTTTGGGAGTGGTTACCATCACTATCCCCACTTGACAGATGAGACAGTAGAGGCTCAGGGAGGCTAAGTAAGTAACTGTCATCAGAGAACAGGGTCAGAGCTGGGTGGTCTGGGAGAGCCTCCTTCTGTGAGTGGCATGGAAGCTCATGTTCCCTGTCCTTGGCATCAGCTCTCACTCAACCCCACAGCAGCCCTGAGAGGTTCCAATTTTACTAGTGAGTCCACTGAGGCTCAGAGAGTCCCCAGTGGAGTGCAGGCAGGTCCCAACTCAGGTCTGTGCAACTGAAAACAGCAGCACCACAGTTAGCTGCTGGCTGTGCACATACAGAGCTTCCCTGGTGGCTCAGCTGGTAAAGAATCCGCCTGCAGTGCAGGAGATCCCAGTTCTATTCCTGGGTCAGGAAGATCCCCTGGAGAAGGGATAGGCTACCCACTCCAGTATTCTGGGCTTCCCTAGTGGCTCAGCTGGTAAAGAATCTGCCTGCAATGTGGGAGACCTAGGTTCGATATCTGGGTAGGGAAGCTCCCTTGGAGAAGGGAATGGCTAAGCACTCCAGTATTCTAGCCTGGAGAATTCTGTAGACTGTATAGTCCATGGGGTTGCAAAGAGTGGGACACAACTGCACAGACTTTCACTGTGCACATACAAGGAAGCTGGTACTTCCTGCAATTTCCTAAAAGATGGGGGAAGTGTTATAAAGTGTTATAAATAGACTTATAAGGAACTCTATTTCCTTATAACCATTTAAGGAAAATCATTTAACTGTGTGGTACAATTAGGTCACTGTGACCCTTCTCAAGACTTTCATGTCCCCCTATTTCTCTGCCCTTCTCCACCCTACTTCTCTTAAACTACCCTCACGGACCCAGCAGGACATTCCTGATGGAGTGAGCTAATGCCTTTGCCTTTCTCTGTGAGCCCACGTCTGCAAGGGAAACATGCCCCGAATCCCAAGTGCTATTTATCTAATAAGACTGCAGTTACCTTAATTATATTTCAGTGTCTCCACTTGTCCAAGAAATTTGCCTGCACCGCTCTGCCACATCTCTGCTTCTCTAGCCGCCTCATGGTCTTTGGGTCCTCTAAGGAATTCCCCGCAGAACTGCCAGCCCCAAACAGAAAGCGCCTGGCGGGGGCAGCACGCCCGCTGGGTCAGCGTGGAAGGCCTCCTCCTTTGCATTGCAGATGTGTTTCACACCAAGCCAGACAGAGCTCAGAAGCCAAAGGAGCGCTCAAGTGGGGGTGGGGCGGGGGCAGGTGAGGGTCAGACACACCTGAGCTTCTGCATCTAGTCTCTGCCACTCACCACCTCGATGGCCCTGGTGCCATCACCCGACCTCGCCGAAATTCAGTCCTGTTAGATTTCAGGGTTCGGATCAGTGCAGGTATAATGACAACTGTCATCCTCCCAGGTCCCAGGTGGGTCTCCTTGGGATCAGGTCTCATTTACTCAACAAACATTTACAGAGCGCACATTCGGTGCCAAATAGTACCCTTGGCACTGGGCACTCGAACACGAAAATGGATTGTTGGTCCCTGTGCTTTGTGGGGAGAAAGCAGGGAAATTCTGACTCACAAAGACTTTGATCTTAACCCCTCTGCTGCTTAACAAAAAGACAAGTTTAGGCAGATGATTTAACTCTGTAGCACCTCATTTTCATTATTTGCACAGACAGACTAGCTACCTTTTCCCATACACCTGTGATGACTAAAATAATACAGGTTAAATCCCTACCATGGTCTTTGGATCACAGCCAGGGCTTCACAAATCAAGGCAGTTATTCAACTGATAACCTGTGAACAGGATGCAGGGTATCAGGGCTTCAATGTCAGTATCCCTGGTGAAAATTCATGTCATTTATTTTTGTTTAAGGACCTCAGTTTACCCAGTTTGTGCCATGGAAGGACAGTTCTGCCTCCTGAAAAGAACCTAGGCTGGGGGCAGACTTGCACCAGAAGGCCACTCTGCCCCTTTCTGAACAATGTGACCTTGAGCTCTGGAACCTCTGAGGGCTCCTTTCACAGGCCTCTAAACCCTGTGTGTACCCTTGACCTTGTGTCCATAAGGGAAGAACGGTGGCCAGCATGCAGCAGGCTCCATTATCACCGAGAGTGAATAAAGGAGAGAAAGTGATAAAATTAAAGACAGCCACTTTACAGCTCTGCTATAAAAGACCATACGAACTAGCGAACACTCATTCTTGATTCAGTCTCCATCTAAACTACCAAGTCCCCAGGACACGGGGATGGGGTGGGGAGGATGAAAAGGGGACTAGAGCCTGAGCAGATTCAGCTTGCCCTTCCTCCCCAGCATCCAACCCAAGTCCTTAGACACTGTTAGTGCTGCTTCTGCTGTTTAGTCGCTAAGTTGTGTCCGACTCTTTGTAACCCCAAGGACTGGAGCCCGCCAAGCTACTCTGTCCATGGGATTTCCCAGGCAAGAATACTGGAGTGGGTTGCCATTTTCTTCTCCAGGGGACCTTCCCGACCCAGGGATCCAACCTGCAGCTCCCTCTTAGGTAGACTGTTTACCATTGAGCCACCTGGGATTCCCAGATACTGTTAGTGAGGGCTCCATAAATAGTCTGTGGATGCACTCAGCCATTTATTCAATCCTCACAGCAACTTTCTGGATAATAATTACTGCACTGGGGAAGTTGAGGTACATAGCAGAAGTGTAGATTCAAACACGGATTTTTCTCCACAAGCTTCCACTCTTGCCACACTCAGGAGAACCTCATCCAGAGCGGAAGGTGCTCTGACTCAGCTCGCCCGGTCTCCCCATCCAGAGAGCATCATCAGGACCCCTTCTGGTTCCCTGGCCCTGGACCGACTGCCAGCGAGCACCTGCCTCTGCCCCAAAGGACGTGCATGCCCCTCCCTCACGTGTATCTGTAGGGGGCATGTGGCTCATTCAGTCACGTAACCAGAGCATCCATAGAAACACACCAAACACATATCCAAGGAAGTGTCCTTGGCCAACTTGCCCCAGATCCCGGCTACCCTGTGCCTGAGCCAGAGTGTACAGTGCACACCCTGGTTTGGAGAGAAGGGTGGTTAATCACCCCCGATCTTGAGCTGCCCGAGAATCAGCGAGCTGTTCCAGAGATCACAGGTGTACATCTGTGATTCTACGTGGGGCCCAGCTCTGCGACAGATGAAATGTTTCCAGGAAATCTGGAGCCAGAGAGCTGCAGTGCTGAGCCCCACGGTGGGGATGGATCTCGAAAACATTAAAGCCAGACACAAAAAGGTCACGTATTGAATGGTGCCATTCACAGGACACGTCCAGGACAGGCATACGCACAGAGAAGGCAGTGTGGGGTTTCCATGCACTGGGGAGGGACGTGCGGTGAGTGATGCTAAATGAGCAGAGGGTGTCCTTTAGGGTGGGGACATTGTTCAGGCGCTAAAGGGGATGCTTGCATGACCCTGAATGTGCTCAGTGCCACTGAACTGTACACTTCAAGTTGTAACGTTGATGTTTTGTGAATTCTATCTCAGTTGAAAGGATTTCATCTCCAATAGCACACACACTTGTACTAGGCAACTCGCCTATCCAACAGCTCAGTAAACACTACTTCATTCTGAAAATAACTCACAATTTTCTTAGGTCTTAGCTCTGACGTCAAAGCTGCCTGCCCCTCCTGGATTCCACTTCCTGTGGTTTAGAATCCACAGATGAAGCCTCCTTCTCCCATAGGACAGGGCTTTAAGAGTCTGGCAGGAGAGCTCGTGTCCCAAGTGCGTTTCCCTTGGAAGATGGCACATTCCGGGCTCTTTCAGCCCCAGACAAGAGAGAGGCGCTGTCACCCCTCGCTCACTGAACCCCCGAGGTGTCTTCTGGACCAGCCGGGGTGGCCCCCTCCCCACCCCGACAGGGCATCTAAGTGCACCACAGCCCCAGGTGCCTCTGCCCATCCTCGGCTCAGCGTGGGGTTCTCCTGGACCTCAGCCTGCTCGTCTTCATCAGCTCCAGACAACACAGCCTGGGAGCAAGGTTCTGCACCTCTGCTCTTCAAGGACTGTGTGACGCTTCTTCTGTAAAACAGGGAAAGACTGCCATCCTGCACCCACCAGGGCGGTGAGGAGTCACAGCACAGACACTCCAGACTGGCTTTTCAAGGGTATAAGGGGCATCCGTGGCCAAAAGGATGCTGCTGAAAATATTAATAGCAGTTCTCCTATGGGTTCTCCCATTAAATCTGCTCAACTTAACCTCGTTATCTTCCTTCCCCATGCCTGCAGGCCTCGGGGAGCTGGTAACAGATGCTCTCAGCGCACAGAAGAGCGAGCCATGGGTTTTACTAGAAATCAGTCAAGTTCAGAGACCCCAGAGGGAGGGGCCCAGCTTATCAACCTGCAGACTCCACCTGCAGACTGAAGGCTTGACTGGCAGCCAGGGCAGATGTGAGAGGGTCCTGTAGGTGGGGTGGCGGAGAGGGTGGTGTACAGAACAAAGAGTGGGTGGACAACATCCCCCCAAGCGCAGCTTTCATTCATCTTAAGGCAGCATGTTAATGTGACTATTTTAAATGCATAGTGAGAAGCTTTCTGGAGCAGCCATGGAAAATATGCTAGTGAGACTTCCACACTCAGACCCAAGAGGAAGCGCTGAACAGGCTCTGTGCTCAGTGCCCACCCCCACCTGGCCATGTCTCCAGCCTCTGTTTCCCTCAATTCATCATCCAGTCAATTCTTTGGGGGTACTCTTGTTCAAAGGCAGACTAGAAGCACAGTATGGACTTTCTTAATTTAACTTGAACCTGGTTCCTCCAGACTCTGGAACAGTTTGTTCTACCATACTCCCTTGCTGTGGATATTTGGTCTCAAACTCCCTATTAATAGAAGAATAATAGGAGCAACTGATGCCAACTGAATAACAGAAGATTGATGCCTTTGAACTGTGGTTTTTTGAGAAGACTCTTGAGAGTCCCTTGGACTGCAAGATCAAACCAGTCAATCCTAAAGGAAATCAACCATCAATATTCATTGGAAGGACTGATGCTTGAAGCTAAAGCTACAATATTTTGGCCACCTGATGCGAAGAGCCGACTCAATGGAAAAGATCCTGATACTGGGAAAGATTGAGGGCAGGAGGAGAAGGGAACAACAGAGGATGAGATGGTGAGACAGCATCACCAACTCAATGGACATGAATATGAGCAAACTCCAGGAGATAGTGAAGAACAGGGAAGGCTGGTGTGCTCCAGTCCACAGGGGTCCCAAAGAGTCAGACATAACTTAGAGACTGAAAAACAACAACAAATAGGAGCAATAATATCTGTTTAAAGAAACACCCATTTTGGACCCATCACATACTATCATCTTAATGGACCTGTGTGTCTTTATTTTCCAAGGAACATTCCAGTTAACACTTACTGTGCTGGCAGAATCGTTAACAGGTCCTCACTCAGGCTCAGAAGTGACCAGATATGAACAAGGCATTCTCAGATACCTCAAGATCGCATGATCGCTGCCCATTTACAAAGAATACAATGGAGGCTCAGACAGATGGTTTATTTCAGCCAAGTGTCAGAGAAGGATTCATTCTAGTTGGTCTGAAATAGAGGCTGAGTGCTAATCTCTTCCCCAACCCTTTTCTGGGGGAAAAAACATGAGTGGTTTTCAGATAGTACGCCTAAAACCCCAGGGCAGGGGCGAGACCATTCTTAGAACTCATCAAGGGAATTCAGGGTAACCAAGTAGGTGGAACTCAGATTCTCCCACCTCTACTACTGTCAGCAGATCAAGCCTCTTCTATTTTATAGAGGGGGAAGGAGGGCTTTTGTAGGAGTTCCTTGGGGGAAAAGTCTATTATTTAAAAAACTGAACAAATTCCCCTTCCATCCAGGCTGCCACATAACACTGAGCAGAGTTCTCTCTGCTCTACAGTAGGGAGGGGGGGTTGGGTTTTTCCAGTGGTCTTGTATGGATGTGAGAGTTGCACTATAAAGAAAGCTGAGCACTGAGGAATTTGTGCTTTTGAACTGTGGTGTTGGAGAAGACTCTTGAGAGTCCCTTGGACTGCAAGGAGATCAAACCAGTCCATCCTAAAGGAAATTAATCCTGACTATTCATTGGAAAGACTGATGCTGAAGCTAAAACTCCAATACTTTGGCCACCTGATGTGAAGAACTGACTCACTAGAAAAGACCCTGATGCTGGGAAAGATTGAAGGTGGGAGGAGAAAGGGACAACAGAGGATGAGATGGTTGGATGGCATCACTGACTCAATGGACATGAGTTTGAGTAAACTCCAGGAATTGGTGATGAACAGGGACACCTGGCATGCTGCAGTCCATGGGGTTGCAAAGAGCCGGACATGACTGAGCAACTGAACTGAACTGAACTGGGGAGTTTGGGCAAGAATGGATACATGTATTTAGTATGGTTGAGTTTCTTTGCTGTCCACCTGAAACTATCACATTGTTAATCAGCTACACTCCAATACAAAATAAAAGGTTTAATAAGATAACTCAATAAAAAATAAACAATTTCAATTTTGCTTCCCCAGGGCCTGAAACAATGCTGGGCACACTGGGTCCTCAATAAAGGCTTACCAAACAAACAAATGAACTATAATCAATATCGAATATCTTCCCAGGCTGATGCAAGCTGATGGCTACTTTGAACATGACTGACACACAAACTTCACATTCATAGCAAAATTCACTACCAAAATATTCAAGTCAGAATCATCCAACCCCCATTGCAGAGGGTATCACATGGAGAAACAAAAGTCCTAATTACAAAGGAATCCTTGAGGTCACCTTGACCTTGTAGGTAAAAAGTATGCCCTCGGCGTGGTTATAAAGCAAAGCAAAGCCAAGAGCACATATCATTATCCACTGAAACTACCTGGCAAACCACCTACTTTTTATTTTCTCCTGAAAACCGGCCTTTAATCAACATCCACCATCTCTGACTCCCCAGTGCCTGGAAGAGCACCATTATATTTACCCAGGGCATAAATAATTCCTCCTTTGCTTGTCTTCGTCATCAGGCCAGAAACCTCAGGGATTTGGCTTTTTCATATCTAATTCCTCAGGGGCTCTGAAGAGTACTTAGCACTGTGTAAAGATTCAACAAATATCAGGTGGGTGGATGGAGGTTTGGGGTTTCCCAGGTGGCATAAGAGGTAAAGAACCTGCCTTCCAGTGCAAGAGACATAAGAGATGAAGGTTCAGTCCCTGTGTTTGGAAGATCCCCTGGAGGAGGGCATGGCAACCTATTCCAGTATTCTCGCCTGGAGAATCCCATGGGTAGAGGAGCCTGGTGGGCTGCTGTCCATAGGGCTGCACAGAGTCAGACACAACCGAAGTGACTTAGCATGCATGCATTGGAGAAGGAGATGGCAACCCACTCCAGTATTCTTGCCTGGAGAATCCCAGGGACAGAGGAGCCTGGTGGGCTACAGTTCTTAGGGTTGCACAGAGTTGGACATGACTGAGGTGATTTAGCATGCCTGCATGGATGGCTGTTTAGGGTGAAAGATTTCCCCTGTGCTGGCTCTCTTTGGAATGTGAGCTTGTCTGCTCTGTGTCCACCACAAGACTTGGCTGGGATTCTGTGTGCAATGCTCTGCTTAGTCGCTCAGCCATGTGCGACTCTTTGTGGCCCCATGGACTGCATAGCCCGCCAGGCTCCTCTGTCCATGGGATTCTCCAGGCAAGACTATTAGAGTGGGTTGCCATGCCCTCCTCCAGGGGATCTTTCCAAACCAGGGATCGAACCCAGGTCTTCCACACTGCACGCAGAATCTTTACCATCTGAGCTACCAGGGAAGCCCAAGAATACTGGAGTGGGTAGCCTATCCCTTCTCCAGAGGATATTCCTGATCCAGGAATCAAACTGGGGTCTCCTGCATTGCAGACAGATTCTTTATCAGCTGAGCTACCAGGGAAGCCCAGGCTAGGATTCTGCTCAAGGTCAAAAGGCAGGCTGGCTAATGCTGAAGCCAGAGATAACACAGCTGGAATGGGACTCAAGGAGGACATGAATGTCCCAGGCCAGGAGACCATACGGCCCTTTTCCCAGAGCCCATCTAGAACAGCATGCTGCCTGTTACCAGTTCTGGAATGGCTGAGGAGCAGGATACAGTCCAGCAGATCAGAGAGCAGGTGGTGGATCTGAGACCCGGTCATTCCCACAAGGCTAACGCGTATCCCTGTTTTATCCCAGGCTTGCCTGCCACCCACCACCTCTGGATGGAAGTAGGAGGAAGGGAAGAAATTGAGGAGGAGGACGGGGAGAGATGCGTCAGGAAAAGTAGGTCAGACGCCTACTCTTCCAGCAGAACCCCAAATGTGGAAAGGATGCTTCCAAACCCGAGGAATCCCCTCTGATTCCTTAGCACAGCACTGCTCATCCCAGGTTTAAACCCCCCAGAGACAGGGAACTTCTACCTGACCACTTCCATGGTCATTTCCCATGGCCATTTCCCTGCAAGGCTACTCAGTCCACACTTATGGGCAGGCACTCTTTCCCCTAACTTTAGACACCTCCCTATCCCACATTCTAAGTTGCCCTGGACATGGGTCCCTGTTCTAAGAAGGTTTGAGAAATGTTGTCTAAGATGAATAGTTGAAACACTGGAGGACTATGTGCAGTTTGCTGTCAGTCTGGTGAGTTTGCAGAAACTAAGCCATCAGCCGTGTCAAGATCTCTGATGACATTTCACAGTGCTCTGTGCTGAGAGGGCAAGCTGGCGATTTAGGAAACTCACAAAGAGTTTGAGGTCCAAAGAAAGATCTCTTAGTCTTCTAAGATTATCTAACTGAGCATATTTTTTATAAAATGTTGAGCCTGGATACTCTTTTATATATGAAATATTTGTTGGTGTTATATCAAAGGAGGTTTCCATGCTCACCGAAGCTTAGGAGAAACTGAGTTAGGCAGCTGTCAAGACTGCAGGACTTCTCAGAGCCTTTAATAGGACAATTTCCACTGTAACAATCCAAGCAAATCTAGTACAAGGTATCTCTCTACCTTCCTTGATTATGATAATCCTATTTGGTAGGTTATCACCTGGAATAATAGACTACAGTTCACTTCTTGAGAAAAGCTATTAAATACTATGATTGAATTCCTATTAAAGATAAGGAAATTCTCATTTACCAGCTCTGCAACCCGAGCACATCACAGACACTTTCAGAGCCTTGGTGGCCTCCTTTGAATTCCCACCTCCAGCTCCAGACAGAAGAGCAAAAACTATAAAATCAGGAGCGTGCTCACGGGAGCCCCGTGGCACTCACATCACCCTTCTTCCCTGAGTGACAGCCACACACTCGCAAGGAGCCCATCTGTTTACCAGCCCAGGCTCTGAGCCAAGTGTTGGTCCCAGAGACATCTTCACATCTATTTTCCCAGCCTTCAGCAGAAAGAAAGAAAAATGGCCTTTTAACCCCAGCTGACACAGCGCTGGGACCTGGAAAGTCTAAGGAGGCCAGTCTTTCTAGTGAATGCAGTGTTTATTTTCCTGCAGAGGTCATGACCAATTGCATTTCCTTTCTCAGGAGCTGGGTGATGAATGTGGCTGACGGACAAGAAGTATCACCTCTGGGTGACACGTTTTAGGGGAAAGCCTTGAAACTGAACTCACCTCATCACTTCTGAGCACCGCCTGGCTTAGGTGGATCTTCACAGAAAATAGAGCTCTGGGAAGCTAGGCTTGGTTTTCCAGGGCGAGCTCTGTCTTTCACAGATATTGTTCACAGGCCAGTCAAGAGGCTTATAAACAGTTACTGAACGCTTACTATGTGTGTGTCCCTGGCATGAGTGTGTGTGTGTGTGTGTGTGTGTGTGTGTGTGTGTGTGTGTGTGTGTGTGTGAGGGAGAACTGGCAGAAGCTCTCCAAACAAAAGGGCTCTCGTGAAGAGAAAAAAAGAAAGAACAGTCAAGGGTAAACTCCTAATTCATGGGGGTCTTAGGAGCCTACAGACTCAGAATTCCCCGGAACATTTCCTTTCAGACACAAACAACCCTTCCTATGGGTGTGACACATATAGGATATTTCTGGTATTGTTCTAGGTCCTGTAAAGCCTGGACACTTACAGATCAGGAATTTCTTATTTTATTTGGGAAACATAATATGCATTCAAGAAGCAAACACGGTGGGAATGTAAACGGGTGCAGCCATTATGGAAAACAATATGGAGGTCCTTCAAAAATTAAATCCAGAGCTAATATATTATCTAGCAATCCCACTTTGAAGTATTCCTATGAAAAGGATTCTGCTGCTATGAAAAATAAAGTTTCTTCACAGTGTCACATAGAGGCTTTTTTATTTAATCCATACAATAATCCAAAAATGAACAAGACTTTTTATAACAATCCAAGCAAGAATGTTTTTTTTTTTTTAACCCCGTTCTACAGATGACAAAACTGGACACCAGACAGCAGAAGAGGCTTCCCAATGCCAGTGGAGACCCAGGCTGGACCCTGTGGCTCAGGACACAGTGACCCTGAAACACTCCTCCCTTCAACACACTCTACACACTCTTCTGTGGCTCTCTCTACCCATTCCTTCCCCAGAAGATACACAACCCTCAACATCCATCCAGCCATTAATTTTTTAAAAGTTTCCTGAGTTTTGATTAGCACAGGACAGAGGTCCTCAACTAGAGGAAAAGGCCATTTTTTCTGGCAATATCTGGAGGTATTTCGGGCTCTTACAACTAGTCACTGGCAGGCAGTGAGCAGAGGCCCAAGATGCAACTAACTGTAATACGGTATCAAGGCTGAGGAATTCTGGGTGGAGTGTATACAGGGAAAATTATAGTGACTTCCCTGGTGGTCCAGTGGCTAAGACTCCAGGCTCCCAATGCAGGGGCGCAGGTTCCATCCCTGATCAGGGAACTGGATCCCACACGCCTCAAGTAAGAGTTCACATGCTGCGACGAAGACAGAGACGCCAAATAAAGCAAGACATTTTTTTTAAAAAAAAAGAAAATTGCATGCCAAGAAAATTCTGCATTGTTTTGTGTTTTTATATATTAAACTAACCAGTCTCAAAAGCAGCATTATGAAATGAGTAAAAACACTATTCTGTTTAAGTGGAGGGAACGGAAAGCTGAGAGCTGACTGCAGTTGCTCTGGATCATAGAAAGGAAATTTACACTCTCAACTCCAGCCTCAGGGGTGCACACACTCTAAACTGCCCTTCACCGTGGAAAAACACACTGCCCGCATTTTATTCTGGTGGTGGAAGTGGGAGGGTCCCCAGCAGACACGATAGAACCAAGGCCAGGATGACTGGGGTGTCACCTGGTACAGCCGCGGTGCCCACAGCAGACCTGCAGAAAGCAGAGCGCACTGGGGCTAAAGTTATCAGGATGGGCTCCGGGCCCAGGAAGGGCTGAAAGGCCTCTGGGCTGATATCCTCAGTGGCATAAGAGGATCATGTCCCCAGGACAACAGTAAATATTGAACGCAAGAGTCTGTGTGGCAGGCAGCCTCTAAGATGGCCCCAGGAACCCCATCTCCTGGGATCCATGCCCTTGGGGATCCTCTTCCAAGACTACAAACATCCTGGTTCCACTCTGCTTGTCCTCTCCTGTTCTGTCAGATAAACCCGCCGTGGGGTCATAAGCTGCCCCATGGCAAGGGCCAGCTGTAAAGGGACTGAGGGACATCCCCAGCCAACAGTCTGTGGGACCCCAATCCTGCCAATGACCCTTTCAGTGAACTGGGCGGGGGACCATCGTTAGAAGGACCGCAGCCCTGAACAGCACCTTAAGTGGCACCCGGGTGAGAGACGTGGGCTAGACTACCCGGCTAAGCCACAGCCACCCACCTGACCCACGGGCACTGCGAGGTAATACGTTTGCTCTTTCAAGCTGATGACCCTTGTGCTAATTTATTTCACAGCATAGAGAACTAATACAGTGCACATATCAGATGCTTTCTGTGGGCTGTTTCAGACTCTCTTGGCCTCACTCGGCTCTGATTCCAACCATCCCAGGGCGGACTGAACTGTCTGGGCTCCAATCACCTTCATGCATGTAGGTGGAATCTGATCTCACCTTGCCTGATTTATTTTTTTATTATTATTTTTTAAATTTTCTTTACTTTATTGTGTTGGTTTTGCCATACATTGACATGAATCTGCCATGTTCCCCCTCCAGAACCCCCTTCCCTCCTCCCTCCCGATTCCCTCCCCCTGGGTCATCCCGGTGCACCAGCCCCAAGCATCAAACCTGGGCTGGCGATTGATTTCACATATGATAATTAACATGTTTCAATGCCATTCTCCCATATCATCCCACCCTTGCCCTCTTCCACAGAGTCCACAAGACTGTTCTATACATCTGCGTTTCTTTTGCTGTTTCACGTGCAGGGTTCTCGTTACCATCTTTCTAAATCTCCGACATAAACCTTGCCTGATTTTAAAAAAATCTTTAATTTAATAAAGGACATGGAAAACCCATAGCTGTAATCAAACTCAGTAAGTAAACCCTGAAAACCTTCTCTACACAGACATGAACAAAAGAAGGATGCCTGCTTTTGCCACTTTTATTCAACATAGTACAGCAATTCCTAGCTGAGCAATTAAGCAAGAAAAAGAGAGACAAAGGCATCCACATATGGAAGGACAGAGTAGTAGTTCCTCTGTTTGCAGATGTCATTACCTTGTATGTAGAAACCACTACAGTTCATCACACATATAAACACACACACGTACACAAATAACAGGACACACACACATTTTCAGAGCAATTAATTGAATATAGCAAAGTTACAAATACAATCAACATGCAAAACCATTTCTGTTTTTATACACTAACAATGAACAATGCAAAAAGGGATAAAATTCATAGGAGTACACAGAACCAATGAGGCAAAACACCTGTATACACATATACAGATACATATGTACATACATACACATATGTACACACACATATAAAGATACAGACACACATATACATACACATATATACACATGCATATATACATGCGTGATGACACAGATCTTTGTTCACCTTGCCTGATTCTTACCACCCCCCTCCCTCCTCCCACCTGCTTGACCTCATGCATGCCCAGTCTGAAAGTGCAGGGGAGTTACTTCACTGGGGAACAAACCTTGACCACAGGCAGGCAGGAACAATGGATAAACAGTCTCCCCTCTCCTGCCACCCAGGATGGGCATCAGAGATGCAATGTAAGCTGTCTCTCAGGTGAAGCTCTACGGCACCTGTGGGAGTGTAGAACCACTGGGGGTAGAGCTGGCTCCCGGGTATCACCTGCATGGGCTGGCCCTCCTTCCTTGGAATCACTCTCCCCAGAACTGTGGGCACACAAGCCTTTGTCTCTAGTTCTGCCTTCTGGACCAGCTGAGCTGAGACAGACAATGCCTAGCACAGAGGGAGGTACCAGTCAATGGGAACTATTGAGCCTTCTTTCTCTATGGCTGGGTGACCCCAGCTGTGTTCCTTTGACTTTGAAAGTTTTACAAGTCCATAGCTTTTTATTTTGTTCTCACAGCCTCTCTCCTTCCTGGGGCACAAAGCTCTTGGGCAATGGACAGGTTTTGAAATCACATTAATGAAGAGTTTTCTTAACTCTCTCATTCCTGCGTCTCTGCCTTCTTTCCACTCCACCATCACCCTTGCCCTTCCTGCCTTGTTGATACTTCCCAGCTTAGGTTTCCTCCAGTTCACCATCTGTTCATACTTCCAAGTCTTTGCTCATCTGTTCCCTCTGCTTCCCTCCCACCTTATGCTTAATTCTTTTAAGATTTTTTATGATGGACCATTTCTAAAGCCTCTATTGAATTTGTTGTGACATAGTTTCTGTTTTGTGTTTTGGTCCAAGGCATGTGGGAATTTAGCTCTCTGACCAGGGGTCAAACCAGCATTGCAAAGTGAAGTCTTAACCACCAGAACTCCAGCGAAGTTCCTAGTTCATTCTTTTCTTAAATTTAATTTTTAATTTCAGGACAATTACTTTACAGTATTGTGATGGTTTCTGCCATACCTCAAGATGAATCATCCATATTATACATATGTTCCCTCCCCCTCTTAAGCCTCCCTCCCACTTCCCCCAATCCCACCTTTCTAGGTTGTCACAGAACACTAGCTTTGGGTTTCCTGTGTCACACAGCAAATTCCCACTGGCTATCTACTTTATACATGATAACATATATGTTTCAATGCTACTCTCTCAAATCATCCCACCTTCTTCCTCCCCTGCTGTGTCCAAAAGTCTGTTCTGTTTCCGTTGCTGCCCTGTAGGTAGATTCCTCACTACTATCTTTCTAGATTCCATATATATGCATTAATATAGAATATTTATCTTTCTCTTTCTGACTTACTTCACTCTGTATAACAGGTTCTAGAGTCATTCATCTAATTAGAACCAACTCAAAGGCATTTCTTTTCAGAGCTGAGTAATATCTCACCATGTATATACACGACTTCTTTACTCGTTCATCTGTCGATGGACATCTAGGTTACTTCCAAGTCCTAGCTATTGTAAATAATGCTGCAATGAACACTGGGGTACATGTGTCTTTTCAATTATGAATTCCTCGGGGTATATGCCCAGTAGTGGGATCACTGGGTCATATCGTAGTTTTATTCATAGTTTTTTCTTTATTCACTTGTTTTTAATATTCCTAGTTTTTTTTATTGGTTTTGCCATACAATGACATGATATTGCCATGGGTGTACATATGTTCCCCCTCCAGAACCCCCCTCCCTCCTCCCTCCCCCTGGGAAATCTCGATGCACCAGCCCCGAGCAACAATCCTGGGCTGGCGATTGATTTCACATATGATACTTAACATCTTTCAATGCCATTCTCCCAAATCATCCCACCCCTGCCCTCATCCACAGAGTCCACGAGTCTGTCCTAGTTTTTAAAGGAATCTCCAAGTTGTTCTCCACAGTGGCCGTATCAGTTTGCATTCCCACCAATAGTGCAAGAGGGTTCCCTTGTCTCCACATCCTCTCCAGTATTTACTGTCTGCACACTTTTTGATGATGTCCATTCTGATCGGTGTGAGATGATACCTCACTGTAGTTTTGATTTGCATTTCTCTAGTAATGAGCGACACTGAGCATCTTTTCATGTGTTGATTAGCCATATGCATGTCTTCTTTGGAGAAATATCTGTTTAAGTCTGCTGCCCACTTTTTGATTGGGTTGTTTGCTTTTCTAGTACTGAGCTTCATGAGCTGCTTATATATTTTGGAGATTAGTCCTTTGACAGTTGTTTCATTTGCTACTATTTTCTCTCATTCTGAGGGCTGTCTTTACACCTTGCTTATAGTCTCCTTTGCTTAATTAAGCATTCTTTTTTAAAATTTGTTTATTTTATATTGGAGTACCGTTGATTAACAATGCTGTGTCAGTTTCTGGTGAACAACAAAGGTTATACACATATATGTATCTATTCTTTTCCAAGTGCTTTTTCACAATTAGGTTGTTACAGAGTGTTGAGCAGATTCCCCTGTGCTATACACTTGCTCCTTATTTTTAACAACCCATGTGAAAGGGCATCCGGTCCTATCATCTAGGATACCTGCCCCAAAAACCCCTGTTTGGTCTAAACATCCCTTCTTCTAGATCTTGGAAGAGTCTCAAGCATTTGTCTGCCATAAATTATGCATTTTTCTCCAAAAATGCCACAGACTCAACTAGAAGAAGGATGAAATCTTCTCTCGTCTAGCTTTTGAGCATGTCGTGCCAGCATGCTAAGTCGCTTCATTTGTGTCCAACTCTGTGCAACCCTATGGATCATAGCGCCCCAGGCTCCTCTGTCCATGGGGATTCTCCAGGCAAGAATACTGGAGTGGGTTGCCATGCCCTCCTCCATGCCCAACACAGGGATCGAACCTGTGTCTCTCATGTCTAACACATTGGCAGGCAGGTTCTTTACCACTAGCACCACCTGGGGAGCCCTTGACTATGTCACTGTTCTTTATTAAATAAATGATAAATAGGATAAAGAATGGCAAAAGACAATTTTCTCTTGAACACTGCTGACAATTTCAATGTAAATCTGCAAGCTGCTCATTTCTATGTTCAAAGAGAGGTGTTGGAATAGAAGCACATATTCTTTCAACCAATTCTCTGCTTTAAGCCCACTGTTTGACAGGCCCCCCTGGCAGCTTCCAGCAAGGCCAACAACGTGGCCCTCCTCATGCATTTGAGACCTCGTGAGATGATGCAATAAAACACAAAGTAATTCAGGGAGAAGGTAACGAGTGCTTTTCACATCCCTGTTTACCTTGGCTAAGCCAACAACCCTTACCTCTCAACACCTCACCTCCCATGCTGACTGTATTTCCTAAAGTGAGAACATGAAGAATCCAAACTTCTACAGTTTGAGAAATGTGTCTATAGGTCAGCAACTTTAAATCAAGATCCTGAGGAACTGCTGGGATAACTTAATAATTCAAGCCACTTAAAATTCCTTGGTGGGTGGGGACTTCCCTGGTGGTCCAGTGGTTAAGACTCTATCCTCCCAGTGCAAGGGTAGTCTGGGTTCAATCCATGGTTGGGGATCCGGATCCCACCTACTGCAACTGAGATCCCACATGTGGCAACACAGATCCTGTAAGCTGCAACTAAGCCCTGTAGCTGCCATTTTTTTTTAAATCCTTGGGTCACATGCACACACACACACACACACACACACACACACACATGCACCACAAAATGGGAAGCTCGTTAACACCTGGGGCAGCTCAGTCAGTTTCCACCTAAATAATGAACACAGAGGATTTTCGATTTGTCTTTGTAAGGATGTAACCTGTGACAAGTCACCTACCCATGAGCCCTCAGTTTCTTCATCTACAAAATCAAAACCATAATGGGCCAGCATGGCTCCCCCACAAGGAGGGAAAGCGATGATTACAGGAAATAATATGAACGGAGTAAAACTCTGAATATAAAGAGCTTCCCTCTTCCATGCAGATGACTGTCCCAGCACTGTCTTTCATTTGGACCACTGGGCATCCAGCCTTCCAAAGTCCCAGAAGAGAGACATTGCATTTAAATTGCAGACACAGAAAGAGAAAATTGGGTCCCTGATTTTAAGTTTTAAAACACTTTTGAATGTAATGAGAAAGACAAAAATTTGATAGCAAACATTTTGGAGCTTCAAAAGTCTAGGAATTCCAGCCTGAATAGTAGCTTTAGAACATTATAGTGTAAGCTATTCTTCCCCCTCTTCAGACTAGAAACTACCTAACGTTTGACTGGAACACGGCAATTTGAGAGAGAGTTGAAAGGAAGAAAGATGGCACATTCCCTGTAAGAGGCTCCATGTTCTTCCCCACCTGCAAACTCAGCCGGGTGTCCCTACTTACAGAGAAGACGAGTCTCTTCTGATGACCTGAAAGAATCTCCGTGCAGCCTACCCCTGTAACTGCTCATCCTGGGTCAGGCTGGGGGACACAGCAAGTCCTTAGTATTTCCCAGGCACTGACTGGTGTCCTAGAAAAAGGACCTTAAAGTCTTCATGGAGCCAGACATGGAAGGAAGCCCTGGGCTAAGAGCTGAGAGGTTAAGACTAAGGTTCCTGTAAGAAGATAGAAAATTCAAATGATGCTGATGAGGGCAGATAATAACCAAGGATTAAGCTATTCAATCTCCCAACCTCCACCCTTACCTCCAGTACTGTGACTTTCTCCAAGCCCAAGAATGTGGCTTCAACCTCACAGAAGAGTAAGGAGAGATTCTGGACTCTATGGCTGCTATTTATAACCTGGAGATTAGAATAGAAATGAAGTTCAACTTCAGAAAAAGAGCTCTATTCCTTGTAAACCCAGGTTGGTGAGTAAGTCACCATGAGTTAAGGGCCTCACACAGTATCTGATCTGGAGCAGGTGTAAACTAAGTAGCAGTTTCCTCCCCAGGATGTTGAACTGACCCTGACCTTCCTGTGAAGCTCTACAGTTTAGCTATCTGTGGTGACAATGACAAAGGATTTAATCATAGAATTTTTGCCTGGTGGGGAAATTGCCAGGCTGCCTCCCTCAATATAGAATTTGGTACTGAAACCATGGCAGGTTAAGAGACACCCCAGGACACAGCAAAGGAGCAGCAGAAATTGGGTTGGGGATAGGTTTCTGATTCAAGGCAGGGCCCCTTCCACTTTCCATGAAGCTTCCCAAAGAGCAAAGCTGAATAGGCCTTTGCAGGAGATCATCAATGATTTAAGTGACTGAAGATAGAAGGTCAAGAGGCAGTTAATTAGTATAAAGAGCCAATTAAGTGGACACTGTCTCAAGGGGAATCCTTTACTCTCTGGAGTCTAAGAATGAAAGGCAGTGATAGTAACTTACTCTAATAATCTCTCAGCTTCCCTTAGGCCCATCCCCTAGAAAACAGCTTTATCCACTTCCTCTGTCAAACATCTTCACTGGCTTCCCAATGTCTGGAGACTAAAGTCCATCCCTTTGGCATAGCACACAAGGCCCACCTTGATCTAGCTTAAAGGTACTTTCTTAGCTTCATCTCTCACCCTAGCCTTCCTTTCAACCTCCTCTCCAACCCTTTGACATTTCCTGAGCCATATATCACATTGCATTTTACAAATATTATTTCTTAGGTAATTCTTCAAAGTGTCCTTATGCACAGATATTGTGTAACCTTCACAAGGCTCAGCTAGCCACAGTTTGTTTATTCCACTGATTTGCCTCTTACTTTACAACATGCCCATCACAAATGCATCCCAAAGCTATGTAGAGCCAAACACATGGTCATCACTATCTTTTATTAAATCTCAATATTACACACTCTAAGTATTACCATTAATAACAAGATCTGTCACTGAGTGAGTGATCAGTCTTTGACAGGAGTTCTCCCAAATATTTCATATTCATGGACTATTTGACCCTCACAATGACCTTGGAGGTGGGGGAGATTAACCTAATATTAAGCTGGAAAAGACTCAGAGAGGGCAAGTCACTTGACCAAAGCTCAAACAGAGTAAATGAAAAATGGAATTGGATCCCAAAGCACATGATTTTAGGCACTGTATTTCAGCCATAAGCACTTACTTGGAAGCATGAGTCTAACTGGGAGATCAAGGGTCACTCTGAGTAGGCTCCACGTAAATGAGATGTGGCTGTGGAGGGAGATGAGACAGAGCCCACTCCTGTATCCATAAAACTGTTGAGAGTGAAGGCCGATGTTCTCCTGACAGTGGCCATATTAGAATGCCCATTGTTCAGAAGGACTGCACTCATTGGCTTAATTGAGCATTCCATTTGGAATGGCTCTAGTGCAATGGAGATGAAAGGGGCAGCTAAGCCTTCTTCATTCTCTTTAGAGCACAGGATTAGCATCCTCCAGGCTTGGCTTTCCATCCTGGTTTCACCTCTTTGAATAAGAACCTTATTTGAACCCTGAGCTTTGGTCAACCAGTCTGGTAGGCACTGTCCTTGGTGCTGAAGCCACACAAAGGACGGAGGCTTAGTTCATGGCATCCAAGAGTTTACAGGAACTGGAGAATTTTAGTACAATTCAGTAAGCACAGCACAAAAGGAACATGTGCCTCAAACTATACATCAATACACTGCACCAAATGACTAATAATCAAATGTAAAGGTGCTTAACTTCACTTACAATCTTACAAACCCGAATTACATTTGTAATATGATATTAGTTCACACTGACCAGATGGCCAAAATGAAAAAGGCAGTTGAAGCCAAGTGTAAGAGGATGTGAAAGTGTCAGCCACTCAGTCATGTCTGACTCTTTGTGACTCCCGTGGACTGCAGCCCACCAGGCTCCTCTGTCCATGTAATTTCCCAGGCAAGAATACTGGAATGGGTCACCATTCCCTTCTCCAGGGGATCTTCCCAATCCAAGGATCCAACCTAGGCCTCCTGTATTGCAGGCAGACTCTTTATCATCTGAGCCACCAGGAAAGCCCAATAATCAAATGTAAAGATGCTTAACTTCATTTACAATCTTACAAACACAAATT
The DNA here is from genome assembly GCA_007570785.1 of Antilocapra americana. Taxonomy (NCBI): domain Eukaryota; kingdom Metazoa; phylum Chordata; class Mammalia; order Artiodactyla; family Antilocapridae; genus Antilocapra; species Antilocapra americana. The sequence continues at coordinate 2,839,224 of ML661883.1, read as the reverse complement.
AGAAATTGTAATATGATATTAGTTCACACTGACAAGATGGCCAAAATGAAAAAGGCAGATGATTCCAAGTGTAAGATGATATGAAATAAATGAAATTTTTTTGTACAGATGGGGTTAGTGTAAATTGGTATGACCACTTCGAAAAATTATGTAGCAGTATTTACAAAAACTGCACATACCCTATAATATAGTTATGCCAGTGTTAGCAATATATTCAAGAGAAATGCATACACATATACATTAAAAGGCATGGATACAAATATTATCATTACATATAACACTTCAATGCTGGAAATTATACAAATCTTAGTAGAATGAGTAAATTAAATGAGGTATATTTATACTTTAAATACTAAATGGTAAAATACTACTATAAGCAGGAATGTGGATGGTCATAATCATGTTTGAACAAAAGAAGCTAAATACAAAAGAATGCATACTGTATGATCCTATTTCTATAAAGTTCAAAATAGTCAAAACTAATAAGCTATGGTGTCAGAAGTCAGGAGAGTATGTTCTTAGTAGTGGTTTTCAGTACCCAAGGGAATCAGGCTGAGTGTATATGAGGCCTGTTTGTTTGATATAGATACTGGTTAAAGTGAATTTCTGAGCTCTGGAAAATCCATTGAGATTATACAAATATGCATTATTTCAATCATTATTTTTACATTTTCTTCCACAATATTAATATATTGCAATATGCCTTTTAACTTGATTTTTTCAAACGGCTCATGCTTTATCCTGAAACAAAAACACACATTCATGTCCATTGAATTAGTGATGCTATCTAACCATCTCATCTCTGTAATCCCCTTCTCCTTTTGCCTTCAATCTTTCCCACATTATGGTCTTTTCCATTATCAGCTCTTTGCATCAGGTGGCCAAAGTATTGGACCTTCAGCTTCAGCATCAGTCCTTCCAATGAATATTCAGGATTGATTTCCTTTAGGATTAATTAGTTTGATCTCCTTGCAATCCAAGGGACTTTCAAGAGTCTTCTCTAGCACCTTCCAATGCATCAATTCTTTGGCACTCAGTCTTCTTTATGGTCCAACTGGGGATTCAATAACAAATAGCTAATGAGGTCATGGCTTCCTTGTGGCTGAAAGAGTAAAGAACCTGCCTACAATGCTGGAGACCTGAGTTCAATCCCTGGGTCAGGAAGATCCCCTGGAGAAGGGCATGGCAACCCACTCCAGTATTCTTGCCTGGAGAATCCCATGGATTGAGGAGCCTGGCGGGCTACAATCCATGAGGTTGCAAAGAGTCGGACACAACTAAGCGACTAACATTTTCACACTTTCACTTTCAAAGAGGTTATACCTTTCTCTTAAATTGTCAATATTTTTATATTTACTTTTGTTCCTATTACAGATGCAGACTTCTCTTCATCCTTCAAAACCTAATTTAAACATCTCATTCCCTCAGAAGTCTTTCCTGATCTCGTATTCCTTTATTCCATTCAGCAAACTGCCCCTGAGTGCCTACTGCATAGATATCGCCAGCCCAGCTACTAAGGATTCCATGGTGAGTAAAATGTCCTGTTTTTCCAGTGCTTACATTGTTGAAGCAGGACTCATGTGCATCACTCTCAAATGCAATTTCCAGCTGTCATAAATGTTATGAATGAACAATGCACAGAGCTTTAAAACAGGGAGCATCGGGGCCAGTCTTGGAGGTCAGGGAAGACTTCCTCAGGTAGAGTTAATTAACCTGGTACCATCTGGACCTTCTGTGTTTGCACTCTCTTCACTGCACTGTAATTCATTTTCTACCTGTCTCTACTGTCGTCTATGAGCAACACAAAGTCTGGACTATGCCTTATTCATGCCTTGATTTCATGTCTGAGGAAACTTGGGTGGCTCTTACAGGCAGTCAATAGATCTCTCCTGAATTGACTTGTATGATCATCACCATTATTCCTGCTCTCCTTGTGGCTGCCACCATTACTGGAGAAAAATGTAGGAAGCATCTAAGTGAGCAGAGACCTTGTGTGATGAACTCTATATTAACTGAAACTTCTTGGCAGCTAAAGGAAGAAAACAGCCATTTGCTGATGATAAAAGAGAAGAGGAAGCTGGGGAACTCTGACTACTTCTCTGGAATGTTCATTTGTTTTCAGCACCTCCTCTCCTAGAACTGACACAAACTTGCATGGGGGCAGCTTTCTGTGGATGACTATGGGCAAATCCCATATCATGATTGTGTTTTGCAAAAAGCCTGGTTAAAACCTCTGCTTACAAGGAGGACAGCAGACACAGAGGTGGCATCCGGCCCAGAGCAGAGATCAAAGAAACTGTCCTGACATGAAACACAATCTGCTCTTAAGTACTTTAAATATTAGAACTGGATTTTTTTTTAATACCTGAAAGGCCCCTTTCAGAAATCCTCCCCCATCATAAAAGGATAAAGGCACTGACTGAGACCTGGGAAGATCAATTCCAGGACATGAGCAAGCTTTGAGGGTTTTATATGTAAGAATCCCCCCCACTGTGGCTGGTTATTTTTTTTTCCTTGTACTTTGTGACATATTCTGTGCATCTTTTTAAAATAATTGTGGTAAAAATCATTTAACATGAGATCTACCATCTTAACAAAATTTTAAATGTACAATATACTGTGAACTATAGCCATGACATTATACAGCAGGTATCTAGAACTTACTTATCTTGTATAAGTGGAACTTGATATCCATTGCACCCAAAATATGAAATTTTAGCTAACAGAGCACTTTCTAGAGAGGAAAGTTTACAGAGATGGCAAACTCAATATTTTCACTGTTGCATCAATCCTTTCAACATCTTTGAAGCCCCACCCTCCCCAGGCCAACTCTCATATGTACCTGAAGTGGCTCCTGTGGTTTTTAATTCCATCTGTACTGATATGAGCAGCCACTACTCACTGATCACCCACCAGCCATACACACTCAGCCACTTGACATGCACCACTTCTCGTGCTAGGATGGACCCTGAAAGGACATTTATGTGTGCCTTGGATATCCTCTGATGCAGAACAAGACAACCCTGTAACTCACTGGCTTCAAAACAGTGTTATTGTTGGCTCCCAGTTCCATGGGTCAGAAATTTGATCAGATCTCAGCTTCCTGACCCTACATCCAGCCTGGGGGCTCTGGGTCATGGCTGTGATGTGCCAAATGGCACCTGGCCCGTCCGTCCTGAGGGGCAGTCAGAGTTCACATTGGTGCTGGTCTCCATGAGGGAACATTCTGGAAGGTGAGAGTAGAAGCTGCAGACCAAGATAACAGACAGCACTTCAGCCACATCCTACTTGTCAAGCCAGGTAGAGGACTGATCTAAGTATAAACGGAGGAGAAGGAATTTCTCTTTCCATGGGGAAGGGCAAAGTCACCTTGCAAAGGGAGGGATATATCATTACAGGCATCCTTGGACATGAAATCTACCAGAATATGATGGTTATGGGCACGTTCCTTGGAGTCAGAGATGTCAGCTCCACCACTGCTGAGCTGAACACGTTATCCACCTTTCTGAGCCTCGGTATTTTTTTCACCTCTAAAATGGGAATAACAGCAGCCATCTCATAAGATTCCCTAAGGGAAAAGACAAAATAATAAATGAAATGGGCTTAACACTCAAAAGATTTCCTAAGGGAGCAGACAAAGTAATACGTAAAATGAGCTCAACACTAGGCCCCACGCAGAGCAAGACTATGAACAGTTACTAACGTTAAAGGGATCATGCAACTTATCATCCAATTTGGGGTAGTTCTGAGAAAGGGGGAGGGGCCTGCTTTGTGTAATCACGTGGCGACAACAGGTATCCACTGCGGTCTATATTCACCTCCAGCTACTAGTATCATTCACCTTTCAGAAAGGAGGAAATCAAACTGAAACTCAAGGAGATGAATAAGCTGGCCCAAGTTTGTGTGCTTGCCTCCACGCTCCGTCACGTACTCCTGGAACTCCCCTTCTATGCTGGGTGTTGAACCAGAGAATACACACCCCTGTCCCCACAGAACTTATCTTCCAGGGACAGAGACGGAATTACCAAACAAGTAAATAATCCGTTTGCAGTTAATACTGGCATCTAAGGAAATGAGTCAGGGGAAAGGGAGAGAAAATGCATTCACGGCGTGGCTTCGCCAGAAAGGAACAGACAATCCTGATTCAATGATTAAACCCATGTCGGCTCACAGGCCTTTCCGGTATCCCTTTTCATGACAGTTTTGCTGGAACACAGCCATACCCTTTCCTTTCCATATTCTCACGTCTGCCTTCACAGCGCGACTGCGGTATCAAATACTGGTAACAAGTCAGAAGCCTGCAACTCATAACAGATCTCCTATCTCTGGTTAAACAACAAAACAAACAAACATAAATGTACACTCACCCCCCCCACACACATCCACACAATAAGTGAAGAGTCAGAGGAAAATGACATCATGCCCCGGGTCCCTGCTGTCCTGAGGGTCTCAGGCTCCACCCATCTTTTCATTCTGTGACTTTCAGGTTATAGTTTTATCCAAGCCTGGAGCCTTTCAGGTTTGCAAAGTGGCTACAGTTATTCCACATATTGGCATAGCATTCACATCAGCAGGAGGAGAGATGTCTCCTAAAACTGCCTCTCTCAGGAGAGAAAAAACAGTCCTTCCCAGAGGTCCCCATGATACCCAGGCCCCACTGTCCAGGACTGAGTCACACGCCCTTCCCTAGATCAGCCACTGGAAGGGAAGGAGGCTGAATGGACGAATAACCTCTCCTAAATCACATTTCAGAGAGGTACACACATGAAAGAACTGGGGGCAACAGATGAAAGAATTAGACACCAACAACGTCTGACATGAAGGGCAATTGCAGTGGGCAAAAAGGTCAAAGATTCCTTTACAAAGGGAGTTCAGTGAAGGACTCATAGGATATGACATCCGAACACAGACCTAGGTGATAAGTAAAAAGAAGCAGGTCTTCACAAGATTGCATAAAAGAGCTTTTCAGATACAGGAACTGCTGGTTAGGGGCAAGGCTGGTATTAAGAGCCCCTCTGTGGATCCAAACCAGTGTGGTCCCCACCACTCCAAGCTGCCTATTGAATCTGTCCTTGGTTCTCGCCAACTGTTGCTTATTTATTTCATGGTCTTCTTTAAAGTCTTCGGTCACGTCCTCTGGAGCAGATGTGCCCCCTGTCTCATTCAACCTGTACTGCCCAACCATTCTTGGAACTTTTCTCATTCTCTTTGGTATAAATGGATTAGCGCAGCCTTCTCTTCTTCTATTATGATACAAAGTCCTGAAGGTCAGTGGCCAATTTTGACTCAGACTCATAGCTACTCTGACAATATTGAACAGTGTGAGCACATAGCACAGAAACAGAGCAGAACTCTACAGTCCTCCCCTGACCATGTCCTCCACCTGCCTTTTGTCATGGAAAAGCTTTAGACAAAGAATAAGTTTAATCAAAGAAGTAAGAACATGCAGAAGCAAAGAAACACAGTAAAAGAGGACAAAATGATAACAGTTTCATCAGTAAGCAAAGTCAAATTCCTTCTCAAGGGCTGTAGATGACATTCGGAGCCACATCCTGCGAGCTGCCTTGTAGATATCAAAAGCCATGCCAGGTGGAAGAAGTTAACTGCACGATGACCAGACCCTACCATGACTTAAGCTGCCACAATTCTGAGAATCGGCCCCCAAAGAAATGAGAATAAACCAGCCCTGAAACTGAAAACTAACTGTACTGAAAACAATCAAGATGATGCTGGTCAGACCCACTGCGTGACCAATTTCAAGATGACTCAGAGCTGATTGTGCCGTTTCTACACGCAGCCTCCTCCTTCTGCCTATAAAGCCTCTGGCTTCTTGATTGGTGGTGAGGTGTGGGGGAAGTCGGCCCTTGGACCACCATCTGCACTCTCCCCCACCCCTCTCCCATTGTCAGCATCCAAAATAAAGCAAACTCTCTTTTCCAACAACCTGGCCTCCTCATTGGCTTCCAAGCAATGAGCAACTAAAGCCTACTTTTGTTCACGGTACCCACGGTCTTGGTGAGTGAATGTGTCTTGTATTAGACACAGTATAGATCTGTGGTACTATCTGCTTCACTTCCCTGGGGGTGAAGGAGCCTCACAAGACCTGGATTTTCTTGCAACAGTCTGGGCACTCAATCATTGACAGAGTAATGGATAAAGATGATGCAGTTCCTATATACAGTGGAATATTACTCAGCTGTAACAAGGAATGAAATTGGGTCATGATGTGGATGGACCTAGAATCTGGATACAGAGTCAAGATAATCAGAAAGAAAAGAACAAATACTGTACATTAACACATATATGTGGAATCTAGAAAAAGGGTACAGATGAACCTATTTGCAAGGCAGGAAGAGAGACACATACAGAGAGAATGGACGTGTGGACACAGCAGGGGAAGGAGGGGTGGGATGAGCTGGAGGCTCAGGATTGATGCACAGACATTATCTGTATAAAACAGAGAGCTACTGGGAAGCAGCTCAGCTTGGTGCTCTGTGATGACCCAGAAGTGTGGGAGGGAGGTCCAAGAGGGAAGGGATATATGTACACATAGAGCCGATTCCCTGAAGTAGGAAATGGCAACCCGCCCCAGTATTCTTGCCTGGAAAATTCCATGGACAGAGGAACCTGACGGGCTATAGTCCATGGGGTCACAAAGAGTCAGAAAGGACTGAGCATACACGCATAGCTGACTCAGGTGGTTGTGCAGCAGAATTACACTGCTATAAAAAGGCACACAGAAGAGAAGACAAAAGAATGGCATCCATTCGAGCATCAGTTCCTAGAAGACCCCAACAGGAAAACACAAAGTCAGAGAGGAGGCAGGGAAGCTGTGTGCGGTATACAGACAGCGAAGGGAAGAGATACACATGAAGGGCCTCGAAAAGCACAACAAAATTAGGTCTGATTTTTCCAGCAATACCAAGCCACGGAGGAGCAAACAAAATTGACTGATTACCTATTGTATTTTGGGAACAGTGCAAGCTACTTTACACAAGTTTCACCCTCATCAAAGAGACCATTAAATGAATGTCATTTCTGTTTCACAGAGGATGAAATTCATATTCGGCAAGGCGAGACAAAGGGTCACATGTTGAGAAAATGACTAATGCCCGAGTCTGTGACCTTTCTTCTCAGCCACACAGTTGACCGATGCTTTAAGAATTCACTTCAGTAAGAAGAGAGAGAACAGCTACGCTAGAGAGAGGCAGATACAACAGGTGGGGACACCCTCAGGATCTGCTGCAATAATACACAACAGAGAAGATGAAGCCTGGCTCTGGGCATCGTTAGTGGAAATCAATCATACTTGGAAGCTCAGTGGGTGAAGAAAAGGGAGCAGCTGCAGATAATACAAATGCACCCACCTTGGGGAGGTGGGTTACAAGGGAACAGCAGTCTCTCCTGCCCATGTCCCTGTGACTAAGTCAAAACATGGGCAAAACTGCCCTTGAGATCCTTTGCTCTAACTCTGGGTCCGTGTTCTAAGCTTGGACGAGCTTTAGTCACAAGGACAAAATATTATTAGTTTAGCTGTGTTTTAGCTCCAGCTTCTCTATGAATCATGTGTGGATGAATCATAATCACCACTCTTCATATTTTAGAAGCAAATGCATAATTTTCCTTATCCAAGGAAAAAAAATCAATTGCTGTCTAAATATGAATCTAATGTTGTTTCTGCAGCTCCTGAATTTTTTTCGATTCTGAGCCTTCATTTTCTTTGGAAGGGAGGATAATCAGGAAAGCTAAGGAAAAAGAAAAGAAAAAATAACATGTACTGAGTATCTGCCCTGTATTAGACTTTCCAAAGCCATGGTAGATATAAATGGTTCCATTTTATAGATGAAGAACCTAGAGGTTATAAAGCAATGTATTGGCCCAGCATTGCACAGCTAGTAAGAAGCAAAAGATTAGGATCCATTTACAGACTGCAGACACCAAATCCTACACTTCGATACTTCTGCCCACCTCACCGAGTCACAGCATAAAGAAAGGACGTCAGTGTGACTCTGTGACATTGTTCCTTTGGGAAGTGACATCCAATGCTCTCTCTAACATGGCTATAACATGTCTTATCTACTGTCACCTTGTTTGTTCATTAGCTAAGTCATGTCTGACTCTTTACGACCCCGTGGACTGTGGCCCATCAGACTCCTCCCTCCATGGGATGGCCTAGGCAAGAATACTGGAGTGGGTTGCCATTTCCTTCTCCAGGGGATCTTCCTGACCTAGGGATTGAACCTGCATCTCTCGCAATGGCAGGCATGCTCCTTACCATTGAACGACCAGAGAGACCCAACTATTACCTTTGGACCCTGCATTAGCAGTCGAGAAGCAAATCATCTTGGAACCCGTGAGCTGTGTATGGATTGGAGATACCAACCAAGCCTGGTTCTCAATGTTCCTGTGAAGTGCATGGTTTGAGTAAGTACATTATTACCAAAGAGTGGCTCCAGTCAGACTGGCCATCTCTCAGCTCCAGGACAGGCCCTGAGCAGCCCCTCCACCTGCACTGACCACCCCAGGCACCTCTGCTCTTCCTCTTGGAATTTTTGTCTCCCAAGTCTGGCTGAAACCAAGCTCCAGGCTTAGCGTCCCACTGATACCTCCTCACCACAGGGCAAGCAAAGGCGTTGTCTTCATTTTAAAGGTGTGCTGCTTTACTACATAGTTTTCACTACTATTTCCAAATACAGTAACACTAGTATCGTCTTATTAAAATGCATTAATAACATTACTACACTAAATATTAATTATCAAATGCAACAACTATTTATAATATCTATAAATAGCTTAGGTATAAGAGTTTTGAAACCTTTTGTGTATTTTCAACAACATTATCTCACCAGTGCCAGTTTGCTCTGAGAATTAGGTCCACAGTAAATATTTCTAAATAAATCCACGAGGGAATATGACTCAGTCGTAAAAAGAAAGAAAGAATACCATTTGCAGCAACATGGATGGAACTAGAGATCGTCCTACTAAGTGAAATAAGTCAGAGGAAGACAAATATATGATACTGCTTATATGTGAAACGTTAAAAACATGGTAAAAGGAACTTATTTACAAAACATAAATAGAGTCACAGATGTAGAAAACAGCATTATGGTTACCAAGGGGGAAAAGAGGGAGGGATAAGTTGGGAGATAGGAACTGACATATACACTCTTCTACATATAAAACAAATAACTAAGAATCTACTAGATAGCCCAGGGACCTCTACTCAGTCCTCTGTAATGAACTGTATGGGAAAAGAATCTAAAAAAAGAGTGGATATGTGTATATGTGTATATGGATATGTATAACGGATTCACTTTCTGTGCAGCAGAGACAAACACAACACTGTAAATCAACTAAGTAAAAGCAAGTCACTTCAGTCGTGTCTGACTCTTTGCGACCCTACAGACCTGTAGCCCACCAGGTTCCTCTGTCCATGGGATTCTCCAGGAAAGCATACTGAAGTGGGTTGCCATGCTCTTCTCCAGGGGATCTTCCTAACCCAGGGATCAAACCCAGGCATCCCATATTGTGGTCAGATTCTTTACCACCTGAGCCACCAGACAAGCCTGAATCAACTATACTCAAATAAAAAAATACTCATTTTCACTATATTGATTCTTCCAATCCATGAACATGGCACATTTCTCCATCTATTTGTGTCCTCTTTGATTTCTTTCATCAGTGTTTTATAGTTTTCTATATACAAGTCTTTTGTTTCTTTAGGTAGAAATACTCCTAAGTATTTTATTCTTTTTGTTTCGATGGTGAATGGAATTGTTTCCTTAATTTCTCTTTCTGTTTTCTCACTGTTAGTGTATAGGAATGCCAGGCATTTCTGTGTGTTGATTTTGTATCCTGAAACTTTGCTATATTCACTGATTAGCTCTAGTAATTTTCTGGTAGAGTCTTTAGGGTTTTCAATATAGAGGATCATGTCATCTGCAAACAGAGAGAGTTTTACTTCTTCTTTTCCAATCTGGATTCCTTTGATTTCTTTATCTGCTCTGATTGCTGTGGCCAAGACTTCCAAAACTATGTTGAAAAGTAGTGGTGAGAGTGGGCACCCTTATCTTGTTCCTGACTTCAGAGGGAATGCTTTCAGTTTTTCACCATTGAGGATAATGTTTGCTATGGGTTTGTCATACATAGCTTTCATTATGTTGAGGTATGTTCCTTCTATTCCTGCTTTTTGGAGGGTTTTTATCATAAATGGATGTTGAATTTTGCCAAAGGCTTTCTCTGCATCTATTGAGATAATCATGTGATTTTTTATTTTTCAGTTTGTTAATGTGGTGTATTACATTGATTGATTTGCAAATATTGAAGAATCCTTGCATCCCTGGGATAAAGAAAACAAAAAAAAAAAGAGAGAGAGATTGGCTAGATCTAGAATCTATAGTGATAGTGGTAATAAATAGTGATAATTCCTGACTCCACAATGATTTTAAAAAATCTAGAAGTGAATACAGAAATGGAGACAAAAAAATCTTCCTTACTGTGCAATGTCTACAACTAGTAGATTTATAAGGAACAAAGGGATTAGAAAATGAACATCTGACAATTACAGTAATAATTCAAGCATAAAAACAATAAATGTTCATATTGAGTAAAAAAATAAAAAATAAATAAATAATTTTTAAAAAAGCCCTCACATATTTAAAGGTCACACACTACCCTCTACTCTCAAAATGATTTTTCTAAACCACAGTTCTAGTAGTCCCTTTGTTTAAAAACTGTAAGTGAGACTTCATATTTGGTTCCCCACTGGAATTGAAGCAAGCTACCCCCATGTCCAGCTGGAAGGCTAGAATCTGGATTCAGCAGATACTGCAAAACTACAGATGTGTTGAGCAGGGCTGTTTCAGCTTTCTACCACCTGCATCTCCTGGCCTTTGGACCACACGATCTGACGATCGGCATGCCTGATGGTACTGGGAGGGTTGGGTACCCCACTTTGCAATAACAGTGTCACCAAAGAGGTGGGGCTGGTCCCCTTCCCCTAACATGGGAAGCAGTTAACCTAACATATCTTAGACATGACAATTTGTCACTGGAGTGAGAAATCACGGAACTCAGCAATATCCTTGGTAATAAAATGATGGGAGAACATATATTCACAAGAATAGTTAACTGGGCATAATGTAGGAGGCCCAACATATCTGATTCGGTCAAAAGATCATATTTACATACATATCCCTTCCATTTCTCTGCAAAACACTCCTGGCACTGTGTTTTTATGTTATGTGTGTTGTTACTGCGATGGCAGTGCAATGTGGAGAAGTGGCTTCCTCCACAGAAGTATTTGTTGAAAGGTATTAATTTGAGCTGGACAGCAGGGATCGAAGTGCCCGCTGGTTTTGCCAGTGACCACCCTGTCCTAAGTACAGCTCTCTGTGAAAAGAACATAGCGATCTGGCCTGTGTGCCCATCCCGTCTGCTCTGTGCGAAATCAAAGACTGAGGCGTGGGAGGTTAATCTTGGCTTCATAAACAATTCTGTGAACACAACAGAGGTTAGAAGGACAAAGGAGCACCCCTGGGCTTACTCTGGGCAAGATTGCCTGTAACATAAACATGCCAGGCTAGCGCAGAGATTATGGAAAGGATATTTCTATATTTTGCTGGTATGAGCAAGTCATCCTGCAAATGCAGGAGATGCAGATTTGATCCATGGGTCAGGAAGATCCCTAGGAGCAGGAAATGGCAACTCATCCAGTTGCCTGGGAAATCCCATGAACAGAGAAGCCTGGTGGGCTACAGTTCACGGGGTCACGAAGAGTCAGACACAGCTGAGCGACTGAGCACACAAGCAGAGTCCACGCAGGTGGACATATTGGATTCAAGCGGAATAGGCCATCAGATCAGATTAGAATGTGACTTTTTAAAGGGCATGTTTTATTTTATATTGGAGAAGAGCTGATTGACACCAGTGTGTTAGTTTCAGGTGTACAGCAAAGTGAATCAATTATCCCTACACATATACCCATTCTTCTTCAGATGTTTTTGCTATATAGGATACTGCAGAACATTGAGTAGAATCCCTTGTGCTATATAGAAGGTCTTTGTTGGTTATCTACAGAACGTGGCTTTTTAAACAGCATGAGTGGTAGGAACCTGCCTTGGCAATTAAATAAGCTGGTGTCATTACTTAAGGGCTATGCAACCTTCAGAAAATTCTTTCACCTTGGTCTGTGGCTCTATATAATGAAGATAAGAGCCTATCTCATAGAGCCAGTGGCAGCAACACTTAGTAATGTGTCTCCTAAAGTGTCTGCCCACAGGATAGGCTCACGAGCATGAGTTGCTCCCTCCCTTTGCCTGTGGGGCAACTGAGTGCTGAAGACTGACCCTGACAAACGAATGACACATAAGGCAGAATAAGGTCCAACGCGTTAGCCTGTTCTCCAAGCCCCTCCTGGTCCAGCTTTTATCAACAGCCTCTCAGCTCCTTTAACCCCCAATTCTGAACTCCCATTCCAAGTCAGCTGGGCTGTGATGAGCTGCTATTTCTGATGAGAATGCATTATATCCCTCAGGAGTTTGGGAATAAGGGGGGAGGTCATAGCCCTGGGGAATGATGTTGGTAGAGAAAAAGAGTCCAGGCATAAGAATCAGACAAACAAGCCAAACTCCTAGGTTTGCGACCTCCTAGCAGGAGGACTCGGGGCAAGAGGCTCAAGTGCTTTACGTCCAGTTTCCTGGACTGTAAAGTGAAGAGAAGACCTAACTTACAGCAGCAGAAAGTGAAAGGAAGACCTACTTCCAGAGGCACTGGGAAAAAGCACTGCGCGACTGCCAACCACGGGCCAGGTTGACTGGCAGGCGTTTGACCAGTGGTAGCACAGAGACTCGGACAAGAACACCAGGAGTCATGGATTTCATGAATCGCTGGTGTTATCATTGTTATTCTGAAGAGCAGTGGAATCTGGCAACATTACCCGTTCTCAGAACATCGTGGTTTGACGAGTTCAAGAACTTATTGGTGCCTCATTTCACTCACCTGTACAGAACACACTTGAAGGTACAAAAACAGTCACCTTCTTTGTCTGGGAAATCTGCTCATTTTAATTAACCTAAAAGGTTTCCAGCAATTTGTGTTTGTAGAGCACTCTGACATCCTGAAATAAGAGGTAATTTAAATGCAAAGTTCTATTACAACATCTTTTATGATTATTACTCAAGGGACTCTCAAGTAAGGAGCTCCTACAATTCCACACCTCTAATCTCAAGAAGGTGCTGTATCTTCTAGCTGAGGGTAGGATCCTGCGGATTTCCCGAGAGTTCTTGGAACTCTGCTTACTTAGTAAAAGTGTGGAGTACAGTTGGAATCTATAAAAGACAGTAAGAGAAAGGATATTTTGAGTGCTTTCAAACACCAGCTAAATTCTGATTCTGCTTAAATCTACAAATCAAGTTCAAATCACACTCCTGTTGTTACATCACTGTTTCCTTGTTAAATGACTTTAGCATGCGGGCAGGGCACCACTCTATAAAAGACGATAGTATTTTTGACCTAAGGGACTTGAGGACAGCATTCAGGGCAATTTCAGCCTCTGCAAAGTGAGGCAGAAACCTAGAAATGAAAGAAACAAAGAAAGGAACCACTCTGTAGATATTCTGTCCTAATCTCTGGCTGTCCCCAAAACCATACATGTGTGAGGCAGACCCCAGGCATCCAGACTAAGGTTAAAATTAGGAAAATAAGAGGTTGATGTATTACCGGGTGCATTTTCTGCATAGATTGAAATGTTCACTTGGCTTTCCTCTTCTAACTTATTAATGTGATTAATTACACTAGTAGAGATGGCTCAGCAGGTAAGAATCTGCCTTCAATGCAGGAGACATAGGAGATGTGGGTCTGATCTCTGGGTCAGGAAGATCCCCTGCATAAGGAAATGGCAACCCACTCTAGTATTCTTGCCAGGGAAATCCCATGGACAGAGGAGCCTGGAGGGCTACAGTCCACAGGGTCGCAAAAGAATTGGATATGGCTTATACACTAAGCACAACAAGAAGACTTTCTAATGTTGAATCAGACTTCTTAGAATAAACTCAACTTAGTCATGCAAAGACAAATAAATAACTGAACTCCAATTTGAGCTGCTGCCCCAAAGTCAGAGGATGCCCTTGGAGTTCAACCAAGTTAAGTTCGCTCTAAACAAACAAACCAACAAATAACAACAATCACATCAGCAAGAACATTAACAAAACACACTCATTGTAAGTATATTATAGACTACAGCACTATGTTCACAATATCCAAGATAGAATCCAAAAGCGTGAGCATGAGAAGAAATATAAAACCGTGACCCATTCTTAAAAGACAATCAATGGAGACTGACCTCAAGAGGATCCAGATGTTAGAATTAACAGTTATTAACTCTGCTCAATGACATACAGAAAATATGCTCAGAATTAATGAAAATTAGCTATAAACATGCATATCCCTTAGACTTCAAAAGAAAAAAAAATAAGCAAAGACTCCTATATGACTGGAAAGTTTTAATCTCACAAAGATAACAGTTTCAGGAAAGTTTCCATTTTTTTGGTGGCGGTAGGAAACAAGGTATTTGACTAAGCCAGCTATAAGAACTTTTGTACAAGCATTAATTAATTCATTACTTAATTAATTATTCAGAATATTACTAAAAAGATATTAGGCTTCAGGCAATAGATCAGTTTTAGAATTGATCTAAGCAAGCTACCAGCTTTCTTGGGCCTGCTATTAAATATTCATCATAGGTGATCATCACTTTGTGTGAGACAATTAGCTTACACTATATAATTGACCACTGAAACTACTGTATCTGGGTCTTCTTAAATCTTATTTCATGCATCCTGTCCTCACAGTCTCCTCAAAAGCCTTTATTTATTGCACTAGGTATTGCCTCTCCCTGTACTGTGTATGTGTGCGCGTGGGTGTGTGTGTGTATGAATATATATACATAGAGAGAGAGAGAAAGTGTTAGTCACTCAGTCATGTCCAACTCTTAGCAACCCCATGGACTGTAGCCCACCAGGTTCCTCTGTCCATAGAATTCTCCAGGCAAGAATACTGGAGTGGGTTGCCATTTCCTTCTCCAGGATACTGTGTGTATGTGTGTGTATATAGAAAGAGAGACACAGAGAAAGAATAAGGCAATTGTGAATTCTGATAAGTAGTATGAAGACAATAAATAAAAGAGAAGAATGTGTGCCAAGAGTAAAAAATGGGTGATTTCCTTCCTTCTATGAGTCTATGATATGGGATTTACACTTTCCCTTGGCAATTAGGAATCCTTAAAGACAGTGACATAGCATTCACTGTACTAAATGATGGCCCATCCTCATCTCACACCTATTTTGTATGGAATTGTGGCTCATAATATTCACTGAGATTTTATTCCAAATCTTCTTCTCACCCTGCAATAAAAAGGCCAGCTCTGTGACCATGGAGGACAGGGCTTCATCCCCTTGGGTGTATGCCTAGACAGATGCCTGGTAAACAGTCCCAGGTTGCTTCAGTCATGTCCGACTCTTTGAGACCCCATGGGCTGCAGCCTGCCGGGTTCCTCTGTCCATGGGGATTCCCCACACAAGAATACTGGAGTGGGTTGCCACGCCCTCGTCCAAGGGATCTCCCTGACCCAGGGATCCAACCCACATCTCCTGAGTCTCCTGCACTGGCAGGTGGGTCTTTACCTGCTGAGCTACCAGTAGGCCTAAACAAATACAGATCCTGTGCTTAATGAAACGTAGCCATGATCCAAGTCAAGCTTGCAGTGGGCTGCATTCCACTCATCAGCATTTTATGTCTTTCAATGGGATGAGTTTTCCCCCTCTAATGGCCATGGAGACTTTGTGGGTGGGGTAGGAGAGGCCACTGTACAAAAGGTTAAGAGACAGATGTGAATCCTGTTTGATAATTGGTACCTGAAAAAACAAGCACGCCATCACATGAGCTTGACTCAGGACATCTCTCACCAGACCATTAGCCTTTATAAAACACAGATCTCAATTAACTTTCAAGGAAATTAGATTATTTCCTGTCAATTTGAAGGATTTCATTTATCCAGGGGGAGCTTTACCAGGCAAAGGTTCCAGCATTTGTATCCACGGAAATCTCTGTGGAGGGCTGCACAAAGATGGTACCCTTTCAGATTACAAAACCCTGTCACAGACTGCAGACTCACTGTCACGGGAGTTGTCATCCCATGATGGCCCTGTGTGGTCACCGTAAGGAAAATCTACAGCATACAGAACCATAAAAGTGGCTTGAGGGTTAGGTTCAGTTCAGTTCAGTCACTCAGTCGTGTCCAGCTCTTTGCAACCCCATGAACTGCAGCACACCAGGCTTCCCTGTCCATCACCAACTCCTGGAGCTTGCTCAAACTCGTGTCCATTGAGTCAGTGATGCCATCCAACCGTCTCATCCTCTGTTGTCCCCTTCTCCTCCTGCCTTCAGTTTTTCCCAGCGTCACGGTCTTTTCTAATGAGTCAGCTCTTCACATCAGGTGGTAACTAATCACAAGCGTTACCATGGTGAGCCAGCCAAGGCTTGATGATCATGAATCCCATTCTCTCTTCACTACATGGCAGGATCCAAATGCACAGTCTCATGTTCAATCTGCAAGGAAATGCTTCACACTAACCCACATAACATTAGAGGAGGACTTAATCTAGGGAGAGGCAGCATTTGGGGCTTCCCTGCGACAGGAAGTCATCAAAGGATCCTCCAGATTCTGTGGATAGGGTGCCACAAAGTGGCCAAAAAGGGGCTGACTTGTCTTGATTCAAGCTCTCCATGTGCCAGGGACTCTCCAAGGTGCTCTACCACTGCTCCCTGTTGTTCTTTAGTTGCTAAGTCGTGTCTGACTCTTTGCGATCCCATGAACTGCAGCACATCAGGCTCCCCTGTCCTTCACTGTCTCCTGGAGTTTGCTCAAACTCATGTCCATCGAGTCGGTGATGCCATCCAACCATCTCATCCTCTGTCATCCCCTTCTCCTTTTGCCTTCGATCTTTCCCAGCATCAGGGTCTTTTCCAATGAGTCAGCTCTTCACATCAGGTGGCCAAAGTACTAGAGCATCAACATCAGTCCTTCCAATGAATATTCCTTTAGGATGGACTGGTTTTATCTTTGTGCAACCCAAGGGACTCTCAAGAGTCTTCTCCAGCACCATAATTCAAAGGTATCAATTCTTCAGTGCTCAGTCTTCTTTTTTTTTATTTTAGTAGTTCTTTACTAAATACATGTATAATATAATACATACTATATATATATATATATATATATATATATATATATATATATAGTTTTTGCCATACATTGTCATGATATTGGATAAAAAAGCTGTGGTACATATACACAATGGAATATTACTCAGCATTAAAAAAAATTCATTTGAAGCAATTCTGCTCAGTCTTCTTTATGGGCCAACTCTCACACCCTCACATGACTACTGGAAAAACCACAGCGTTGATTATATGGACTGATGCTCCCTAATTCAATCCTAACTCCTGTCCAGGTATGCATTATTGTGCCCCAGCTATACTGCCTCCCAAGGAATGGCATGGACCACACAGCACATCAATCGTAGGGAAGGCAGGACGACTTCTGAAACTATATGTGCATTTATTATGTGCTGTGTGCCAGACACTTTTCTAGGATTGCTGAAATCAGAATGATTATGACGAACTTGCTCTTGACTTCAAGGAGCTTAGAGTCTACTGGGGTGGGAGGAGGGATGACAGGCTGTACTCAAGTCAAAGAAAAGAACTGACGGTTGTTGTAAAAGTTTATTATGGGGACTTCCCTGGTGGTCCAGTGGCTAAGATGCTGTGCTTCCAATTTAGGAAGCCCAGGTTTGATCCCTAGTCAGGGAATGAAGATCTCAGGTGGTATGACAAAAAAAATAAAAAAACTAAACTAGATCGTCAATGGCCTTGTGAGCCAATATGCAGGAGGTCTGGATTTATCCATGTGCCACAGTGAGCCATTTAGCTGGAAGTATTTTACTTTTTTTTTTCTAAATTAGAAGAAAGATTATCTGGCATCAATAAGAGAGAATGTTAAAGGACAGCACATGGGATTAAAAATAAATTGAAAAGAAAAGGAGAGTATAGGAAAGGAAGGAGATCAAGTATAGGGAAGGAAGGAGACCAAATAAGTCCTTTAGTAATGAAAGCAAAAAATGGTGCAAAACTGAAACCATGTTGTACATGAAGGAAAAAGGAGACAGGGGTTGTCAGAATACTCAACAGGTAAGTACTGCAAGATCAATTAGATTAACTCAAGCTGGAGAAGGAAAAAGATGAAATCAAAGGAGCCCTACTACACAAATAAGATTGGGCGGGTGAGTAGGTACACATAAGATCCTTCAATAAACAGAAATTATCATTATTGACTGCCATCGGGATCATCACGACAATATGATGGGGATATTTAGTCGCCAGTACTCAGCAGAGACCCTGGAACTGCAGGCTTGAGTTCTGCCTCTCAGTAGCTCTATGTGGGTTATTTACCTTTTGTCACACAGCCGCAAGCCCACCGCTTTATGCTCTTTGACTCTGAAGCAAGGTCTCTGCAAACCACATTACCAGTCACACTAGTAGGCTGACTTCCTGTTAGCTGCTGCTAATGGAGTTACCGGGGGAGAACAAGAAGCAACAAAAAGGGACAATGAACTTCTTTCATCTTTTCAGACCCTTCTATGCAGCACTAGCAACAGAGCACAGCTCCACTTCAGACATCAGCTCCGTTGGGCACTCCTAGCCTCAGCTTTTCAAAGCTGCCACCAACAAAAATGGACTGTGCCCCCGTCAATCAAAACATCACCTGCAGAGAGGCCTCCCCAGAGGACCATGCAATAGCTTTTCAACAGCCCCTCTTAGAGGTCTGAGCACGGACTACACGAAGCTCCACCCAGAGATCAGAGGTATTACATTCTGAGAACGCAAATTCCTCCTTTTAGTTCCTCAGCCCTAGTAATCACTGCCTCGTCTTACAACAGTGCTGATCACTCAGTCATTAAAAATCATTAACAATGATAATTATTAATCATTGATTGTGAAGTCATCCCAATGTCCCCTTCTTGCTCTGTCAACCTTCCCACACTTACAGTCAATTGCCTCTATTAAATACCCTCTGTTTGAAATAGTTAACTGTGGATTCTGTCTTTCTGATTATACTTTGAGGACTACTTTGGTTGGTTCCAGAATTACTCCAAAGATGCACACCCTCAAAGACAGGAGTCAAAGAATGGTTTGTTTATGTCTCTAGAGTTGAATGCTGTGCTGAACTCCTTATCAATGAGGAAATGCGATACTGATGACCCACGGCAAGAAGTAACATGACAATTAATTCATTTGCTGCCTAGACAGCCATTCTTGGGAGAGCGTTCCTATTCCAGCGAGTGCCAAGTAGCTGCTGACCTGGGTTACAGTGTTAAAGGCGACAGCGAAGACACCGGGCGGGATGGGCCCTTCTCACTGCACTGCACAGGCAGCAGGGAGACAATAGCCAGATGCAGGCCTCAAGCTGTTGCATCAGCTCAACTCTGATCAGAGGATATGAGTGCCGCTATGGCAGCCTTAAAAGGAGTTCTTATTTCTTATAGAAAAAGGGCAGATATGGCTAAAACTCAGAATTAAATCTTACTTATACTGCTTGCACAATGACAAGGAACACTGCAGCCCTGCACTCATCAAATCTCCTGTGTGAACTTTAGATCGTGAATTGGGAAGGAGCGGGACACTGACACTTTGAAAGAGGGCATTTGGTTGGATTCAGACTAGACTGGGAGTCTTGGACTATCATCCATCATCACCACTGTCATGCAAAGAACTAACACACTGCATGTAGCACGGCCTGACACACTATTTGCTTATTATTCTTTTTTATTCTTTTCTTCCATTAGCAAATATCCTCTGTGAGAGCACGGATTTTGTTTGCTATGTTGTTCAGTATCTAAGACAATACCTGCACATAGCGTGGCATGACTAGAATCAGCTTTTCTAACTCTTTTGTATTTCCCATTTAAAAATAATCAGGTTGAATCTGAAGACAAACAAGATGGAAATTGTAACTGTTGACAGTTGAACATCTCTTTTTGGGCACAGTATGTGTGTGTGTTTCTGTGTTTAATGTTTCTTTTGCTCAACACATATTAACTGAGCACCTACTATGTGCCAGGCACACACAACACCCCTCATGGACATGCTATTTATCATCCTTTTTCAGTGGGTTTTAAAATAAAATGCTGGGGACTCAGGTTCCTTCTTTCAGATCTAGAATTGATATATCTTCCCATTATATTATCTTCACCTAATCTCCACTGCCAAACACAAACGGAAAAAGAAAACAAAGCTAAAAATAAATTAAAAGAGAGAGAGAGTGTGTGCGTCTGTGTGTGTACAGATATATATGGAGGGACAAAAGCAATCAAAATGATTCTGGGGAGTAGTCAGAACTTTACACCATGCACTCCACAGAAAGTAAAATGTAAAAAGTAATAGCTCTTCAATTCACCAAGTCCCTCAAGTAATGGATTCCAAGCAAGCCATATTGTGTCAAAGAGGCTTGTTGTGCAAGGGCGTTTTCACTCCTGGGGGAAGGGCAGATGCAGTGTAGCAGGCACTATAATTTGATGAGTAAAGAACAGCAATGGAGTTTGGGAAGTGGCAATTTTAATGCATTGTCACTGACAAATCAAAAAGAACTAGACAATGGTTTTCAGGAGAACAAGTCTGCATCACCTCATGCTTTACCTTAAGGATGGTTTATCCTTAATTAAATTAGTAGATTATAGCTCCAGGTCAACTTCTCTTGATGATGAGTCAGGACTCTTTCCAAGGTTTGCAGAAAGTGGACAGTAACGACCCCCCTAGGTTCTGTGTCTACATAGCACTGTGTGTTTGTGGAGAATCCACCCACAATGCAGGAGACCTGGGTTCAATCCCTGGGTTGGGAAAACCCCCTGGAGGAGGACATGGAAACCCACTCCAGTATTCCTGTCTGGAGAATCCTATGGACAGAGGAGCCTGGCGATCTACGGTCCATGTGGTCACAAAGAGTCGGACACGACTGAGCGACTAAGCACACATGAGGTGGAGAAACACAGTCCATGATCTCCCAGAATTCTGGGCAGTGAATTTTTTCATCTCAATTTTCATCACATCCAGGTGAAGTAGACTGTGTTAACCCCAAACAATAAAACAAGAAACCCCCTTTTCCCACTTAGATCCAAGTGAAAACAAAATAATAAAACAAGTAAAACGATGCCCTTCAGTCTCATTGTACCTAGAACCCCTCAGCTCCACAAACCAAAGGAGTTTCTCCCTGAAGTTTGGGCCTTACTCAATTAGCAGCCTGGTGAAGATCAGTTCAGAAAATGAGCAGAAGGAAGAGGACTTTCTTAGGCTAAAAGGCAGAGTCCATGGTCAAGATTACCCCTTGGGATCAACTGGGTCCCTGTGATGCCCTGAGCACCTTTCTTAGGAGCAGCGGAGTGTGGTGGTTCCGAGAGCAGGCTCTGGAGCCAGGCTGCCTAGGTTCAGCTGATGGCATTCAGCACACATTAGCCTCGTGCCATCTGCCAGTTGACCTAAACTTCATGGGCACGGTTTCAGCATCTGTATAGTGGTGATATCAGCTGTACGGGCTCCATTAGGTGAGGTATAAACTAAACCCACCAATCTACCTAAAGTATGAGGATCCTCACTGCTCTCTTGGCAATCTTACACTCTGTTCGTTTTGCTAAAGGAGAATCTGATTCCCAGGGAGGTAACTGGTTTCTCCGAGGATAATGCAGATGGCCAAGCTACAACCAGGACTCATGAGTCCTAACTTCAAGACCTGGGGTAGAGCTTTTCTGGTGGCTGAGTGGTAAAGAATCTGCCTGCAACTGCAGGAGACACGAGTTCACACTCTGACCTGGGAGGATCCCACCTGCTGAGGAACAACGAAGCCCTTGTACCACAACTATCGAGTCTGTGCTCCGGAGCCGCAGAGCTTGCGCTGGGCAACAAGAGAAGCCACCACAATGAGAAGCCCACAGACTGCAAATAATAGAGCAGCCCCTGCTCACTGCAATTAGAGGAATGCCCGTGCAACAACGAGGACCCGGCACAGCCAAAATTTAATTACTTAATTAATTTTTAAAAACCAGCTGGGGTAGATGCTGAGTTAGTATAGACAGGTAACAGAAGGGGAGAATAGTTCTGCTGAGGCAGGAGAAAGGAAAGGTAACTGCAGCATAGTTCTTTTTAAGTCCACTGCTTTTAAAGTGGGAAGAATGATTTTGAGAAAATTCCTTTGTGACAAGCAGCCAAAGAGTTTAAGCCATTGCGTTGGCCAAGTTTCTCCTCAAAGGTCAATTCTCCTGGCCAAGAAATGGGCTGAGCTAAAGGGAAAGTGGATTACTGGAACACAGCCATCTTTCACTGTCCCAATTTCTCCCTCATCCATCAAATGGAAAATAACTGCCCTCCACGCCTCCCTTGAATGATGGCTTTTGAGGGATTTATAGTGTTAGCTCCCTTGGCAAGAATGACAAAATGGTGGTCAGATTCTAGTGTCTTCCCCTGGAAGGGACCAGGGAGTTTATCTATCTGAACCACCTCATTAAACAGAGGAAGAAACTGAAGTCAAACATATTATAAAATTGTCTCAATATTATCAAGCAAATAGGGCAGAACCAGGACAAGTACTTCGGTCTGACTCCACACGCTTTCTTCCTCTGTCACTCAACATGTACAAACAAAAAGGAAAGGATCCTTTTTGTTCAGAATTAAGTTCTGAAATTAAGTTCACTGGAGAAGGCTCACTGGGATGCTGTTGTGAGAGCATCTTGAACCTGGAATCAGCAAGGATGAGAACAGCTCATTGCTGTGGACCTACTATGTGCCAAGTGCTCTACTACAGCTCCCATACAGAGCCTGTGTTTCCCACAAGACTGTAGTCTCTACAAATACAGGAACGTCATCCACCCTTTCTGACCTTTGTATTATTAGTCATCACCCAGGAAGCTTGGCATGAAGCAGACATTCAATGAACAAGTTGAGTTAACTTGTGATTTAGAATCTCATTTAAATCGAAGAAGCCAGGGACTTCCCTAGTGGTCCAGTGGCTAAGACTTCACCTTCCAGCGCAGGGACTATGGATTCAGTCTCTGGCTGGGGAGCTAAGATGCTACATGCCTCACAGTCAAAAAAACGAAAACATAAAACAGAAGCATTAATGGAACAAATTCAGTAAAGACTAAAAAAGGATCCACAAAAAAAAGCTTAAACATAGGAAACCAGAGGATAGGAGAGATTGAAGGCAGGAGGAAAATGGGATGACAGAGGAGGTGACGGCTGGATGGCGTCACCAAATCAGTGGACATGAGTTTGAGCACACTCCAGGAGATGGTGAAGGACAGGGAAGCCTGGCATGCTGCAGGTCAAGGGGTCACAAAGACTCAGACACAACATAGCAACTGAACAACAATAAAGAAACCATACAAGGGCTGAGCTTAAAATGATAGACTGAGCTTCAGTCAATGTTTGGCCCAATCAAGGTATACATGTGGGAATGACTAGTAACTGTACGACCTTCAGAAACAGGAAGTCCTTTGGGATCTATTTCAATGTAGAAGACAGACTGCTTTTTGAGCAAACTCCAGGAGATAGTGAAGGACAGGGAAACATGGCATGATGCAGTCCATTGGATTGCAAAGAGTTGGGTACGACTAAGTGACTGAAGAAGAAGACTGCTTCAAATCCAACAAAAACAAGTGTTGTTGGCACCAGATCCTTTTAAAGTGCTTTGGAGGTTATATTTGCCCCCCAAGCAGTTACGTTAGTTCTGCCTGTTTGCTCAGCAACCTACTGACCATGAATCAGAAAACCAAAAACCACAATGGAACCACGGTCTGCACAGCTGTTCAGATGTCAGTCCCTGAAGGCCAAAGTAACCAGCGTCTCATACTCCATAAGTCCCAAGCAGTTTGTGGGACTGATTCTCTTAGTTTCAGCCAGTTACGTGAAATTGAGTATAATGTAGTTGAAATAATAATAATAAATAATAATGCTATAACAACAAGTACAAAGAGCCAACCACCATTCTAAAAGCTTTACTTGTATCACCATATTTAATCCTCACAACAAACCTAAGAGGTAGGTTGTTATTACTATCATCCCCATTTTACAAATGAGGCAACTAAAGCAGGAAGAAATATTTTTAAGCACAACAGACCAACTACATCTAAATGCTGACTCTGCTTCTTCTTGTCTGGCGTCATTTGTCTTGTGAATGGATGGGTAGGTGGGTGGATGGGTGGATGGATAGATAGACGGATGGGTGAATGAAAGAATGGATAGAGGCAGGAAGCAACCAAAGCAGTGTGACTGTTACGGATACACAGTCTCCAAGTAACCAACCAAATCCATAATTCAGTGTGAATAACTGTTGTGTGGGCTGAGTCATGCTGGATTGTTGGGGAGGCCAAGAATAGTGGTTGTGGATACAGGCTCAGAAGTCAGATACGCCCATCCATATGCCAGCTCCACAATTACAAACTCTTTGCCCTTGTGTGTTATTTCTCTGAGCCTCAATTTCTATCTCTATAAAATGGGGGAAATACATTATCTACTCAAAAAAATGTACATGGATCAAAAATTATACTGGCTCTTAG
The DNA here is from genome assembly GCA_007570785.1 of Antilocapra americana. NCBI lineage: Eukaryota > Metazoa > Chordata > Mammalia > Artiodactyla > Antilocapridae > Antilocapra > Antilocapra americana. Next base: position 2,814,568 of record ML661883.1, on the reverse strand, counting down.
TAGGTGCTCAGTAAATCTATGTTGAAAGGATGTGTAAATAAGTCGACAACACAATAGCATCCCACACATGAAAGTGACCTAGATGGAAGCCACAATTCAGTGGGTCTCTCTTATGCTATGGTGTGAGCTACAAAATTTACAGAATCCCCCAAATGCAACAAAACCATCAGTCTACAGATTAATATTGTAAATCCTCATGCATATTATTAGACTTGTAGTAGAAATGCTCTGCCTTTGCTTACATTTAAATCATCAGGATGGACTAACTGCCAATTGTGATTCACAAAGCCAGGTAATCTCCCTAAGCCTTTGTATCTTTGAACTGCAGATTTCCACTCTGCCAAATACAAGTGTATGGATGTGAGAGTTGGACTAGAAAGAAAGCTGAGCACCTAAAGATTGATGCCTTTGAACTGTGGTGATGGAGGGGACTCTTGAGAGTCCCTTGGACTGCAAGGAGATCCAACCAGTCCATCCTAAAGGAGTCCTGAGTGTTCATTGGAAGGACTGATGTTGAAGCGGAAACTCCAATACTGTGGCCACCCGATGTGCAGAACCGATTCATTTGGAAAAAAGACCCTGATGCTGGGAAAGATTGAAGGCAGGATAAGAAGGGAATGACAGAGGATGAAATGGTTGGATGGCATCACCGACTCAATGGACATTAGTTTGGGTAAACTTCGGGAGTTGTTGATCGACAGGGGGGCCTGGCGTGCTATAGTCCATAGGGTTGCAAAGAGTCAGACATGAATGAGTGACTGAACTGAACTGAACTGAAGAACAAGAGCATTTCTAAAGGCTGTGAAGAGAGTTGGGAGGAAGCATTGCACTGAGAAACTGTAAGGTTAAGACAAGGTGTTAGCCTTTCTGGGTCTGGTACCTATTTAGCCCAGGCACTCAGCCTAGGGAGATGGTATCTCTTGGCTTTGGGTAGCCCCCACTCCCAGACCATGGAGAGCTTATAAGTAATGAGTTTATCTGGGTCTCCTATGGACAGCTCCACCAATTCCTAGGTAATAATTATGCACCAGCTGGAAAACAAGATCACTTCCTGGCCTTCATCTTTTCTAGAATGTACACCAAAAGGTGTATTCCCCATATTCCCTTGAAGCTCTTTAGAAGCACATTTTTCCTTATCAAAGAGAAGATGAAAAGGATGTTCATGTTGTGAGTGATGCTCTACATAGATCAGCACTTAGCAAGATGAAGGGGAAGCTGGGTGGTACAGATATGAGCCACACTCCCTTCCTCGAATCATCCCCAGCTTCTCTCATCTCTGACATGGGAAGATGAAACAAATGAAGGGCCAGGAAAATCATTCTGGGAAAGCTTTGGGGAGAATAAAACTGGGACACACAGAAGATGTCAAAGGAAAAATAAAAGGAACACCAAAGGAAGCTCTAATCTAGAATTAAAAGTACAGGGTAATAAAAGAACAGCCAAGATGTGTCTGAAAAGGGGAGCGGATTGTAACCAAGTGTCTGTGTTAGACCTCAGAAGATGACTGGAAGGCAGACAGCAGGCAAAGGGGCACAGGGTATATGTGTGTGCTGATAGGAGGGAGGCAGGGGCTCAGGGACATGGGGAAGGGCAAGAAGAGGGACTCATCTAATCACTACACTGGTGAGAGCCACACCAGACCTTCTTCACCATGTGGTTCCCGCCTGAGTTTCTCCATGTGTAATACTCAGACCAAACAGCTCAATATCACTCAGGGAGGGGCATTCCAGTTCAGAGCCTGAGCCCTTTCTGAGGAGCATGGTCTATGTCATGTCCCCCTAGTCTGCAATCCCTAAGCGAAAGTGAAAAGTGTCAGATGCTCAGTCACGTCCAATTCTTTGCAATTCCAAGGACTATAGCCCACCAGGCTCCTCTCTCCGTGGGATTCTCCAGGCAAGGATACTGGAGTGGGTTGCTATTTCCTTCTCCAGGGGATCTTCTGGATCCAGGGACGGAACCCACATCTCCTGCATTACAGGAGGTGGGGCCTTGGGGAGGTAACTAGGTTTGGCTCAGGTCTGGGGGTGAGGCCCCCACAATGGGATTAGTGCCCACACAAGAGGATGAGTTACCCAGAGCTTGCTCTTCCCACCAGGTGAGGTACAACAAGAAGACAGCTGTCTATAACTCCAAAGAGTGATCTCACCGGAACCCAACCACCTGGCACCGTGATCCTGACTCAGACTCCAGAATGGTGAGAGGGAAGTCCCTGTGGTTGACCGGCCACCTCATTTATGGTATTTATTTTTAGACACTCCCCAAACTTACAGATTGAAATCTTTGGAAATGGGAGTAAGTAGACAATAGATGTGTCTGGGAAATTTCATGCTTATAGCCTGTCTGTATAAACAAAGCATTCCTAGAATGCAGTCTCAGCCACTCACGTATATATATCTAAGGCTACTTTCTCACTACAAAGGCAGCTTTGTCTAGCGGCGACAGCCCTATGGACTGAGAACCCAAAAGACTGACCGCTCATTGAGCCATTTACAGAAGTTGTTTGCTGACCCCTGATGGAGGGGTTTACTTAATTCCCTGCTGTTGCTGAGTTCAGAGGGAGTAGCAAATGATGATTTTTCTGCCAGCACACAACTAATTTCAGCAGAAGAAAAATGAAACGTGAGACTTCTGACTTTCAAAACTGTCAGCATGCGCCAGTGGCCACACAGTGCATGGGCGTGGGAATTCCTTACACACAGAGCCCAGGAAAAGACAACAAACTCTGGGCTTCTGAATCCACACAGCCCCCACCCTAAAAAAAATACACCCAGAGCAAAAGGAAGTGAGGAAAGTCATGAGCACAGTGGCTGTGAAATTCTGTGATGGAGTATGACAGCGACTCAGCAGAAATCGTAACCGATGGAACAATCCAAGGGAGACATTAAGGACTCAAGCTATTTCGCCATTAACATCAGCAGGCTCCGAAAGCTCCAATTCTCAGGCATTAGGTGAATTTGATGATATTCTTCCAGAACCACCTCTCACAATAGCCAAAATGCTATAATGGGGAAAAGCCAGAAGCACAAGGGAGAAACAGCAGTGGGGGATCTGGCAGGGAGGCAGGCCAAAGGCTTCAGCGTCAGGGAGAATTGAAACCTTCAGCATGCCAGAACTGTGAAATCAGAAAGTCGAAAAACCACTTCAAAAACTCCTCCAGTGTCTTGCCCAGCCGGCCAGAGGGGGCTGCTTTCTGATTATTGAAAACGATGAAGTTGTTGAATACTTAGTCAGCAATTTCCTTAAGGACCAGTGTGATCACGGGAGGCACAGGCTGTACACAATACTCAAATTAGGGAGACTGTGACGGATGGTCAGCCTCACCCTCTCTGGTCCTTTTTAAGAAGAACCGCACCCTGAACCTCGGTTCTGTGCAGATTCAGATGCAAATCCAACTAAGTAGGACCCAGACACACCCCCACACAGAGGGATTCCCAGCATGCTACAGTCAAAGGGCTTATATTCTGAGAGCTCAGGCCTTTCCGTCTCCTCTTCCAATCCCAAGCAAAGAGAAGCAGAGAGATTAATAACGTGAAAGTCTCTGTGTCATCTTAACATTACGATTGGACAGGGGAGCCGGGTCCAGATCACCTTGGTTGGAATCCCAGGTAACCTGAGGTGGTTACACCTCATCCATGCTCCATCCCTTCAGCTGTAAAACAAGTAATAAAGGAGGCTTCCTTCTGAGTTTATTTTGCAGATGAACTGACTTAATGGTTGCGAAAACACTTTGAATGGAGCTGTGCTCATAGAAGGCATCCTATAAGTATTAACTATCATTCTTTGATTTATCTGAAGGTGAAGCATTCAGGCGAGCTGTGCAGAGCACCTTCCATTCATCATCACATACATTCCTCACAGCCTCGCTGGAAGACAAAGGCATCACTGAGATTTCACAGATCAGGGACATGATCTGTTCAGAGGCATACAGCCAGGAAAGAGTGGAGCCAGCAATGGAAGATTCCATGGACTGTCTGGTTTGAAGCCCAATGAGAATGATAACCCAGGGCCATGTTGCTATGCCCAAGACTCCCACAGACCTGGGAGCCTTCTTCTTAGTCCAAAGCACAAGCCTACAGTGTGAGACACACCCAACACTGGAAATGGAGAGGAGAAAAGGACACGGCAAAAGCCCATGAGCCAGTTCACACCCCCAGGGTATTAATCCCAGCATAGCAGATGCTACTGGCTGTCCAACGAAAGAGCTGTTCATTTCCAGACTTCTCTATTCATGCCTGTCTCTGCCTCTAAAGACTTGGGTATGCATGCTCAGTGGTGTCTGGCTCTTTGTGACCCCATGGACGGTAGCCCACTAGGATCCTCTGCCCATGGAATTTTCCAAACAGGAATACTGGAGTGGGTTGCCATTCCCTTCTCCAGGGAATCTTCTCAATCCAGGGATCAAACCTAGGTCTCCGGCATTGACAGGCAGATTCTTTACCACTGTACCACATAGCAAGCCCCTGCTGCTGCTGCTGCTGCTGCATCACCTCAGTCATGTCCGGCTCTGTGCGGCCCCATACATAGACAGCAGCCCACCAGGCTCCCCTGTCCCTTGGATTCTCCAGGCAAGAACACTGGAGTGGGTTGCCATTTCCTTCTACAATGCATGAAAGTGAAAAGTGAAAGTGAAGTCACTCAATCATGTCCAACTCTTAGTGACCCCATGGACTGCAGCCTACCAGGCTCCTCCATCCATGGGATTCTCCAGGCAAGAGCACTGGAGTGGGGTGCCAATGTCTTCTTCCCTAAAGCCTTGGAAAAAGAGGACAGATATTTACCTCCCCAGACTTAACCTCTAGTTTAAATAGCTATGCCATCCTGCTTTGCTAATGAAATAAAAGAGGAAATATTCTATGAGGCTTCTGGAAAGATTTTTTGTTTGTTTGTTTTTATTACAAAGAGACTGACAAAGGAAGTGAATGGTTGGGGCTGAACTTCCCATTCCTTTTTCCTTGAACACAGATGTGAGGTTTGGTCCTTGGTCATCATATTATGATATGAGGCAAGAAGATCTTAGCTAAGGAGGGCAAAGAAGAATTTTATTTGAAAAACAGAGTCAATCCCTTGTTTTAAAGTATGAAGGAAAAAAAAGCCAAGAACACATTACTGCCAGGTAATACTGTCGTTAAACAGCAGTTGAAGCCATCACCTTTGGTCAAGTCTACTATAACTTATAGATGACAGTAGTCTGTCTGACACTGCAAGGTACTCAGATCTGCACAGTACTAAGCACTCACCAAGAAGCAGGACATGTCCATGTTCAGGGGACACATCTTTGTTCCCCAAAGAACACTCAACCTCTGGGATATCAATTCTCCCTTGTAAAAAGAGATTTGTAAAAATCAAATGTCAGAAGAGATTCATTTCAATTTGGAGATTTTGACTTCCTGCAATGAGGAACTAAATGACAAGAAACTGAACAGCAATGTGACATGATAAAGGCAGAGTATACAGGTAGAGATGTCCAGGTAAATCAGTTAAAGATGGCTTAAGAACTGTGACTCTCTCTTGCTTCTTGAACTCCTATTAAGATACGCAAATGAAATGTTAACAAATGCCCTATTTCAATACACATACCTCACTTAATCCTCATATGAACCCTCAAGGTGGTGGTTTAGTCATTAAGTCGTGTCCCAGCTCTTGCAACCCCATGAACTGTAGCCTGCCAGGCTCCTCTGTCCATGGGCTTCTCCAGGCAAGGATACTGGAGTGGGCTGCCATTTCCTACTCCATATGAAATGAGTAGGGTTAGTTAACAAAAGATAAAGTTCTGACCTCAAAAGTCTATGTCACGGCCAACTGAGACAGTGTTGAGACCAAAGTCCAGGCCGGATCCCTCTAGAAGTCTTGGTTACAATGACATTGCTCCCTAATTCTTCTCAAATCCAACACATGCTCAAGAATGGCACTCTTCTCTCTGTCACATTCAATCACCAGGGTGGGAGAGCGCTGCTCGTAACCACCCACCTAGAGCAGCCTGACTGCAATGACACACACCCTACAGAGCTCTTGGTCCTCTTTCAGAAACCTGAGTCACCTTGATGGCCCGCTGAGTTCATTTTCCAAGGCTGCCTTGATGGACAAAAATAATAATAGTAATAATTAAATATATCTATCTGATGTAAAGACTTCCAGAAGCCAAGAAAATAAATATGCAAATATGTATGTAATACTTCAAATATCTTTTTCTCCTTTTCACTGATTTCTACTTTCTCATGCCCCAAAGGCCACTTGGGGACAGCACATTTGTTCTACTGCTTTTGACATTTATTCTTGGTTCTGCTGTTCTGCAGAAGGCTCTCCTATTTGATAGAGGAAGTCACATTCAAGTTCTTTTAGGGATTCAAGAGGGTTAGGACTAAGCCCCAGCGTTTTTCTGTGCATTTCTCAGGTGGCGGAGTGGTAAAGAATCCACCTGCCAGTGCAGGAGATGCAGAAGACTCAGGTTTGATCCCTGGGTTGGGAAGATCCCCTGGAGGAGGAAATGGCAACCCACTCTGGTGAATCTGGAGAATACCCTGGCTTGGAGGACAGAGGAGCGTGGTGGATGACAGTCCATGGGGTCATGAGGAGTTGGGCATAACTGAGCGGGCACGCACACACGTTCTGCTATAAACTAAGTCATCTCCAAAGGAGGTGGTTTTACTGTACAGCATGCATTTGTAATGAGAGATAAGGAATAACTGCAGAGCACTGGGTTTTAAAACCTTCTACTGAGAGCCTATGGGTCCTGGAATGCTGCCCCAGACACAGGAGAGGTGGGCAGTGGAAAACCCAGGGCCACTGAGTCAATCCAAGTAGCTCTCCTCTCCCATTGTTCCTGTAGGAATTTTTTTACTCAACTTCCTTTGAAAAACAAGGAGTTGGCATCTTTTCATGAGTAAGTTGGTGCCCTTCCCTAGAAAATGCTAGGGAGTTATCCATCTAGCAAAGACCAGCATCCGATGTAAAGAAGCAAGGTGATCAAGACAAAGAAGGAGGAGGAGGAGGAGTCAGAGCACATCTGGACACAGGCCCAGGTTAGGCAAAGCCACTGCCCAGTCCAGCCTGCCTGAGAATTTCACCTACAGCCTCTCCAAGGGTTCTGAGTCACTGGGATCCAAAGTTTGCTCTAGGACTTTCCTGGTGGTCCCGTGCTGAAGAATTGCATGTCAATGCAGGGGACATGGGCTCCATCCTGGTCCAGGAAGACCCCACAGGCCGTGGGGCCACTAAACCCGTGTGCCCCAACTACCAAGCCCACACTCTAGAGCTGGTGCTCCACAGTAACAGAAGGCCCCAGGATGAGCCCGAGCACCACAATGAAGAGCAGCGCCCACTCACCGTACCTAGAGAAAGCCCGTGGGAAGACCCAGTGTGGCCAAAAGTAAAAGCATTTGGTTATTCCTTTTACCTGGAATGTTCTTTCTCCAGATATCTGAACTGAAAACACTTTTGTCTCCTTTAAGTTTTTGACTAAATTTCACCTTCTAAATGAAGCCTACCATGACCATTTTATTTAGTATGTCTCCCATCTTTGGCATTTCTTATCTGGCATTTCCTCCTCTGCTTTGTGTTGTGTGTGTGTGTTTCATAGTATTTATCTTTGAGTATATTTATTTAAAAATTAAATTTTTGTTTAGTTCCTTTGCTCTCACTAGAATATAATCTTTGAATATATCTTTAAGGACAGGGATCTTTGTTTGTTGTGAGTAGTAGGATTATGGGTAGTTATCCTATTATTAAAATTATAAATAGAACAACTAATTAAATACGAGCATATCATGAATACCAATGATGAGAATATGACACAAACAGACAGATTTTGGTTAACCCCATTCTATGCATATAAGAGATGTTTTTAAGGCTATGAATGTAGACAAAGAGGAGGAAAAAAATAGAAAAAGTCTAATATTCCAGATTAAGAAGTCAGGAAGAAGAGAATCCAGATAAGGAGACTGAGAAGGAATAATCAGAAAGGATGAGAAGAAACTAAGAGAAAATGGCATTCTGGAAACTAAGTGAAGAACATTTATTAAGAAAGTGAATGCGTGCTCAGTCGCTCGGTTGCATTTGACTCTTTGCGACCCCATGGACTATAGCCTGCCAGGCTCCTTTGTCTGTGGGACTGTCCAGGCAACCATACTGGAGGGGGTTGCCATTTTCTTCTCTAGGGGATCTTTCTGACCAAGGATCGAATGTGTGTCTCCTGCATCTCCTGCGTTGTGGGTGGATTCTTTTACCACTGAGCCACCAGGTAAGAAAGAATAGTGATCAAATGTATCAAATGATACTGACAGATCAAGTAAGATGAGGATTGAGAATTGACCATCATATTTAAGATCATGAAAGTCACTGGTGACTTCAAGAAGACAAGAAAAAAAAAGTAAAAGCAATCAATCATTTAATAAATCAATATACAACAATCAATCAAAAGATAATTTGTTCTATATACTCACCCCAAAATCAACTACTGGTTGGGCTTCCCTGGTGGCTCAGACGGTAAAGCAACTGCCTGCAGTACGGGAGACCCAGTTTGATCCCTGGGTTGGGAAGATCCCCTGGAGAAGGGAAAGGCTACCCACTCCAGTACTCTTGCCTGGAAAATCCCATGGACGGAGGAGCCTGGTAGGCTGCAGTTCATGGCATCGCAAAGAGTCGGGCATGACTGAGCGACTCCACTTTCTTTTTTTTTCTTTCTTTTAGACCATTTACATCACACTGTTAAATGAGAGAGTAAAAAGTCACAAGGAATTATTTGTGGAAATTATTGACAAGCACCTAGTTGTGTGTGAGAAAACAGTTGAAGATTTTCAAGTCCTAGGAGAGGATCTGCTCCTGAACTTTTGGTCAAAAAGCACTGATTTAGTATGTCTTTCGTCAGGTTGGAAGAAGAAACAGAAAAGAGGGCATCACTACCTTCAAATTCCTGGAAATCTAAGAGGGTGAAAAGGCCGATCATCAAATAATCAGAATTCTAAAGAGAACCCACATGGTGCGGGTGATCAGAGAGGAGGCACAGGCCCAGCCAGGAGTTAGAGAAGCAGAGACAGCCGAACCAGAGAATTCGAAGATGATGAGGGAGGATCATAACAGAAAATGCGACGTCAGGCTTCTCAGATAGAGCAAAGATCTGTTATCACAAGTTATGAAGCCAAAACGAAGTGAGAAAAGCACAGAATTCCAGCCCCACCACCTGCTAGAGGCACAGTCTCTGACTGAGCTCCTCCATGTAAAGTGGGGCAGAGGACAGAGAGACGTCCTCCACCCTGCCTGGTTCCCAGAGCACTGGGGGCCCTAAAGCTCTGGGGCCCTTTAACAGAGCAGGAGTTTGGGAGGAGGCTTGGGAGAAAGAGGAAGCAGCCTGTGTGGGCATCTCTTTCAGGGAGGGAGCTAATAAAGAGAAGGAGACGCAGGATGGTAATCTGAGATATGGAAGAATGGAGGGACATTTCTGGGGAAGGACCCTTGAGTCTGCAATTAATTCTAAGGAGAAGGGTCCCAAGGAAAGGGAACCATCTTACATTTTAAGATGGAAAGAAAACCCCACTGGTCAAGAGGCTCTTTGAGGGGAGATCATAGCAACAACAACAAGAGCAATAATCAACAGGTGTTGGACAGTAAGGGGCTTCCCAGGTGGCTCAGTGGTAAAGAATCTGCCTGCCAATGCAAGAGATGCAGGTTCAATCCCTGATCCGGGAAGATTCCCTGGAGAAGGAAATGGCAACCCACTCCAGTATTCTTCCCTAGGAAATCCCATGGACAGGGCAGCCTGGCAGGCTTCAGTCCATGGACTGGAAAAGAGTCAGACACAACAATGTTGGGCAATGAAAAATAGAAGTTTTGATGGGAAATCCTGAAATTGTCTGACCTAATTTAATTTGCTCTAAAATTAAGAGTATAAGTACTTACTGGGCTTCCCTGGTGGCTCAGCTGGTAAAGAATCTGCCTGCAATGCAGGAGACCTGGGTTGGGAAGATCCCCTGGAGAAGGGAAAGTATTCTGGCCTGGAGAATTCCATGGACTGTATTATCCATGGAGTCACAAAGAGTTGGACAGGACTGAGCAACTTTCACTTTCACTTTCAAGGACTTACTACTTACTTTCACAGACAAGGAGAAAGAGACTCAAGGAGCTGACACAGCTGGACTCGCTCATTCCTTCATTAGTTATTATTTGACTATCAAAACCATGTGTCAAGCGTCACCCGATAGTGACAATGAAACACTAAAGTGAACACCATCCTTAATGTCAGGAACTCAGCGGTGCAGTGCGAACAGTGAGGTGCTGAAACCTCAGCACCATGCAAAGGTCAGCTGAGTGGACACGGGAGGAGTTCACGATGCTCGGGATGGCTTCTCTTTCCCTGCTGAGCAGGACACCTCCTTGGTCTGCTGGGTTTAGTTCCCTGAGTGAAAGTGAAAATGTTAGTCACTCAGTTGTGTCCAACTCTTTGTGACCCCATGGACTGTAGCCCACCAGGCTCCTCTGTCCATGGAATTCTCTAGGCAAGACTACTGGAGTGGGTTGCCATTTCCTTCTCCAGGGGATCTTCCCAACCCAGGGATCGAACCTGGGTATCACCACATTATAGGCAAAATATCTACAAAAAAGATAATTTTGGGGGTTACCATTCTCCAGGGGATCTTCCTGACTCAGGTATCAAACCTGGGTCTCCTGCATTGCAGGCAGATTCCTTACCACCTAAGCCACTGGTTCAGCAAATAGCCCCACTCTCAGATCCAAACTTCCAGAAAAGGACTTCTCAACAGGACACAGGACATGATGCACCCCCAGTGCAAGAGTCCCACCTGCATCTCTGAGCCCTCTGGCCTCAGGGACACCCCTGTCCGGGGGCTTCTAAACACTTGAAGAGTTCGTCTTAGAATTCAGGCTGAGGGTGGTGCCCTGAGAAAGGAGGGAAGGGAGACGGGAGGTTTGCTGAAGCTACAGATGCAATTCTGAGATGGAAAAACACAGAATGGAAGCATTTCAGGATAGTCTGCCTTCACCCCAACAGAAACCCTTGGGGCTGGATGGCAGTGGGCCTGCTGCCCAGAACGCTAGAAAAACAAGTTCTCGTGGAAAATGCCTCCAAACACTTTGGACCACTGCATCAAGTGCCTAGGCAGCATCACACCCCCTTCAAGGGCCTTGGATACAGCAGTCAAAATAGCAGAAACCGTCTCTCTTTTGTACCTGGCACTTGGAATCTACCCAGCCACAATGCCACACTTCAGTTACTGCAGAAAAACACATTCCAAAGTTGGGGGAAACTATTATCAGCTGGACTCATTGTTTAAAGAACAATTAATAAGGGAACAGCAACAAGCTGGAATCACAGGCTTCGGGGCAATTTTGCAATTAAGAAAATTAGAGGCTGCCGTTTCAGAAGGCAGACTGTCAAGTCGAATGCAGAGAAGTATGCATGAGCCGAGCATCCAAGTAAATATCAGGGCACCATTTGGGGAGTCCTGAGGTGGAGAATGGAGGGGAGGAACATTGATGGAAGTTGTATATATCAGGTGTTTTACACCCAAATTTCACTCACTGTTTAGTTGCTCAGTCCTGTCCGACTCTTTTCGACCCCCTTGATGGTAGCCTGCCAGGCTCCTCTGCACTTGGAATTTTCCAGGCAAGAATACTGGAGTGGGTTGCCATTTCCCTCTCCAGAGGATCTTCCCAACTCAGGGGATCAAACCCACATCTCCTGTGCCTCCCGCATTGGCAGGAGGATTCTTGACGACTAGCACCACCTGGGAAGCCAAATGCCATCTGTCAATTACCCTTGGTGTTCTTTTCCTAGTAAGTGGTTAGGAAGCTCCAGCTTTGTGCCTGGCTCCACACTAAGGTCTTTCCAACACCTCCTCTCATATGGTCTTCACTTTTCTGTGAGGGGTTACTCAGATCCCCAATTTATAGACACAGTCATTAAGGTTACACAAGGTCAAGGACTTTGCCCTTTAGATTACATGATAAGTAAGAGGCAGGGTTCCCAGAAAAACTCAAGGCTGTTCTGTCCCAGATTCCTTGTCCTTTTCACTCTGAGACCCCATCCCTCCTCTCTGTTGAGATGCATCTCTGAACTCCTCTTCCACGCTCATGAGTCTGTTCGAACCACCAACAAATGCAGTCTCCACCCTTCAAGTCTCATCTGGGTGTTGTCACTCAAGTTCTGCCAATGGAAGAGAGCCCAGCTCTGCCAATAGCCAAAGCCTCTGACCTCTCCCCTGCGTCTGGCCATGCACCTGGCCTCCTGTTCAGCCCTGTTCACTTGGCAGGGAGGAAGTAAAGCTCCTCCAAGTCAAGGAAAAGATATGGACTGTCCCCGCTCTTAACACCTTGTTTCTAGCACAGAAACTATGACAGGTCGAAGTCAGCAAGAGAACTGTGCTGTGACCCAGTTAAAGAGAGCGGTTCAGAATCTCGGTCAGGAGTGAAACTGGGTCAGTGCTAGGCTGAGATGAAGTACACCTGCAGATGACTGGAAAGGCCCACGAACAGGCACGAGGAGGAACTAAGACCTCACAAAGGGCAGCACAATCGGGTGGGCAGGTGAGTCCAGAGTGTGCAAGATTAGCAGCTTGGTGGGAGCCTCCAGAATGCCCACCGGGCGATGCTTCAGGTGGAAGAGGTGGTGTCCGATACTAGAAGTTCTACACGTAACATTTGCTCAAGAAATAATGGGAAATAATGGCTGAACAACGAATCAAAAACCTCAAAGGAGAAAGAAATTGTGCCTGAGGGGATGAGAGGTAATGGAAAATGAATATACCTAGGGGACTTCCCTGGTGGTCAAGTGATTAAGGCTTCGCCTTCCAGTGCAGGGGGAACAGACTCAGTCTCTGGTCGGGGAGCTAAGATATCACATGCCTCTTGGCCAGAAAAACAAAAACCATAAGCCAGAATGAATATTGCAACAAATTTAATAAAAACTTTTTAAAAACTGGAAAAATTAATATATCTATGCCAATGCAACTAGACTGGGTTATAAGAAACTTTTTCTGTTTTTAAAGCTACTTGCTAAGCCACTTCAATCATGTGCAACTCTTTGCAATCCACGGACTGTAGCCCACTAGGCTCCTCTGTCCATGGGATGCTCCAGCTAAGAATACTGGAGTGGGTTGCCATTTCCTCCTCCAGGGGATCTTCCCAACCCAGGGATTGAACCTATGTCTCTTATGCCTCCTGCATTGGCAGGCAGGTTCTTTACCACTAGTGCCACCTGGAAAATCCCTTTAAAGCTACTAGTTTTTGGGTTTTTTTTTTTTTTTGGTACTCAATAAACATTTATTGAATGAATGAATGCTGGTTAATACTCAAATGCTTACAATTAGCAAATCCTCCTATTTTTTCAAGATTTTAGTTTATTTTTTTTTAATTAATTTATTTTTTTATTATTGTTTTTGCCATACATTGTCATGATATCACCATGGGTTTACATATGCTTCCCCTCCGGGTCCTTAAAGCTACTAGTTAACAAGAATGTAGGGCTGGGATGTTGTGTTTAAGTCTAGTTCAGGAGATGAGATGTCATTTTTGCATCAATCCCTGTTGATAAGTTCCTTCTTCCTTAATAAGTATGGTTAGCAAATTTATATAAGCCTTGCTCTGATGATTCAGGATCAGGCAGTTGTGTCATGGATGAAACACTGCCAATTATCACATGCAAATATGTATTAAGGAGGTGTGACAAAGCGTGAAGAACAGAAGACAATCCCAGAAAAAAAGACAGTGAAAAAGTATTCTTCCTGGTGGTTTTCCAAAAATCTATCTACTCAATCAAAAGGCAAATTCCAAATAAGTCCTCGGTCACTAATGTTCTACATAATTCTTGCCTTCCCTGAATATTGATTGAAGATTCTGTCTGGCTTATGCTATAAACTTGCAGAAGGACTTGGGAAACACAGTCTGATTCACCACCTGCTACCTTACATTAGTGGTGAATCAATTTAACCTTTATGTTCACCTAAGGGTGAACAGAACTAAAATCTTTAAAATTGTAAAACATGAAGTATCCCTGAGGCATTACAGCTGAAATATTTTTTCTGAAGTTATTCAAGCCCCCAGATCTGTGCTACTCAATATCACAGCACCAGATACCTGTGATTACTTTAAATAAATTAAATACAAGTAAGATCTCATTTCCTTATTGGTTGTACTAGCCACAGTTCAAGCACTCAGTAGATACCTATGGTCAATGGATACCATATTGGACGATGGATACAGACATTTTCATCATCACACAAAGTTCAACTGGACAGGAATGCCTTAGACCTAACTTGTAGTGTTTCTGAAACGCAAGGGAGAGAGAACCAAGGTAAATGACATTATGAGAAAGCAGGTAACTCCAGTATGTGAGAATCTTTGTAACACAACTGGCCTCTCCTCTCAGTCAATGAATGAAGAGAAACTTGAAGGACTCTGCTAGATGACATCACATAGTTATTCACAGTTCAGAATCTAACTATATAATACAACTTGCTAGTATCAGCAAGACATGTTATTGTCTCTGATTGAGGCTAAATTCTTTAACTGGTATGTGTGTGTTTATTTTTTTTTCAACAGCCAGGCTGGAAATTTAAGGAAGAAATTATACCAATTCCCCACAATATCTTTCAGAAGATAGAAACAGATGGAATATTTCCTAATTTATTCTATGAAACCCACATTACTCTAAAACCAAAACCAGACAAAGACATTACAAGAAAACTACAGATTAATAATTTTCATGAATATAAATGCAAAAACCTTCAACAAAATATTAACAAATTAAATTCAACAATACATAAAAAGAATTATACACCACAACCAACTGGGATTTATGCCAGGCGTGCAAGACTAGTTCAACATTAAAAAAAATCAATTAATGTAATTCATCCTATCCCCAAGCTAACAAAGAAAAATCATATGAATATAACTTTAGACATAGAAAAAGCACTTAACAAAATTCAATACCCATTCATTACAAAAACTCAGTACACTTAAGAGGAGAACTTTCTCAACTTGATTTTAAAATATCTACAAAAAAGACATATCAGATAAAAGATTGGTACCCAAAATACACAAAGGACTCCAAAAACTCAAAAAGAAGAACACAAACAACCCAATTACAAAACGGGCCAAAAATTTCTGGTATCTCACCAAAGGAAACATACAGATGGTAAATAAGCATATGCAACCACATCATTTACAAGTTAAAGCAACTGTAATTTACCACTATACCCCTATTACTCCAGAGAACATTGATAGCATCAAATGTGTGTGAGAATGTGAAGCAATAGGCACTCTCCTTCACTGCTAGCAGAGGTGCAAAATGGTACAGCCAAAAGTAACTACAAGCACCTTCCCTGAACAGCAGGGGAAATGAGTATGGAGGATACACTGAAAGGTATTATGGCAATTTTCCTCAGGGTAATGATGTCATTCAAGTTGCACTGAAGAATATCTCTTCCTAAGATTTATTGTGTTGTGTTGTCTTGAAATCTGCAGCTTTTCAAAGGATCTAGAAAAATGTGTATATATTCATATGCAGATAAAACTAACATCCTAGTATGTTAATAACTGCCAAAACAAGGTATAGGAAATGCAAGCATCATGCCTTTCTTCAATTTTTCTGGATGACTGAAAAGGTTCATAATCAAATTTTTGTGACACAGCATCCCAATGGAATTTACAGAAGCTGACATGTGTCAAAACTCTACAGGAGTTTGTCTTTGAAAGCCCTGTTTGCTTTTTTAACCTAGTAATGGAAGATTTCCATTCTTCTAACAGTTTTATTTACATGTGTCAAGGAGATCAAGTGAGAGAAATAACTTTATTGTACTTTGTGACTCAACAGCTTTCAGTTTTTCATCATCCAAGGGTAGAAGAAAGCCTGAACATTTTCCTAACATGAAATCTTCAACAAACGTCTCCCAGTCCCAAAGGAATAAATTTCATTGTGATCCTGCTTCAATGGCCTCCTTTCTTTCTCCTCTTCCTTCCTCTCTTCCTCTTCCTGTGTGTTGAAATGCACACATCTATTTCAGGTTGCCTGTTAAACACCACACACCTCATTTCTCCTACATAGATCCCAACTTGCGTTTGATTCAGTCAGCTCTCACAAGAAAGCCTCCTCATCAACTCCAAAATTTAACATTAAATACATAAATGAAAATATTTTTAATTGACAATTAGAGTTTCTCCCCTGTGTTAGGACAAGCCAAGGAAAATGAAAAGGAATCAAATTCCTAGAATTAAGAAACTCCATGATAAATATAACCTAGCATGATTAGACATAGGAAAGGGAAGAGAAAGCCATTTGTACAGGGCATCTAGTAAGCAGGTACTTCTCTGAACAGACCCAGGTAGCTTAGGTGGCAGCTAATTTAGTGTAAAACCTAGGTGCCAGTGGGGTACCCTGAGAAGGAAAGGTGCCTCCATATGGCACAGAAGATCCTGGACACCTTAGGGACTGGGTGCGGGGAGGCAGGAAGGAAGAGAAGTGTCAAAGAAAAAGAAAATGCTGAGCCCACCCACTACAATGAATGATGGACTCATCCTGATACCAAGAGATAGATACAAAGCCCTCTGCCCTAGAACTTCAAACATCAGAGATTCCTCAGTTAATCATGTAACTTCGTATGTCTTGAGACAGGGGTCACAGCTGGGGGAAAAAAAGAACAGGGATTAGAATGGGCAGATGTTATCCCTCTGAATCTTTTTTTTCTTTTTCTGGCCATGCCACAGGGCACACAGGATCTCAGATTAAACCTTTTCCCTCACAGAGGAAGCGTAGAGCCCTAACTGCTGAACCACCAGGGAAGTTCCCTCTCTGAGTCTTTATGCTAATGCTACCTAATGTCACTGTGAGAAGGAGGGATGCGAATTTCATCCACTGGCTTTTTAACAGGCTTGGGTGACAGTCTCTAACCTATAGCTCCAAGCATACTCTACAAGTGACAACATTCACTGGGAAAATGTAACAGCTGCAGTGCAAATGGCTCAAGCCCTGACATGCCTGCACTGACACCTCTAGTTATTAATTCAACCTCCAGGATGTGGTGGGGCACCCAGGAGGGGCTATACCCCAGATGTCAGCAAAAGCAAACATGTCCCCTTCCACATGGAGCACACAGGCTAATGAAATAACCACAGAAGTAAATGAAACGTAAGAACAAGTGCTATGAGTGATATAATATCTGAGCTGAAATCTGAAAGACATACATGGCAAGAGACCAGTATATCTCAAGAAGAGGCCAGTGTATCCCCCTACAACAAAATACATGCATCTTTCATGGGGTGCTTTCTAAACATTCCATCACAAGCAGATAACAAAGATCATATACACACACAAGCATGCATATCATAATCTATATACATTTTATA
The DNA here is from genome assembly GCA_007570785.1 of Antilocapra americana. NCBI lineage: Eukaryota > Metazoa > Chordata > Mammalia > Artiodactyla > Antilocapridae > Antilocapra > Antilocapra americana. The sequence goes on along the minus strand of ML661883.1, from coordinate 2,797,219 downwards.
TTATTTAATTCATTAACATTTCAAATATCAGTATATCTAGAGGTTAGAGCTCACTGGGCATGTGGGGAAACAGACATCTCTATTTCCAAGGGTCTTCTTGATAATGCATTTTCAAATTTCTGGTATTATTTCATTATACCAACTATTTTTTAAGTTGTAATGTGACTGGAAAAAAAGCTATTTGATTTTCATTCAAATTGTAATTATCAAGCATTGTCTTAAATCTGTAGTTTTCTTATAGGGATGTTTTAAAGTCACTCATGCATTCTTTTGAGGGCAATTTAATTAAAAGTAAATACGATATTAACCCACAAATGTACCTATCTGGGTCCTATAAATGCCAGATTGTCACAATGAATTTGAAAGGACAAGTAAGGACATCACTTCACCCTGCCTTGTTAGAAGGCTCCTTTTCTCTCAGGACACCTGTCATCCTGCAGGTGACCTGTGTATGGGTGAAGCCACTGAAACCAGGCAGAATATTCACCATTCAGAAGCCAAATTTCTTACTTTATACTTGCAAAAGCCATATAAGTAAAATGCTGAGCATTTTCTCTCTGGGGAGAGAGCTGAGGTACAGAGAAGGAGAAAATGGGGATGTTTAACCTTAAAAGAAGATCTATTCTTTCCAGGAAAGGATGTGCACAAACGGAGTAACATTGAGAACAGGGGGGTTCATAGGGAAAGTGCCCACCTTGTTGGTGTTTCATTTTGTTTGTCTAGTGAGGAGGAGAGGTGGCTCTCCCCTCAGAGGTGAGGGGAAATGGTGGCTAATGCCAGGAGGGTGGTGATTTGGAAGATTTTGAACATCTCAAAATCTGCTCTTCCCATAGGAAGGCAGAGCAGATTAAGAAGGTTTTGAAGAATTCCCTAGGCAATGGTAAAAACCAAGCTTAGTTTTAGAGATGATGGTTTAAACTGGAAGGGCTCAGGGTGTCTTTCAGCACCCTGGACAGCTCTAGAGCCGCCTGAGAAAGCTGTGTACATTCAAGACTGGATGCTACAGGGTGTAGGTGTCAGGGTCTGTCTCTGCTGACTGCTTTCTTAAAGCAGCTATACTAACTCCTGCCACCTAGCACCTTCCTTAAAGACTAAGGGATGGATCACATTTTATCCAGAGGTCATTCGATCCTGTGAGTCCCTTGCAGACAGAGCACGTGCTCACCAGGAACTCTAGTCAGAAGCACAGCTGTTAATATGAATTATTACATCTTGGAAAAATCAGAATAAACTGAAAGTAATTAAATTCTTCTCTGTTCTAAATGATTTCACTTTTTGTTCCATGATTGTTTTGTCACAAGACTGTTATCATGTGATCATGACTTTTCTCATGACTAATTACAGCTTTGTATTAATCATGAGAAACAGAAGCCTCCCGTCAATGAATCTGAAACTAAGTGTTAAGAATCAGAAGTCCTGACCTTATATCCAACCTGACCTAGCCTATAGCCACACCCTCATTGCCACAGAACAATCTGTAAAAAGTTCTAAACTCTTTTCATGTCATTCTTTGCTCAAAAATCTTTTAAGGATCCATGATGCCCACAGGATAAGGCATACTATCTTTGGTGTGCCTTACACGACTCTCTAGGATAAAGTCTCCACAAACTCTCCAAACTCTTGTCCAGCTCCTTTCCACCACAGATCCCATATTCCACATGGAAATGAATTCCTTGGTGAGTCCTACACTCTTACAACCATTTTCTTCCTAACTGCTAAAAGACAGTCATTCTTGAAATGGGAATAATACTCTAAGATGAAAAAGTCATTGCTCCGGACTTCCCCAGTGGCTCAGAGGTAAAGAATCTACCTGCCAATCCAAGGGACACAGGTTCGATCCCTGGTCTGGGAAGATCCCACAGGCTGTGGAGCCTGAGCTCTAGAGCCCAAGAGCCACGGACTACTGAGCCCGAGTCCTCCAACTACTGAAACCAGCTCACTCATGCTTTGCAACAAGAGAAGCCACTGCAGTGAGAAGCCTGCACACCACAACTAGAGAGTCGTCCCCACTCACATCTAGAGAAAGCCCTCATGCAGCAATGAAGGCCCAGCACAGCCATAAATAAATAACAAATGAATATAAAAAAGATGTTAAAAAAAAAGAAAAATCATTGCTCCAACCAGATTCAACCTCATGTCTTTTAAAGCAGTTTCCTAAAGACTCTCTGGATACTGAATGGCAATGGGAATGTTGCATTGGTAACTGACAAGCACACAACCAGGTGCTCAGTCATCATCATAGCAATTAAGAAAAAATGGTGAAAACAAACAAGAACAGAATTATTGTTGACCAACTGATAGTATTTTGGGTTGCTCTTTTTTCACTTACCAAAGTCAGAAAGAAAGAGCAGGACCTTGAATTTTTCTATTCAACTGTGATTTTATTGTTTTAATTCAGGCTGAGCATTGTGTAAATGTGCATACAATTATAAACAGAATGAGCTCTCTCAAACACAAGCTAGCCCTGGGGACTGCAACACTGCAAGGAGTGCCTTAGAACAGATTTGCTACGCACATTACATGAAGATCAGTGTTTCATGTTTTATTTGACTTTATCAACTTGTCTTGAGCAAAACTTTAAATAGATTCAGTGATTCTATATGAGGATTGTGAAATCATTTTAAAGATTGAGCCAGACAACAGAAAACAAATATAGCCCTGGTGCCTTCTTTCCAGTGCAGAGAGTTGAAAATTGCTTGTGGAATAAGCTGTGGCTGGTATGGTCAGGGCCCTGTGTGGAAGATGGTATAGGTAGCTGAACGAAGAGTGCAGACCTTGAAGGCAGACAGACTCCCAAGTAACATTTCCCTCACCTCCTTCATTAACTGTGTGATCCTGGGCCAATTATTCCTTCTCTGAGCCTCAATTTCTCTCCTCCAAAATGAGAATAATGACTGCCGCTCTCGCATGGCTATAAGGGACAAATGAGAAAAGGTCAAGTGGTGAGTGCAGAGACCAGCACCTGATGGAGACTCCAGCACAGCTCTTTCTGCTTTTGCAAGTTTCATGTCTATGTTATTCCTGCTCTAAGCAACGCAAACTGGTTGACAATCTGGAAAAAGCTTTGACGATGTCATCCTGAGCATCCCTGACTTGACCGAAGTCTCCATTCAGATGACCTGACACCAGACAGTGTCCCCTATCCCTAGATCTGACCCACTTACCATCTTCTATTTTGCTGCTTTTACTTCCCATTACATTTATTTGTTTTTGTATTTTGTCTCCCTCCACTGGATCTGAGACTCGGGAGACTGAGCACTTGGTCCAGTTTGTTTGCCTTCTCTTCCCATGGTCTCCATCCCAGAGTAAGTGACAAGAAACATTTGTCAACAAGAAATGAATAAAATAATTTACATACTCCTTTTGGGACCAGACCTAGTACCACCCTGTGCTGTTACCAAGCTGTGTAATATTTGCTCTTTTTCCTTCCAGATTAACCAAAAATAAATCCAAAAATATCTTTGGAAAGCCACAACTTATGTTTCCTAACGATAAGAGGGAGCCAGAAATAACTGGGTAATTCAGTTCAGTATCTGCTCTGTCGGGCTCCAAACTTCCTGGAAGATGGTATGTTGTTTGTTGTAAGCTCTCCTTTCTCTCCAGACCCCGTGTGAGGCTGGTTTCTACACCATCCATACTTCTTTCTCCTGTCCTCGTCTTTTCTCTTTATACAGGAAAGAATCCAAAGTGCTGTAACTGGGGAGTCACATCAAATCTCATGAATTTAACGACAATCTTCATGCCAATAACACTTGTATTTCTATCACCAACCGAGATCTCTCCAAACATCTACACACTCCGTGGATATCTCATAACAAGACACCAGATTGTAGTTCTGAAAGCTTATCTTGGTCCTTCACTTTCCTGTTTGCAAGTAGCATCACTATTCATCCTGTCACCCAAACTAAAACCCTAGAGTCCTCCAAGATCCAACACACTTCTGTAACACCCAAAGCCAAGCCATCATCAAGATCTGTCAGTGCAAAATCTGTAGTAGTTACAGAATCGGCCTGCTTCATCTCCACTGACCCAGTCTTAGTTCAGACCCCATCTTACCAGGAAAACAAAACAAAACAACACTGAAAATGCAAAATGATGATGAGGATATGAAGCAACAGGAAATATCATTTGCTGCTGGTGGGAATGCAAAATGGAACAGTCACTTGGGAAGACAAGACTGGCAGTATTTTATGAAACAAAACACACTCTTGCCATATGATTCAGTAATCCTGCTTCTTGCTACTTACCCAATGAGTTGAAAACTTAATGCCCACATGAAAACCTACACACTGATGTTTACAGCAGTTTTATTCATAATTACCAAAGTCATAATCAACCAGGATGCTCTTCAGTAGGTGAATAAATACAGAAAGTATGGTACATCCAGACAATGGAATATTATTCAGCACTAACACAGAACTATCAAGTCATCAAAAGACATGGAGAAAGCTTAAATGTATATGATTAGGTGAAAGAAGCCAATCTGAGAAGGCCACGTACTGTGTGATTCCAACTATATGGCATTCGGAAAAAGCCAAAACTGGAGACAGTAAACAGGTCAGTTGCCAGGAGTTAGTGACAGATAGATGAACAGGCCCAAAGTGGAGAATTCTTAGGGCAGTGGAACTACTCTGTGTGACTGTAAAATGGTATTTTGTCATGTCACAATGAATTTGATACACATCATTACAAATTTTTCCAAATGCACAGCATCAAGAATGAGCCCTGATGTAAAATGTGGACTCCCAGTGGTCAGGATGTGTAGATGCAGGCTTCCCAGTTGTGACTGACACACCACTGCAGTGCAGGGTGCTGATGGGAGGCGAAGCTGTGTACGTGTGGGGACAGGGAGTACAGGGGAACTCAACTTTTCCATGAACTTAAAACTGCCCTAAAAAGAAGGTCCATTAAAAGTAAACAAATAAGGCTTCCCTTTGTGGCTCAATGGGAAAGAATTTGCATGCCAGTATTGGGGACACAGGGTTGATCCCTGATCCCTCATGCTGCAGAGCAACTAAGCCCTCGCTCTAGAGCCTGGGACTGTAACTACTGAAGCCTGGGTACCCAGAGCCCATGCTCCACAACAAGAGAAGCTACCAAAATGAGAAGCCTGAACACCGCAACTGCAGAGTAGTCCCCAAATGCCACAACCACAGAAAGCCTGCAAGGCAAGGAGGACCCAGCACAGCCAAAAATAAAATAAATAAATAAACAACAAACAAGCAGCCTCCCATGTAGTTAGGTGGGCCCATCATGGTCCTATCTCATCAACCCACCACAGAGTCTAGAAGTCATTTCTAAATAGAAAATCTGATCAAAGTATCCACTACCAAAAAAAACCTTCCAGGGGCTATTCAATAGCTCACAAATTAAAGGGCTCTGAGCAACAGGTTAGCAAATCTTTCCCTTCCTGTGTTAGGAATCTGGCCACTGGATAAGCTTTCTAAGTCTGTTTCCCTGGAAACAGATAATGATGTGAACTATATCGCTAAACAATATCGCTTGTTGTAAAATGACTCCTGCTGGGGAGACTGAATCTGGACTGGGAGAGCTATAGGGGTGCCGTGTTTTGGAATTCTCTGAACTTAGAGACTCCCGTGCCGAGTATGTGTTTTCGGGGGTCCTAGAAGCTCTCCCTATGGAGTTTTTACACGAGATAAATGGCTCCTGACAGGCAGGAGCTCTTAAGCCAGGGTGAAACCCCCATCATTAATGTGGGCTGTTCCTCTTTCCTCCAAGCTGTCTCGCATGTGCTTGTTTCTTTGTCACCGACCCATGTTCTTCCTTCAATTTCTCCTATCGTCACATCCTCTGGGAACTCCTACCCAGACCTTGCCCAACTCGGGGTAAAGCTCCTTCATGTGGCTTCCCCATCACCACAAACTTCCTCAGCCTATCCTATCACCCTCCGTTTTTCTCCCTGTTTCTTCACTTGAGCCCTACTTGATGGTCACGGTTGCAAGGCCTTCCACTTGACAGCTGCCAAAGCCGTCTCTGTAAACCTAAGCTGATGGCATCCCTCCTGAGGGCAGGCGCTTCTTATTTGTTACCCCCCCCAAAAAAGAAATCCTCCCTTCTCTCTAAATGGAACCTTGACATTATCAGGCTCAGTCACATACCACCACAATGAGCACTCTACAGACACCCTTTTGGTCAGTAGGGGTCACAAGACCGAGTTCAGACCAAGCAGATGTTAGCGGAAGCCTGTTGGATGGGAGTATGAGAAGCCAATTGTTTCCTTTAACAAAGGAGAGGAACCCGGTGACGGGAGTCTTTCACTCTTCACCCTTCCTATACATCTGAAACATGGACACCATGCCTGGTGGCAGAGAAAAGACCTCACAACCATGAATCTGAAAAAGAGTCGCATGCTAAAGATGGCAGAGCAGCAAACTGGGCAGAATATCAAGCTGTGTTTTTGATGTCGTCCTGCAACCAATGATAGAAACCAGATCTGTCATTACATAAAACTCCATTTGGATAACCTACTGTCGTTAGGTGTCTATTGTCACAGCTAAACCCAGTTTTTGCTGACACACAACTATAAATAATTCATTCTGCAACAGGATAAAATCCCAACCCACTGCCATGACACCTCTTTCCATCTCAGAGCCCACATACCTTATCATTCTCATCTCCTACCACCTCCTCATCACCACATGCTCTCTGAGTCCAATCATTCTAATGGGTCCATTAGCAAGTACCCTGAAAAGCCCATCTTTCCACGGGAACTTGTCTTTGCACAGGTTCTTCTGACATAGAACACTGTTTCCCATGAGTTGGAGACATACAACTAGTCTGCCAAGGCTGGGTCACCTCCTCTATAGGAGGGTCACCTTGATAGCTCCTCCCTCCTTTGGATTCCAGAGAGCACCCCATGGCTGATTTTGTTTCAGCAATTAATAAATTACTTTCAAATTATTAATCATCTGCCTCCGCCCCCATAACCTGAAACCCAGAGAGCAGCGATCTCACCTTATCAGGCATTCAACACATGTTTAAGGGTGCTTCTAAATCTGCTGCTTCCATCTACTGAAGCTGTGACCTTCAGCTTCTCCAAATTATTAAAATAATGTATAGAGATAACCCTAGGGCCACCATAGCATTCTGTATTCTAACAAATGTCCCACCTTTGGATGTGTGCAGAATAAAATCTTAATGGATCCCTGGAGGAGAGCACCTTGCAGATTAAAAACAATGATGTATGAAAAGTGCATACCACGATGCCTACTAAATAAGTTCAATAAATATTAGCTATGGGATGATAATGGTTATGTCTTTGACTCCTCAGCCCTGGACTTGACCCAGGATAAGTACCCATTAATATTTTCTGGATGTAGAAATCAAATGAAATCCAGGTTTAATCTTGGTTCTAAATTATAAAGCATTCTGAAGTCCCAGCTTAAAATAATACAGAAATCACAATGGTATTCCTGGGTACCTGATTTTCCCACCAAAATATCCCCTGATATTTCTCCGCTGGAGCTTACCCCATTAGGCAGACTCAGAGCCTGCTTAAGACAGTCTGTTTCCAAGCACAGTGAGACCCTGGGGCAGGAGCTTTCTGAGAAGGTTCTCGGTGGAATCAATTGTGCTGGCAGGACTGGGCTAATAATAAACAAGGCTGAACAATGCAGCTGGTAGTTGGAACTGGATGTTCTTGGGCCTTTGGGAGTTTGGCTCTGGATTTTCCATTCTTGAGAATTTAATCTTCCTGTGCAACTTCCATGTGGGCTCTCCAGACAAGTGAGGGCTGCAGAGAACTGAGTGGCCATTCACAAGCAGTGCTCAGCTCAGGGTGACGAGGCTGCATGAGCAGCATTCAGCCTGTGCTGGTGGCTCGGAGGAAACCTCAGAACTTCAGTAATTCTGATCCGTCTTGTTCCAAAACATTTGCATCCTGACATACTAGGATCACCCTATTTCTGTGGGTCATTGCACTGGGTCGTACAATAAAATCCTAATTGAATGATTCAATGATATAAGCATTTAAAGTACACCTATGGTATGAAGGCATTTCATGCAAAGATGGGCACAATAAAGGACAGAAACGGTATGGACCTAAAAGAAGCAGAAGATATTAAGAAGAGGCAGCAAGAATACACAGAAGAACTGTACAAAAAAGATCTTAGTGACCCAGATAACCACAATGGTGTGATCCCTAACCTAGGGCCAGACATCCTGAAGTCCAAAGTCAGGTGGGCCTTAGGAAGCATCACTACAAACAAAGCTAGTGGAGATGATGGAATTCCAGTTGAGCTATTTCAAGTCCTAAAAGATGATGCCATTAAAGTGCCACATTCAATATGCCAGCAAATTTGGAAAAAGTCTGGAGGAAGCACAAGCTGGAATCAAGATTGCCAGGAGAAATATCAATAACCTCAGATATGCAGATGACACCACCCTTATGGCAGAAAGTGAAGAGGAACTGAAGAGCCTCTCGATGAAAGTGAAAGAAGAGAGTGAAAAGTTGGCTTAAAGCTCAGCATTCAGAAAACTAAGATCATGGCATCCAGTCCCATCACTTCATGGGAAATTGATGGGGAAACAATGGAAACAGTGACAAACTGTTTTCTTGGGCTCCAAAATCACTGCAGATGGTGAGTGCAGCCATGAAATTAAAAGACGCTTGTTCCTTAGAAGAAAAGCTATGACAAATCTATACAGCATATTAAAAGGCTGCCAACAAAGGTCCATCTAGTCAAAGCTATGGTTTTTCTAGCAGTCGTGTATGGATGTGAGAATTGGACCATAAAGAAAACTGAGTACCAAAGAACTGATGCTTTTGAATGGTGGTGTTGGAGAAGACTCTTCAGAGTCCCTTGGACTGCAAGGAGATCCAACCAGTCCATCCTAAAGGAGATCAGTCCTAAATATTCATTGGAAGGACTGATGCTGAAGCTGAAGCTCCAATACTTTGGCCACCTGATGTGAAGAACTGACTCACTAGAAAAGACCCTGATGCTGAGAAAGATTAAAGGCAGGAGTAGAAGGGGATGATACAGGATGAGATGATTGGATGGCATCACCAACTTGATGGACATAAGGTTGAGCAAGCTCTAGGAGTTAGTGATTGACAAGGGGGCCTGGCATGCTGCAGGCCATGACTCAGAAAGAGTCAGACACAACTGAGCAACTGAACTGAATGGTATGAAAGCACTGAGGAGAAAGATGGACTATGAAATAGATTCAGTTTTCACACTGCTCACAGTCTAATATGACAGAAAAAATATGTAGAAAATGCCTCTATTAAAAGGATAAATAAAGTATATATGAAAGAAAGAAGGGGGGAAAGAGAGCATCATAAAAGGAACAAATTCAAAAGAAACTTGAAATTATTTCTTAGTGGAAGAAAGCCCAACAGAAATAACAAAAGGAATTATCTCCTCCTCCCTCCTGATTTTAAAAGTAGGGAAACAGTAGCCACCATGAAGAACAGTATGGACGTTCCTTACAAAACTAAAAATAAACTTACCACATGACCCAGTGATCCCACTCCTGGACATATATCCAGAAAACAGAGAACTCAAAAAAATACATGCACCCCAATGTTCCTAGCAACACTATTTGCAATAGCCAAGACCTGGAAGCAACCTAAACGTCCATCAGTATATGAATGGATAAAGAAGATGTGGCATGCGCACACGTGTGTGTGTGTGTGTGGAACATATGTAAATGGAATATGATTTATTCAGCCATAAAAAAGAATGAAATGATACCATCTGCTGCAATTGGATGAGCCTAGGGATTATCAAACTAAAGTGAAGTCAGGCAGAGAGAGACAAATATCCTATGATATCACTTATATGTGGAATCTAAAAAATGACACAAACTTATTTGCAAAATAGAAATAAACTCACAGACACAGAAAACAAACTCATGGTTACCAAAGGGGAAAGGGTGGGGGAGAGATAAATTAGGCATTTCGGATTAACGGATATATACTGTATATAAAGTAGATAAACAAGGACCTACTTATAGCACAGGGAACCCTACTCAATATCCTGTAATCACCCATAAAGAAAAGGAATCTGAAAAATAATACATATACATATATTTAACTTAAAAACTTTGCTGTATATCTGAAACTAATACAACATTTTAAATCATCTATAGTCCAATAAACAGCTGCTTGTTTTGAAAAAAAAAGTGAGCCTTAGAGAAGCAACTGAACTTGTTTCCGTTCACATCATTCTGTGAGCACTGTGCCTGAATTTCTGTTTTATAACTCAGCTTCATCAAAGAGCTTGGGAATCAGAGGGCCCTAAGTTGGAATCTATATTCTAAGTGTGATCATTTGTGCAATTTTTGGCAAGTTACCCCTTCTCTCTGAGCTTCAGAATCTTCACTTGTGAAAATGGTCTAGAAAGAATCCTTTCAGCTCATAAAACTGCTGTGATGATTCCAGGAGAAAATCCACGTCAAGTGGCTGGTTCAGCGGAAGTGCTCACATACGTGTTGAAGGTACATATGCATTAGTAAATGAATGAATGAAGGTTTAAGTGCACTGTCTGGAAGAAGAAATAAAACCAGTTACTACTGCCTGTGTGTCTGGCTTCCCCTAATCTCCCACTGCAAAAATGTAAGTTCCAAGGGAGAGACCAAGTCTGTCTTCTTCTCAACAGGATCCCAGAACGTAGAATGAGGCTTGGCCCACAGTGTGAGCTTGAGTAGACTGCTTTACTAATAAAACAGCTCTTCCTTCTCAATTCCTTCGCTCTGCATCAGGCATTTTTTTAAGCTCTGTGCCTGTGGGGAGGGGGTGCATATTGTCTAGGCCACCTATGAGGAAAGTGGCCTTGCTACCCTTCTATTTGACAGATAAAGCAACAGATTCTGTCCCAAGAAAGAGACAAAGGAGAACTTAAATCAGTGTTTGAGTGCAGACAGTAACATTTATTGAGTCTTGCAATATGCCAGATACCATTGTAAACACTTAACTTTTATTAATATTTGTCCTTTAATCCTCACAAAAACCTGCAAGCAGCCCTAGTTTTATTAGTTATTCATTCACTGGGCAGCACTGGGTCTCAGTCGCAGCATCTTCCATCTTCCTTGCAGCTTGTGGGATCCTTACTTGCAGCACGTGAACTTTTGGTTGCAGGATGTGGGATCTAGTTCCCTGACCAGGGATGGAATGCCAGCCTCCTGCATTGAAGGTGCAGAGTCTTTGCCACTAGACCACCAGGGAAGCCCCAGGAGAGGCTATTTTTTAACCCCAGTTTTCTAAATGCATAAATAGAATGACCGCAAGGCTGAGTAATCTGCCCATGGGCACCCAGGTCACCAGGAGCAGAGCCAGGCTTTGAGCAGAGCCTCACTGTCACACTCAGAAGCCTTGAAGGGGTTAACTCTGTGGTCAAGCTACATCCATCTCCTGTGGGAGGCTAGAGAAGATGATGGAGTCAGCCTTGGAAAGAGTGCTCATGCTCAGTCACGTCTAACTCTTGGACCCCATGGACTGCAGCCCACCAGGCTCCTCTGTCCATGGGATCCTCCAGGCAAGAACACTAGAGAGGGTTACCATGCCCTCCTCCAGGCGATCTTCCCAATCCAGGGATCAAACCCACATCTCCTGCATTGGCCAGCAGATTCTTTACCACTGAGCCACCTGGGAAGCCTCTCAGAAGAGTGGAGAAAGGTTTTTCAAGAAATGATGACTGAGGTGAATCTGAATCAATGAAGAAGTTGCCCAGAAGAAAGTGTGTCAGGGTACGATGTGGGGTGTGTGTGCAGATGTTCATGTGTGTGTGCACATGTGTGTCTCTGTGTATTCACCCTCCACCTCTCTGGCAACCACAATCAGGACCCCAAGATTTTCAGCAAAGGAAACCTCAAGCACAGTGCACACTTCACTCCTGCCATGACTCACATTCTATGTCCCTGGGTGCCAATCCAGCCTCAGTTTTCACTTAAAATGAGATGTATCTTAAAGTAACACACTGATTAAAAGTTTCCTGGAGCCTATTATCCAGAGTGAAGTAAGCCAAAAGGAAAAACAAAAATACAGTATACTAACGCATATATATGGAATTTAGAAAGATGGTAACGAGAACCCTGCATGCGAGACAGCAAAAGAAATGCAGATGTATAGAACAGACTCATGGACTCTGTGGAAGAGGGCAGGGGTGGGATGATACGGGAGAATGGCATTGAAACATGTTAATTATCATATGTGAAATCGATCGCCAGCCCAGGTTTGATGCTCGGGGCTGGTGCACCGGGTTGACTCAGGGAGAGGGAATCGGGAGGGAGGAGGGAGGGGGGTTCTGGAGGGGGAGCATATGTACACCCATGGAGGATTCATGTCATTGTATGGCAAAACCAACACAATAAAGTAAAGAAACTTTTTTTTAAAAAAGAAGTTTTGATGTATACATTAACATCCCAGAAGTTTTGACACATACATTAATCATTGAATTTCGAATGAAAATTTCCAGAAGGACATGCAACTTGACCACACAAACAAAAAAGGCAAGACAGATCTGCTGTTTCAGTAAATATGTTTTCTTTCATTTTGGATGGAGATAGTCAACAAAGTATAAAGTGAAAAGGCAAACACTTAAAATTCAAACTGCTTACCTATACAATTAAAGGAGACACAGACTTCTCTAGATTTCTTTTTTCTTCCTTTTTTAAAGGCCCCTAATTCCATAAGTGTCTTTTCAAGTAAACATGCTGTACGCTTTTCATGCATAATCCAGAATCAAAAGATGCTGGAAGCAGACCTGTATTAAAGGTCATCAAATAAATCCTCTCCTCATCTCCTTCATATTCCAAGTCAAACAGAAGCTCAATTCCATTTCCCAAGTTTAAACAACTGTGTGGTTAAAAGCCAAATATTTTGACTGAGTAGTTTTTGGCTTTTACTTCTGGTCTTTGGTTTTGCTTTGCTTTTATGATCTATAGCTTAATTTTAAATGCCCTTCACAAGGGACACCTACGGGTGGCTGAAAAGGAACAAGCCGTGGGATCAGACCAACTTCAGGGACAATTCAAGCTCCCTCTCTTGCTATCCATGGGACTCAGCAAGTGATATCCCCCTCTCTGTGCCTGCATCTCCTCGGCTCTAAAGACCGCTAGTAACACCTCCTGCATGAAGATCAAATAAAGCTATCATAAGGGAAATATTTACAACAATCACCAGCACAGAGAGGTACTGAGAAATGGATTTCTCTCCCTCTCATCTGTACTACATAGAACTCAATATCTGCCTGTCACTTTAAAAGGATTGATGATTTTTTTTTGTCTCCAATACATGCATGTTTTTGGAAAGAAAGAGGAAAAGAGAAAGCCAGGGAAATCTCATTCTGATATTCAGAAGCAATTATATTAATATTCATTTTATTCTCCCAAAGGTTCATACCAGTCAGCACGCTAAAAAAAAGTCATGCTTGATGAATTCTACCTTGGGCACAAGATTCCAAAGACAATCTTATATTTAAACATTTCCTCTAAGCAAACTGAAAAAGGCCATTTATTCTTTGGTGCATTTTATATTCTGATTTAAAATCAATAAGGTTTCACAAAAAACACCATTCAGTCATCCACTTTTCCCCTGTAGTAATACCTCTGCCATGAGGATGTGTGCCCAGAAATTAATTTTCAAGATGACTTATACCAAATGCTTTAAATATCAAATACTTTTATATTTAATTTTAGCAATTTTCGATGTAACTCATTTTAGAAATTATACTCCCATGCCTTCTTTCAGCAGAGTTTACAGACTGTAATTTAGTTCTTCCTTGATGATTCACTGTCACACTTCAGAACATAACTTATTGCTTTGTGCTATTATGCCTTGATGCACTCAAAGACCCCTCAAGCATGAACATCTCCAAGTTCCTTCACTCAGGATCCAAAGGCTCCACCTAAGGGATTTCCCTTCATCCACCCTATAGAGAGGCTCCATTCTTACAAGAGTCTCATTCGGGTTCTTCAGTTTTCACAATAGGATGCCAACCTCACCATTTTCTGTGTGTCAGCCTTGTCGCTCAGCCGTGTCCAGCTCTTTGCGACCTCATGGACTGTAGCCTGCCAGCTTTCTCTAACCATGGACTCCCCAGGCAGAAATACTGTGGGTTGCCATATCCTCCTCCAAGATATCTTCCAAGCTCAGGCATTAAACCTGAATCTCCTGTGTCTCCTGCATTGCAGGTGGATTCTTTACCCACTGAGTCACTGGGGAAGCCCTCACCACCCTTTGAGATGGCACTAGTTCACAAATGAGCCTTTACTTATAATAAACACTGATTAATCACCTATAGCACATCAGGTACTGCAATAGTGTTGAGTTTGCTTTATTTTTTCATTCAATTTTCATTAATGCCTTATGGGTTGCCTGTTGTTTCAGATTTAAAGAAACTAAGATTAATACAGGTAATGAAACACAATATCCTCAAGAGAAGTTGAGATTATGGCAAGGTTATCTGAAGAGCACTGCTGGAATTACATACCACAGACCCATAAGGAGGGGATTCGTAGAAAAGAGGGATAATGGATGGATCTAGAGATTATCATGGGGCTTCCCAGGTGGCGCCAGTGGGAAAGAACCTGACTGCCAATGCAGGAGACAAAAGAGATGCTGATTTGATCCCAGGGTCTGGCTTCCCTGGTGCCTTGGACACTAAAGAATCTGCCTGCAATGCAGGAGACCCTGATTCGATTCTTGGGTTGGGAAGATCCCCTGGAGAAGGGAATGGCAGCCCACTCCAGTATTCTCACCTGGAGAATCCCATGGGCAGAGAAGCCTGGTGGGCTACAGTCCATGGGGTTGCAGAGTCAGACGTGACTGAAATGACTTAGCACACACAGAGATTATCATACTAAGCAAAGTTAGAGAAACACAAATACTGTATTGTATCACTTATATGTGGAATCTGAAATATAACACAAATGAACTTATCTACAAAACAGACTCACAGACATAGAGAAAAGACTTGTTACCGGGGGTGTGCAGGGGAGGAATGAATTGGGAGTTTGGGATTAACAGATGTAAACTATTATATATAGAATGCATAAACAGCAATGTCTTACTGTACAGCATAGAGAACTATTGATATATTGAATATATAAGCATAAAATACAGCAAGTGAGCTAAAAGAGGAAGCTAGGTTCAATAGATTATTTGGTGCATCGATAAACAGTGTCAGACTTTATTTTGGGGGGCTCCAAAATCACTGCAGATGGTGATTGCAGCCATGAAATCAAAAGACGCTTACTCCTTGGAAGGAAAGTTATGACCAACCTAGACAGCATATTAAAAAGCAGAGACATTACTTTGCCAACAAAGGCCCATCTGGTCAAGGCTATGGTTTTTCCAGTAGTCATGTATGAATGTGAGAGTTGGATGGTAAAGAAAGCTGAGCACTGAAGAATTGATGCTTTTGAACTGTGGTGTCAGAGAAGACTCTTGAGAGTCCCTTGGACTGCAAGGAGATCCAACAAATCCATCCTAAAGATCAGTCCTGGGTGTTCATTGGAAGGACTGATGTTGAAGCTGAAACTCCAATACTTTAGCCACCTCATGCAGAGGTGACTCATTGGGAAAGACCCTGATGCTGGGAAGGATTGGGGGCAGGTGGAGAAGGGGATGACAGAGGATGAGATGGTTGGATGGCATCACCGACTCGATGGACATGGGTTTGGGTGGACTCTGGGAGTTGGTGATGGACAGGGAGGCCTGGCGTGCTGCGGTTCATGGGGTTGCAAAGAGTCGGACACGACTGAGCAACTGAACTGAACTGAACTAACAAGTACAAGGCATGAATGAGTATATGGCTGAGTGGACTAGGAGAAAAGCTATCCAAGCTGAGAAGCTGAAAGCCAAGGTGCTAAAGGGGCATTTAGCTGGACTAGGAAGGCATCCAACACAACGGCAGGTGCTGAAGAAAACAAGACCCCAGGACCAGAATGAATGGAGACTGGACAGCAATGTGTCAGCAAAGACCAGCCTATGACTGGCCGGGCAAGGAGGCATCAGCGCGGCTGGCAGCCCACTGCAATCTTCTTTGACTGGCAATGCTCTTAAGAGAAGAGTAAGGGGGAAATTTCCCTGGTAGTCCAGTGGTTAAGACTTGCACTTCCACTGCAGGGAGCATGGGTTTGATCCCTGGTTGGGGAACTAAAATCTGGTATGCTGTGTGGCATAGCCAAAAATAAATCTAAAAAAAAAAAAAAGAAACACTTTCATATTGATGCAAAAAAAATCCATAATGAACTATATTTTTAATGTTTTTAAGAAATATATGAGCAGGAGAAGGTGTGGCTAAATGGGGAAAGGAACCCACAGCAGGGCCCTTGGGTTCCAAGCATTACAAAGTTTGAGGAGATCATTTTAGTCATGTTTTCACAACTGCCTTATGGGAACAGACACTCTAAGAGGATCACAGGGTTGTATGACTGAACATTGTGAGCCCCCCAAGAAGCAGCTGTGGGGAGGTTTGTTTGTCTTAAAGGAGGGCTTGGAGGGAGCTCTAATGGGAAGAAGTGGAAACATCAGTGTAGTGGACTGGTGCTTCAGCCTGCCCTCCTCCCTCAGGCTCATGTGCCCATCACTGAGTTACTATGTTGGCTGATAGCAACCCATTATTGCTCTGTCCTCTGAAGGACTTTCCTGAGCTGACAGGAGCTGCTTGCCCCAGAAATACTTGGTAGGCAGATCTCCCAGAGTTGGATCCACGAAAATGGTCCTGCTTGCTTCCTGATGGAAAGCTGATCCGGCTGAGCTTAGGTGAAGCACCCACACCTACGCCTGCCTTCTTCTCTGTCTATTTCTGCTTTCCTCACTCCCTCTGAGGTTTCCACTGAGAGCAACCTCCCAACAGATCACCTGTACAAGATCCATCTTGGGATGTGATGGGTAAGTCTGTGTCACAGAACCTGAGACAGGAAGCAGGGGGTGGGGGTGGGGGACACTCCACGGAGGCCACTAACTGTCCAGGGTCACTTGGCTGATAAATGTCAGAACTAAGATAACTATCCAATCAGGTTTGTCTGGGACTGAGGGTGGTCCCAGGCTGCCAGACTCTTAGTTTGCAAACATGAACAGTCCCAAGAAAAAAAAAAGAGAGAAGATGGTCACTGTAGTCAGACTGGGATTCAGTCTCAGGTCTAAGGAATTCCCTGGAAGTCCAGGGGTTAGGATTCCAGGCTTTCACTGCTGAGACCCCAGGTTTGATCCCTGGTTGGGGAACTAAAATCCCACAAGCCATGAGGTGGGGCCAAAACAAACCAATCCAAGCTGGTCACATTCTAAACAGCCCCCGGCTCTAGAAAGTGTCTTTCATTTACATGCGTGTTGGCTCATGTATAACCTAGGCACCTACTCACTCAGGCATCAGCAAAGAACACACCACCCCATGGTACCCACAAAGGGATGTCTATAGCCTCTGAAAACATCCTATCCCTCTCCTAGAACATGGATTCTTAGCTGGGGTCGATGGAAGGGCTTCAGGGGATCCATAACCCTTCTAACAAGATTGTTTTTTCTTTCTTTCTTTCTTTTTTTTTTTTTTTGGAGAATTACTGCAGATTTCATCAGATGCTTAAAGTGATCCTTGAAATAATTAAGGTTTAAGAACCATTGTCAGGGAACACCTTGCTTTTATTTCCAGATTAAGTTGAACAGTGGGGTGCCGCACCTCTGTCTCATACTTGCTGGCCTCAAGCAGAGCTGTTTCCCACTTCAGTGGCCAAACACCCACCTCTGCATTTACCAGAGCACAGTGGGTGGGAGTCATCTACCTCCATCCCCAGGTTGTCTTCACCTCAGTACCAGGAGAAACTTTTCTTTTTTTTCTTTTTAATTTAAACATATTAGTCAGGGCTGGCTGAGGAGACAGGAAGGGGAGGTTGCTCCCTGCAGGCAGCAGCAGGGACCAGGAAGTGTTTCAGTGTCACCACCTGATGATCAGGAGCTCAGAAGGTACTTAAACAGGACTGTAGGCATTTGTTTTAATTGGAAGAGTGTTATTCTATTACTGGAGATTCCTAGTATTAATTCCTCGGTATGCATTTTAAAGAAGATGGGCTCTATGCTCACTGAGTGCCAGGAAATCTCTTCTAGGAACGTGGTGCAGCTGTAAACATGACAAACTCCCTGCAACATGGAACTTACCCTCTTGCAATGGAGAGAATGAATTAAAAGAAAAAAAAATCAAATACATATGTAATAATAGTAAAACAGTGACATAGTGATGAGTGATATGGAGAAAAACAAAGCAAGCTCTGAGGGGCTAGTTGACTAGGGTGGTCCAGGGAGATCTCTACAAAGAAAAGACTGGATGAGGGGAAAGAGCCCTGGAAACATCAGGGGTGACTTTGCTAGCCAGCAGTGTGGAGACAGAGTAAAAAGCCCTTAAGGGAAAAGGAAATTCTAGAGTGTGTGTTTTGTATTATTTGTTCTTTTTCTTTTTGTGAATGGGTTGAATTGGCAGTGCTACCAACCTTGAGAGTCTAAAAAAACACTTTTATTTCCTCATTCTAAATACATGCTACTCCCATGCTCTCAATTAACATCTATGTGCTGATGATTTTCTAAGTTCAGATTCAAGTCAAGAACTCCTTTCCAAGCTTGACTGATATCTCTAATTGCCTAAAACATACTCGGATTTCCTCAGAGACATAAAAATCTACTTATCCAAAATAGAAGTCATCATTTCCCCCTCAAAATCTCTTCCTTTCCCTGTGTCCCCAGGCCATCAAATAACATCAAGGCCAATCCATTAGAAAATGAGGAGTCATCCTTGATAATTCTGCACTTTAAGATACCGTATATTGAGTCATCCATACTTCCCAACGTTCAACTGCCTTAATATGTCTCAAGTTCATCCTTTCTTCATCGCTGTGACCTTAACCATGATCAGGACCATCACTACCTCCTGCAACAGCCTCCAATCATGTCTTTACACTTCTCGACTTGTTCCCCTCCCATGTACTCTCTCTACTGCAGCCAGAATCCAAAATACATACCTATGTCTGCCATTTCCCTTTTTAATATCCTCTCACTGCTGAATAAAGCTGAAGGCATCACATTTGCTGATTTCAAATTACATCACAAAGCCACAGTGATTAAAACAGTATGTTCATGGTATAAAAACAGACACATAGAATGGACAGAAATAAACTCGCAGTCAACTAATCTGAAACAAGTGTGTTGAGAATACACAAGGAGGAAGGGATAACCTCTTTAATAAATGGTGTTGGGAAAACTGGATTCTCACATGCAAATGAATAAAACCAAACCCTTATCTTACGCCTTGCACAAAAATCAACTCAAAGTGGAGAATATAAGATTTGAAGCCAAAAATCTCCTGGAAGAACACATAGTGGGGATGGTTACTGATGTAAGTCTTGGCAATGACTTTCTGGATATAGCACCAAAAGCAAAAATTAAATAAGTGAGACCACATCAAACTAAAAAACTCTACACAGCAAAGGAAACAATCGACAGAGTAAAAAAGGCAACTTACAAAATAGGAGAAAATTTTGGAAGCAATATATCTGATAAAGGGTTAATATCCAAAATATCTAAGGAACTCAGACAACTCAACAGCAAAAAAAAAAAAAAGATAAGTGTTGGCAAGGATGTGGAGAAAAGGGAACTCTGGTGCACTGTTGGTGGGAAGATAAATCAGTACAGCCATTATGGAAAACAGCATGAAAGTTTCTTTAAAAAATTTAAAATAGAACTACCATATGACTCAGCAATCCCATTTCTGGGTATATGTCCAAAAGAATTGAAATCAGGATCTCAAAGAGATCCAAACTCACTGCAGCACTCTTCCCAACAGCTGAGGTACAGAAGCAATGATGCACACGTATGGATGAATGAGTGAAAAAAATGTGGATACAGACAATGGACTATTACTCAGTCCTTAAAATAATTAAGGAAACCCTGTCATTTGTAATGATATGAAAGGAGGATATAACGCTAAGTAATATAAACCAGACATGAAAATTCAAATGTTGTAGAATCTCACTTAAAGGTGAAATCAAAGATAGTCAAACTCACAGAAGCAGTGAGCAGAATAGTGGTTACCGGCAGCTGGGGAGGGGCACATAGGGACACTCTGGTCAGAGGTGTGTGCATGCGTGCAAAGTCATCTCAGTCGTGTCCAGCTCTTCATGACCCCATGGACTGCAGCCCACCGGGCTCCTCTGCCCATGGGATTCTCCAGGCAAGAATTCTGGAGTGGGGTGCCATTTCCTCCTCCAGGGGATTTTCCTGACCCAGGGACTGAACCTGAGTCTCCTGAATTGCGGGTGGGCTCCTGACCCCTAGGGCCACCTAGGAAGTCAGTGGCCAAAGGTACAAAGTTTTAGTTCTGCAAGATGAGTAAGCTCTGAAGAGCTAATTCAGAGAATGATGACTGTAGGTAAGTGACAATACTGTATTTTCTACCTGAAACTTGCTAAGATTGTAGATAATAAGTGTTCTCATCACATCTGATTTTAGTCTTCCAAAGATCTCTCTAGCTGTCCTGTGCAGGGTATAGTGAAGGGGCACATATGGATCAGTGATGCCCATTTAGAGGCTCTTGTGGCAGTTCAGGTGACAGATGAAGGTGCTGAGTGCGGTAAAGATGTAAAGAAAGCTCTGAGTGTCACCCCTGATCCCTCCCTCCTCTTGACCTACATTCATGGCCAAAAGGCCTTACAGTGTTCCTCTGATATTTTTCTGACAAAGGACATAGTTTGTTCATTCAACTGACCCCTCTCTATGTCTACCTCATTAGGATTCCTGCTCTCACTATCCCCTATCCATCACTTCTCTTCATCTTAATCCCCATTCTTGAACTCAAGATGCTTTTTTTTTTCTTTTGGATGGCACCCAGTGGCATGTGGAATTTCAGTTCCCTCTGACCAGGGATCAATCCTGTGTATTAGAAACAGGAAGTCTTATCTACTAGACCATGAGGGAAGTCCTAAATTCAAGACTCTTATTTGAAAAGTCTCCAGAGAGACCATCATATTTCTGGTCTGAATCATCTTCTCGACTCCAAAGTCGATTCTGAAGCTAGGGAGAGTTGTCTGTCCACTTCTAAACCTCTCCATGTTTCCCAAGACTTTCAGGTTAGAGGACAAGCTCCTTAGTTGGCCTCAAAAGACTCTCCGAGACGCGCCCCTCTTCTGTCCCCAGCCTCAACAGACACCACTTTACTTGTGTTCCACCCTTGCCCATCCATATCACTTCTTCACTACCTCCAGCCTCCACAGCTTTACACATTACCTCCTACTGAGGGCCCCTCCCTCCACTTGGAAACTTCTGTAGATTTCTTTTAGGCTCTCTCTTCTGTGAAGGCTTCCGAGGTGGTCACCCATCAATACAGGAGACAAAAGAGATGAGTGTTGGATCCCTGGATCTGGAAGATCCCCTGAAGGAGGGCATGGCAACCCACTCCAGTATTCTTGCCTGGAGAATCCCACGGACAGTGGAGCCTAGGGGTTTACAAAGAGCAGCAAAGAGCTGGACACCACCGAAGAGACTTAACACAAACACGCTCTTCTGTGAAGACTTTCTTGACAGACCCTCCCAGGAAATGTATCAACTATCTCTCCTCTTTGCTCTCCAGAACCACACCTTGCCTGGTTCATTCTTCTGCTTCCATGCCCAATCCCCAACTACCTGGGACAGGTGTTGGCCTTGTTCACGAGTGAAACCCCTCTCCTGGTGAGAGGAGTGATATGTGGCAGGCTCTCAATTCAAATTTCCTGACCAGGGCACACACAGTACCTGTCCAACCACATCAGAGGTGGAGGGCCATGGGAAAAAGCCTTGGCCCAGCCAGCCAATTTCTTTTGTGATGCTAAAACCTCCCTCGGGAACTGCTCCTCAGATCAGTGTGCAGCCATCTAGAAATGATTCATGCTTGAACAGAAATATTTGATGTTGTTGAGCACCCAGAGTCTGGGAAGCTCAGCGAATATTAGGGATATCCGTGAATCCCCTGCAGGTAAGACAGGGCTTCATCCAAACAATGTCTTGTAATTTTAACGAAAGAGATATTCAGGATGGACAGAACAGCAGACCATCTTTCTTGAGGCCAGATAAGCAGCAGGGGTGGGACAAGGAGAGATGGTAGTGTGCATTCAATACCTTCTTAAGTCCCATGACCATGGTGGGGACTCTAGCCTTCTAGACTGGGGACAATTCTAAGAAAGGAGAAATCTGGTGGGGAGGAAGTGGGCATACAAGCATGTGCTGTGCTTAGTCACTTGGTCATGTCCAACTCTTTGCAACCCCATGGACTGTTAGCTCATGTACTCCCATGGACTGAAGACTCTGTGCATGGGGATTCTCCAGGCAAGAATACTGGAGTGGGTTGCCACGCCCTCCTCCAGGGGATCTTCCCATCTCAGGGATCAAACCCAGGTCTTCCATGCTGCAGGCAGAGTCTTTACCAGCTGAGCCACCAGGGAGGCCATGTGCATTAAAATGTAGTACTTGGACAAGTGACAAGCTTCGACCCAAAAGACAGACAGAGGGCCACAGGAGTAACCTTGGTGAGGAGAAACGTTAACTAACAGATGGAAACACTGAAAGCAGGAAGATGGGGCCACAGGAATCACCCAGACTGTTTACAGATGAATAAACGGAGGTCCACAAAGGAGAGGAGGCCAGGTCAACAGTCCTATGAGCAGTTAGGTTCAGAGTCGGGATGAGCACTCAGCGCTCAACTCTAAACCCTGAGCTTATCCCACTGTTTCCTGGTGTCTTACACGGAAAGAGGGCTCCTAGAATCCACCATCTTCCTATCAGTATCTTTTCTTCCCCTGCCTGTCCTCTAAAAGATAATCGAAATAGAGGGATAGAGAGACAATGCATTTGGGGACATTTCTCAAAAAAGTCGGAACTTCTATTATGGGCAATTACATCTGTCATTTGGAAATTACAGATATCGTGAATTATGTGCCAGGCTTGTCACTTTTCTTATAACGTATGCCTTGCCAACCTATCATGAAAGGTAGCTACCATTATAACAGTACAGAGACAAGACAGATGGCTGAGGGGACAAAGTGACGCACAAGAGGTCACAGAGAGCTAACAAGTGTAGGAGCCAGGATTTCCAGCTCACTTCATCTTACGTTGTGTAATTAGACATAGAGATTTTGTTCATTTTCCAGGACCAAAAAAAAATTAAAAGAAATAAGGTACTGGGATTGCTTTTTACTGCACAGCTGCCCATTCATTCCTAGCACTTGGCATCTTTGTGAGAGGGGGATCACCATATTTCACAAGTGAGAAAACAGGAAGACCAAGTGTCCTAGTCCTGGGTCAAATCTAGGCCTTCCTGATCCAGCCTATGTGCTTTTCCATTACACTGGAGCTGAAGACAAGGAAAGATGTTGAAGAGGAGAAGTACATTTTCAGTTTAAAATACTCCGTCAGATGTTTCCAAGCAAATGTTATAGGAAGGCCATTCAATACCAGATTACCGTTATTCTAAAGTACCCACTCAAAAAGATATGAGCATTTTTAAGACAAAATATGCGTTTTGGTTCTCCATGCTTCAGTGGGCTGACCCAACATAACGTACAACAAGCCAGCAAGCATCCTTCAGACTTACTGCACAGACTGAGACTGAGGCAGGCAGCTCAGTTAGCCTTTGTGCAGCCTCTTCTGGGGCCAGTGGTCATGCTGCAGGTAAGGCTTGTGCACACATTCAACAATCATCTGTCATGACAGCAGCTGTGCCAGGGGCAGGGACCACAACTGGAGTAGAACAGAACCAAGATCCTGCCCACAGGAAGCATGAAATCTAGAGAAGGAGTGATGGAACGCAAGCGATGACATGACACAGCACAAACTGTCCCAGAGCAGGTCCAAAGAGCTTTAGGAGCACAGGGGAAAGCCCAGGAAGGCTTCCTGGAGGAAGGGGCATTTGAGTTAGGTCATGAATGGAAAAAAGAAATGAGAAATGGTCCATTCGAGGCAGAGAGACCAGCATGAGCAATATCAGGGTTAGAACAGAGCAAAGAATGGTGTAAGACAGCCCAGCCATGCCATCAAGCTGTAAACCTTCAAATTAGGCACACATTTGGTAAACATTTGGCATTACAGAGCTGGATTACATTTGGCATTACAGCTGGATGAAGGTGAACTTTGCCCCAAGGAGTTTACAATGTGTCCAATGAATCCATCTAACCAACACTGAAATGGTTCCTACCATGCACACATCACTGTTCACAGGGTAAAATGCTTAGTCCAGCCCTGTGGAGAGCAAACCTCAGTGTTCCCAAACTAGATAAGGAGCGCATTTGATGCCAAAACCCTTGACCTTCAACATCTGCAGGCAAGGATGACATGCTGTGTTTCCTCTGATAAAGCCCTCTTTATATTTCCCTGAGTGTATCTTGAACCAGACTACAGGGTTTCAGCTGTGAGTCATTGACTGATATTTCTACTCCTTTTTCATAGCTGATGCACGTTGAATGATTTGCTGATCTGAGAGAGGGAGTTTCTTTAGAAAACAATGATAATTCCTTTTATTTGCATGAGACATTAGGTTTTGAAAAGTTCTTCCCCATCCACTCTCGCCATCATCCCACTTGACTGTCCGAAGAGCCTGGCAAGTGTTAAGAACTGTCAGTATCCCCATTCCACAGATGAGACAAGGGAGTCTCAGGGAGGTGGGGAAACTCAAGGTCACATAGCAAGTGTATGAAGAAATCAAGGCTCACATCCATGTTTCCTGGCTCCCAAATCACGTCCTTTCTGTACACCTTACCATCTGCCAGGAATACAATAATATCATCCTCATTAAGACACAAATCCCAAATGAAAGGCTGGTCAAATCACATCCCCACAGGCAACATAACTACAGCATAAATTAAAAGCCCAATTAAAGAACATGGCCTTTTAACTGGGACTTATCACTATCCCCAGAAGCCCGAGTATAAACAGAGAGCCTATAAAAGTCAATGGCTGCCCATCTCAGAAATTACCCAGAGACCCACTTACCCATATGCAAAGAGACATTAGACCCAAATTATTAGACCCAAGTTCATCTTCCTCCTATACAGTCTTCTGGAGCCCTGACCCCTGCCAAGCTGGGTTTGGAATCATGCTCAAACCTTTGCCCCTCTCTCTGGTCTGCAGACAAGGTTAACAGTCCATCACTCTAGGAATAGCACTGGTGCCTCTCAGCTCTGACACATCCCCTAATATCAGGAACAGCAGGACCTGATGGAAAAACAATGCCTCCGTAGTTCAAACAGAGAACTGAAGCTGAATTCTCAAGCTGTTTGGAAGTGAAATAGTTTGCCCATGGCTGGCGTCCTCATTGGCCAAGGGGACAAAGAGTGTTATTATAATCCCTGAAAGTCTTATTTTGCTGACAATAGTTGTATGGACAGCTATACATGAGTTAAGGGGAAAAAAGAGGGAAGTTTTTGACCGTTCATTTATAATTTTATATCTATTCCCACTCCACCCCTTATGGCCAAAGGCAGTCACGTGATAAACTACAGGGACACCTCTGGGTCCAAAGACGGTAACCAGTTACCACTCCCCCTTGTCTAAATATCCCTTCCAGTTGCTAGGCTTGAAACTGACTTTACAAAACAAGACCTGGTGAGCCCTTTGCTCCCTTTCCGTGTCAAATGCCACCCACCCTTGCCCCTGGCCAAGCCACTGGGTCAGCATGGACCACAGAGAATCACTACCCCTGCCTCAGTTTGCCCCAACATGGTCTTCTCCCCAGTCTGCTCTGGGTCAAGGGCTCCAAGAACCTGCCTGCAGAAGGGCTGGGATGTGCCCTCTCAGCCTCCATCTGGGACTTCAGTGGGGACCACCTCATTAACCCAGCGTCTCCCCACCAAATCATATCAGATTGCCCCTCATACCCTCTCAAGACGTGTCCAGATGTGCCCTGAGACTAGAAGACAGAGAGACTGGGGGAGACAGAAGGAGATAAAGCACATTTCGCGGCGGCGGAATCCCTGTTAAGTAAGAAAGGCATCCAACTAGCAACCACGCTTCCAGAAACGTCACTGCCACAGAGGACAGAGTTTTGCAGCTGCCGACCCCGGAGCGCTCTCGCCTACCTGTCTTCCCACTGCAGGGCTCCCCTCTCTCACCGAGGGCGACCAGCTGCTCGGTGTCTCACTCAGCTCTTTCCGCCTCCTCCAGTCGCCAACACTTGCAGCGGCAGTGGGAGGGCCGCGGAGTCCGGGCACCTGCGAGCTGGATCTCGGGTCCCCGCAACAAGGCTGCCTGGAGGAGGAGCGAGAGGCTGCTGCCCTCGCCGCTGCCGCCGCCGCCGCCGCCGTGGTGCTGATGCGGTTGCTATGGTTATGGAACTCTGCAACTGCCCCCACTCGGCGCAACAGCTGCCCGGCCGCGGCCTCTTCCGGGGCAGCCCCGGTGAAGCGGGGCTGGATGGCAAGGCTGTCAACGCTGGCGAAAGGGACCCGCCGCCACCAGTGCGAAAAAGAAAAAAAGGACCGAGCGCCCGCCCGCGTTCTCGGCTCGCGCCCGCCGGCTCCGCTCACCTCCGAGCCCTCGCTTCTCCCCTTCCCTCGCCGGGACGCGGCCAGAGCCCGGCAGCCGCGCGCAGCGCGCCCTCGCGGCCTGGAGAGCTGTTCCTGCCGCCGCCGGCTGGCCCGTCTCCCCGCAGCCCTGCGCACCGCCCCGAGGCTGCGCGTCGGGCGCGGAGGCGCGGCGCCCCCTTTCCCCAGCCTCGGCCGTCTCCGCCGCGAGTCGGCGATGGGAGCCCGGGAACCGGGCCGGATGCCCAGGAGCCAGACCCCGCCCGCTCTCCAGCCCGCCCGCCGGGCCAGTGGAAGGGGTCGCAAGCAGCTGGAGACCCGACGCCCACCGGCTCCCGCCAGCCAGTCCTGGCCGCGAGCATGCTCAGTCTTCACCTCGGGAATTGCCCTCCTGAATTAAAGACTAGGATGCCAGGGGAAATAGAAAGGTTCTCTCCAGACCTCACTGCTCGCTCGCCCGCCCCGGGAGGCGGGGGACGGATGACAGGGGTTAGAGGGCGGCAGTGATGGGCACCTTTGAAAAGGGGCCCAGGGGCAACACATGAGATGCCTGAGAAAGGGTTAATGCCCTAAGCAATCAGTATCTCCAATACTGTCAGCAGTGGCTGTCAATCAATCGACTAACCCATCATTGGCTACTTCATGCTGGACGTTAGATTCAGACACGTCTACGATTCTGTCCACGGAAGAGGGGAGAAGATTGAGGAGAGTTAAACAGACTCCCTGTCTACTGAGCATCCTTCACCAGGCATTGCATATGGAGAGGTCTCTAATTCTTGCCATCTCTGTTTTAGGAAGGACTCCCAACACCCATGATACAGATAAGAGCCTAAAAGAAAAAAGCCAGGATTGGAACTGCGGAGACCCTTGCTTCCTCCTTCAGACTGGGTTGCACTAATTCACAGTCCGAGAAGACCTGTGCTTGTAACCAGTTACAACCAGGGTGATTAGCGTTTAACCCAAAGGAATGTGCCCCAAGACCTAGTCTTCCCATTCACCCCCAAATCCTTATGTGGTACAATAGTGTTATGGTTTATCACTGTGAAGTCTTCCTCTTCAGTTCCTGCTCTGCTCATGGTAAGGAGAGGAGAAGCAGAGATATTATAGAAACTGAGGCCTCCAGGCAGTCAGGAGTAGGGAGCTGTGTGGACATGACCCATGTATCAGGACCCAAGGGTCTCCCCCTGAACACCAATCACAGGTCCCTGGTGATCAACAGGATATCCGATATCATGCAACTGGAGCAGTGTCCTCTGCATCCTAAGGTTCCCTCGCCCAATGCCCTCATGTGGACAGAAACTTGCGGCCCTACTCCAAACTGGTGCATTCTCAGCCCCGCTGGATGAGGCTCTGAACAGCTAGGGGACTGCAAGAGGTCTCAAGAAAAGCCCTGACCACTGCCCAGGCTGGGTCTAGGTGGAACCAACTGAGCAGAAATAACCCTCCACAGTTATCCCACCAGCCAGGGAATGACCCACCATCCATCAAATCACACAAGCCAGAGACCTAGCATCACCCTGGGATCCCGGGCTCCCTATCTGCTTCTCTCTACCCATCCCCTTCCACTCCACCCACACACACCTAATGAAATATACCAGCTTCGGTCATTTCCACCTGGTAAGCAGCAATCAACGTTGTCATTAGCAGGGACCTCACAGGAGACAGTGAGTACTAGTGTCTAGAGAAATGGGTCTCAGTGTTATAGTTTGAGGTGAGCATCTCCAGATGAGACAGGAGGACACTGACAGATACAGAGCCCAATCCAGCCCCAGATGAAAGGTAACACCCCACGTGGAAGAGCTGAGAGATACAGCCAAGTGTGGGGTGCTCCTGTCTGAGTTTGGTTTTGGAGGGAAGGAGGTAGCCGTCTTCCCAGGGCCACGGAGGCTCAAGCCCCTTCAGAATGAGCAAGCGATGACAGCTGAGTGGACCTGCATTGTCTCACTTTGTTGCAGAAAGCAGGCTTTCGATGGTGACATCCTGTGGCAAAAAGAAGCAACTGTCTTTCCATGTGCCTAATGGTCATCTCTGCCCTCTTTGGATAACTGTCTATCAGATCTTCTGCTAAATTTTTTATGTTAGTTTGGTTATTTTCTATTGACTTGTGTGAGCTATTTATATATTCTGTATATTAACCCCTTACTGGTCATATCACTTGCAAATTATTTCCCATTTAATAAGCTCTCTTCATTTTGACAATAGTTTCCTTTGAGAAATGCAAATCATAACTATAGTGAGGCTTCACTTCATAGCTGTTAGAATGGCCGTCATCAAAAGGGCTATGATAAACTTTTTTAACTTATGTTAAAGTTGGAGAAGATATGGAGAAAAGGGAACCCTCGTACACTGTTTGGAGGAATGTAGACTGGTGCAGCCTCTATGAAGAACCAAGTGGAGTCCGCTCAAAAAGCTAAAAACAGAACTACTGTATGATCCAGCAGTTCCACTCCTGGTTATTTGCTGTTGTTGTTGTTTAGTTGCTAAGTCAGGTCAGACTCTTTTGTGACCCCATGGATTGTAACTTGCCAGGCTCCTCTGTCCAAGGGATTTTCCAGGCAAGAATATTGCAGTGAGTTGCTGTTTTCTTCTCCAGGGGATCTTCTCAACCCAGGGATTGAACTCACGTCTCCTGATTTTCAGGTGAATTCTTCACCACTGAGCCACCTGAGAAGCCCAGGAATAGAACTACCATATGATCCAGCAATTCCACCGCTGGGTATATAGCCAAGAAAAACAAAAACATTAATTTGAAAAGCCACATGCATCCCAGTGTTCATAGCAGCATTGTTTACAATAGCCAAAATATGGAAACAGCCTGTGTCCTTCAACAGATGAATAGATGGGCCTACTAGGCACAAGACACTATTCTGAAATCATTTCATCTTTACAACAACCCCTAGATAACCCTGTTAGGAGGAAATGGAGGCAAAATTGCAGAACTTCACTGAAATCACGCAACTAAGGGAGCTAAGCCTGGATTTCAGTGCCTGACTACTGTGCGACACAGCCCGTATGCTCTGTTGTGGCCATGGTTTACGTTATCTGTCGTCTGTATTTGTAAATTATATAGGAATCCTACCAGCATCATCTAATGCAGGGCTCTCGACTTCTGCATTATTGATATTTGAGACCAGCTGATTGTCATGAGGACTGATGCTGATGCTGAAACTCCAGTACTTTGGCCGCCTGATGCGAAGAGCTGACTCCTTGGAAGAGACCCTGATTCTGGGAAGGACTGAAGGCAGGAGGAGAAGGGGACGACAGAGGATGAGATGGTTGGATGGCCTCACCGACTCGATGGACATGGGTTTGAGCGAGCTCCAGGAGCTGGTGATGGAGAGGGTGTGCTGCAGTCCATGGGGTCGCAGAGAGTCGGATATGACTGAGCGACTGAACCGAACCGAACTGATTGTCATGAAAGCTGCCCTGTGCATTATGGGATGTTTAACACCATCCTTGACCCCTGCCCACTAGATGCCAGTAGCACCCTGCCCCCCACTCCACTACCCTCAATTTTGACAAACCCAGTAATCTCTAGATATTGACAGATGTCCCTGGGCAAGGAGTGGGGTGAGAAAAAGCATCCTATATTGAGAATCACTGATCCAAAAAATAGACAGGGTAAATTTTGTAACAAATGATAATGAATGCAAATCCAATTTCAAATAAAACTACTTACGTTTTTTAAAATTAGACCAGCATTTGTTAGGTAGGATCAGATCATCTTTGTTGTTCCTTGAAGATTGGGCTGGCAAAGGCTTTCTTCCAGTCAAGGTGCTAGCTTGATCTTTTCTTCTTGTTCACTCATATTTCCATTACAAGTACATATATCTTTAATCTATGTACATTTCAAAGGGGGTCTTTTCGAGTTGTTTACCCAGTTTGAGAGGATTAGTTTAAACTCTTATGTGATAAAATTTAATTCCCTGGTAGTTCAGATGGTAAAGAGTCTGCCTGCAATGCAGGAGACCCAGGTTCAGTCCCTGGGTGGGGAAGATCCACTGGAGAAGGAAATGGCAACCCACTCCAGTATTATTTCCTGGAGAATTCCATGGAGAGAGGAGCCTGAGGGGCTATAGTCCATGGGGTCGCAAAGAGTTGAACACAACCGAGCAACTATCACTTTCACTTTTCAAGCACCAATGGGCTGTAGCATTTCCCATTTTGATGAATGAAGGGAACCACTGTCAAGTTCTACTCGCCATAAAGTGCTTGGAACCACCTGCCAAGATCATGCAAGGCAGGTGTCCATCGACACGTGGACTGAAGGCATTCTCAATCTATCTTCATATTCAACATAAATGAAACAATCATTTTTAAAGGCAGAGTTCAATGTAAATGGACACTTCAATATATTCGGACTCTACATTCTAAAATATGGATCTCCTCACACCTGTCCACTCCCAACCAAGAGACCCGCAGTTTTTTTAAAAAAAATCAATTAGGGACCCATTAAAATCAGAAAGACCCAATGTGAAACCAACTTCAGCCATTTCCCACTTATGTGACTTAGGACTATGCGCCTAGGACATAATCTGCCTGAGCACATTTCCTCATCTGCAGGTCTGCAGTGTTTAATACACACAGGAAAAGACTCTAACCTCTGGCCAGTTATGGTGGCCATTCTAATTCATTCTGATTCTTTGCAGCTACCAAGCTGCATTTGTCAGCCCTCCTCATAGCTGATAAGGAACTTTGTGATGGAGTCTGTGCCAAATCGGGTGAGCATAGGTGATGTGACTTCCTATGGGAGGAAAAAGAGTGGGTGTGAGTTACACACACAGACTCACACACACACACACACACACACACACACACACACACACACACACAC